>QXTE01000026.1:10808455-11290273 GCA_003942145.1 Platysternon megacephalum
CCCCTGAGCTCCCCCCCACACCCAGCCTTCTGCCCTGCACCTCCACACACCCCATCCCTCTGCCCTAACCCCTGAACCCCCCACACACACCCAGCCCTCTGCCCTGACCCCTGAACCCCCCCAGGTCTGGGGTCCCGGCTGCCGGCCCCTTGCCAGACGGTGTCCTGGCCGCAGGCCCCGCTCAGCCCACTGCCAGCCTAGGTGAACAGAACCCCAGGCTGGAAGCGGGCTGAGCAGGCTGGCGGCGTAAGATCAGCATTTTAATTTAATTTTAAATGAAGCTTCTTAAACATTTTGAAAACCTTGTTTACTTTACATACAACAATAGTTTAGTTATACAATATAGACAGAGAGAGACCTTCTAAAAAACATTAAAATGTATTACCGGCACGCAAAACCTTAAATTAAAGTGAATAAATGAAGACTCGGCACACCACTTCTGAAAGGTTGCCTACCCCTGCATTAGAGTGACATTACCCCAGCCCTATCCCCTCCCACCACCACCTTGCTTCCTTCAAAACTGCAGAGGCCAGCCTTCAGAGAGGACTCACTCAAGGCAAAGACGAGCATGCTGCGGAGCCAGAATTCCCTCTCATGTGGCACCCCAATGCAGGGCAGTGCAACTGGGTACCTAGGTTCTGCCACCCTCCACCCATGGAAGCAGGGGGACAGCATGAGGCGCTTCATTAACGTGCAGTCACTTTTATTCTTGTACAAGAAAAAAGGTCACAAAAGCTACCCATACACAAATAATCAAAAATTATGGTTAGGACTGAATTTTCCTTTAGATGTGGTCACACGGATCCCACCGATGTCAAAAGAAGCTGCACGTATACATCCAAAGGCGGCAGTTAGCTTTAGAAGATAGGAAGAAAAATCAAGGCCAGAACTGTGTTTCAAATGGCATGGCGCTTCCCCCTCACTACTCCTCATGTATAGGGTTGCCAACCCTCCAGGATTGCCCTGGAGTCTCCAGGAATTAAAGATATAATCTTGAATTAAAGATTATGTCATGTGATGAAATCGCCAGGAATACATCCAACCAAAAGTGACAACTCTACTCATCTATGTTAGAGAAGAAATATCACCCAATGTGTATTAAAAAAATAAATCTGATCTTCAGATCATAACACAGTCCTTCAGAGTCTGTTTATTTTCCACAGTAGGGGCCAAGACCTTAACCCCTGTACAAATCCTGAGTAAACACAGAGGTTTCTCCATAGAAACTGGGAAGAAACAGAATCCTCCCACCAGGCTGGAAAACACTAGCACAGCCACTCTGCAACTCTTACTGTAGCCACAGGGCTCCACAGGCAACAGCAGCCCCTGCACACATTCCTCTGTGGTGGGCTTTGGTCACCAAGCACAGCTGTAGATCCATCTTTCATGCCACAACTCCAGCCTACCCCAGTGAAAACCTACATAAGTCTCCATTTACCAGATAGCCCATGGTCATCGAGCATTGTTCTAAGGTATGCAGTGTCCATGGGCAGCTTCTCCACAGAGTAGAATGTTATTTTTAGGTATATCTGTACCTCTAGTCAGATGAATTTTAAAGATCAAGGATTCCAACGTTTGGGAAAGTTTTTATATCTGGTCCACTTAGTCCTGATGGTGTCCTTTCATAAGCTCCCTCACACACACTAAAACGATTTGCTTTTGAAATAAGATTTACAGTTACACTTAAATAATCACTTGTTCATTTAATATAACCAACAAAGCCTAAGCAGTGACAACAACCATGTTATTCACATTCTCCAGTACATACACAGTAAAAATATAACATACAATAAAGTTCACAATGATATTTTCTATTTTTAGGACATATTTAAAACCAAAAATCCTTAATGAGGCAGTGATTATACCTACACTCAAGATAAACTTTAAACAACAGACAACAACAATATGCTCAGAATGAGTAATATTAAATGACTAGTAGTAAAAATTCATTTAATCAAAATTCAGATGCTGGAATTACTTTGATTTTTAAAAACTGGGTGGCTGAAATAATAAAACAACAAAGTAATATATTCCAACTCCCACAATTCTATCTTACAATGTTCTGTGTTTTCTGTTAAAGTGCGAGCTCCTGGAGGTGCGTTACTAGGTGGGAATCTGAGATTTCATTTAATAAAGAATACCAAGGTTCTAGCCCTCATGGTTGTGGAGAAAAAGCTTAACAACACAAAGTAAGTATTACCCTAAAGGTCCAGAAAACAGAAATCAAATAAGTATTTATTAAATCACAATTTTTAAGCCAATCTCATGATTTTTGAATACTTGGGGTTGGAAGTACTGAAATGTAATACCTCAATACTGCACATTTGTATCTTGGCATAAGTCACTATCAAAGTCACCTTGACAAAATACAATGCTTCTCTTTAAACCACGTTTAACTGAAAATTTTCCTCATCCAAATCATAGATCAAACTAGTTCAGCTACTCCCTAGTGGGACGAGGGATGGGAAGGGACTGGGAACATGATAAAGGCCATGGTACATATGGTGCATTTATTTAGACTATAAAAATATTTTAAAGAATGATCTTTGTATCCTGGCAGTCAGTCAGTTTCCCATTCTCTTCCCCAAATAGCCCAAGGTGCAGCCCATCTCTACTGGGGCTTAAAAAACGTGAGCTGAACCAGTTTTAAAGACAGTCAAGGATAGCAGAATTAACATAGTTTGCCTAGAGTTGGCAGAGCCCTAGTTTTTAAACCTTTCCAGAAAGGTATGTTCTAGTCTAGGCCCCTATCATTTTTCAAAACAGTCCAACCTGGTGTCCATTAGCCAGACAAACCTTGTCTACAAGATGGTACCCTCAACTATTTAAAAGTTGTATCAAAATACTTAGCTAACACCCTGATCCTGTGAGATACTGAGCAACCTTAAGTCAGATTTATTTGTGTGAGGGAGCACAGCCTTCTACAGGATTTGATCTTTAAATGCCCAATGTAGACATGCTTCAAATCCATGTAACATCTCCTGGGGAAAAAATAAGGTCTGAAACGAACGGAAGCACATATAGCACTTACATTCTACAGTAACTGCAATAGAATAAAAACCTTGAGAGATTAAGTACAACTACTGTTTAAATAAAACACCTACTAGGGATGCTTTGCAAAACCAAAAACATGTATTACTGTTTTCTGCCTTGACAGTAGAACTGCCTATTATAATTAGTCTTTAGAGGTAGAGAACAATTTGCAGTAATGTACTCTTACTGGTGGAGCGAAAATAAATTGATCTAGATTTAATGCAACGTCTGGGTGTATTTTTTGTATAATATGTTAATGTATGTTGATGTTCATTAGCACAGGGCTAATTACAATCACAGATTCTATAAATCATATATAATATTTTTTAAAACCTGTTTGTAACAAGTAAAATTAGACTAGTCATAATAGCCCACTAAAACTTAATGGATGCTTTAAATGTCAAAAAAGTAATTTTTCTTTGTTTAGTTTCATTCAACATTTAGGAAACCTGAACATTTAGTTAAAATGTATGTTGCTTTTTAAAAAATGTGTTTATGTACTTACAACTATGCTTCTAAATCATCTCCTTAATGCTCATGTCTGTACAACAGCTTAGCTAGAACCATACAATTTACATGTAAATTAAACTCAAACACAACACATGCCCTTACATCAATAGCTTGAAATTTTAATGTCAATTATATGTACATAATAAATGGAAAAAGTTCTAAAACTTAAGAAAATAACAATTCATTTATACAGCAATGTATTATTACACACTACTTTATTAGCAGACCTCTGAAGATGTGATCCCTACACCAGTAAGGAATAGAGGTTTTGCAGAAGCAGTACATTTATGGTGATAACTATTCCATGCTTCCTTTTCAGACTTGCTTGCACATAGCACAACTGTACATTACTTAGAATGCCTGGGTCATGTGACTAACACTAGCACACACACTAGGCTCTTGAACCAGGTTTCAGGTCTTGGCTGTCAATACCCAAATGTTCTGGTGTGGTGTCGCCTTCAGTCTTGTTAGGAATAGGGTAGAAGGGGTGGAGTCTCTGAGTATGCCCCTTTATGGCGTGGCATGCCACTGCAGTGTCCTGCCTCATTTTCCCTTAGAGTTCTTGGAAATAATCCACTCACACCCATAAAGTCTTTAAAAGCAATATTCTCCCATTCTTGGGGCCTCATTTATTAAACACAGTCCAGCTCCCAAAAGAGCCCATTTGCCCACCCGCAGGTTGAGGTCCCCACAAGTCCTCCTTCCTGGGACTGGACGGTTCTACTCCTGGCCTCCCCAGCCTGCAAACCCTTGAACTAAAAGGGACGTTTCCACCGCCCTCTTTCTGGGACTGTGTCCTGGCAGAGCCCTCCTCTCAACAAGCACTCTCTGACTGCATTAGGAGCCTCCTTTTTGAGTCATCTGCTTTCATCATCTGACCATGCCCTCTACCCTTCCCAGGTGGGTCAAATTACCCGCTATCAGTCTGGGCTGGCTGGGAGAGAGCCAAGCCTTGCTTCACTTACTCTACAAGGCTCCTGATCCTGGGCCCTTCAACTAACAAAGGCCTTGATTTTCCTATACCTTCCCTTCTCCCAGACACTAACTATTCCTCGGAATCATCTTCCTTTCATCCAGTGTCTGCTTTGCCTTTTCCTTTAGCAGCCTTCTCCAGACAGTTGGAATAGGGTAACTGCCCTTTCAAACTACCTCCTCTGGCCTTAAAGGGCCAGTACCCATTACAACAGGCACAAACTTAGTTGGGCAGACATTACACTGACATACACTGTTCTTCTTGCCTCAGCATTAATGGCACACTGCTCTATCACCTCCACTCTGCTTCCCTTAGTCCAGATAAGGGAAAAAAACAAAGTGCACCATAGATATATGTATTTATGTATTTAATAAATAGCCCAGGAGGATGCAGACTTCCACAGTTTCCACAATGCAAAAGGCAGAGATAATTCTGGATGGCTATAGCTCAAAGAGATTATTAGAAAAACTTATGATCCCTCTTGTAGAATCCTTATTTTCCCGCCATAGGGAAGAAAGAAGCAGCTTGGCAAACATTTGTGTGAGCAAAAGGAACCCACACTTCAATGTCCTATGCCCTTTCTGCCTTCCTCCCTTCTCCCCCTCCAAAAAAATATTAAACTTCAATAAACAGCCTCAAGAAATATATTACTAGATTTTTAAATACTTTCCACTTAATAGTCTCATAGGAGCCTTAAAAGAATTTGATTAAGCTTTTTCAGAATTGAAAATATCGGGGGCTGGGGGGGATGGGAGGGGGAGATTTCCTCCATATTATGAACAAAGCAAATGTGGATGTGGTTTACTGACAGCCTCAATCTATAGGGACTTTTTCATCCCTGTGTATATTCACCCTGGAGTGAAGGTCCAGCACAAGGCCCTGCATACCACTGACACCCGAGTGGGGTTGCACCTCTGTAACATCCGCACAAGGGGAGTGGTTTCTGCATTGGTCTCAGAAAATTCAATGTGGAGGGTTGACTGGAGACAAGATGGGGAAGGGACCAGAGGCTCCAACACTATGTGGATTCAATGGCCCAAACACGTTGAGCATGTACTCTACAAAGGCGGCCCTGCATTTGCTTAGAGGCAACACAGGCCTAAGCAGTTTTGTAGGTTGGATTTGCTGCCCCCATCCCCCTACTTCACCTTCATAAAGCTCAATTACTCTTGCTTTATGTGGGTGGGGACATGATATGGATTTCACCCAAGGAGGGCCTTGCTTTTCAGAGTTATTGAGAAGCAAGGCCAGAAGAGGCATCCTTCAACTTGCTTTCCTCTCGGCATATTTTTAGTTCTGCTTCTGACACACTCTGGGTATGCAGACTCACTGAAGAATTCTTCTTATCTTGGGAATGCAGGGGTGTTTGAATTTCCTACCAAAGCCCCATTCAGACTACAATTTATAACTGGGTTTGTATTACAGTTAGTGACATAGCTGACTCTAATGATAATGTGTTTCTACACACACTCTGATTAATACTAAGGCTATGTTTACACTGGGGAAAAAAAGATGAGTTTTTACACTGAGCTAGTTAATTCAAGTTAGCTACCTTGATGTAAAGAATACCCTTTTTTGCAGTGAAGACAAAACTCTGATTAATGAATAGAGTTGGGTGGGCAAAGGTAATCCTATTTCATGGAAGATTTTGATATTTCAAAATTTGGTTTCATTGCAATTCAGAACAAGAAACAAAAATTTCCAAAGGAAATGGGGGTCCGGCTCTGAGGCAATCCAACTGGAGGGATGCCCTGGAGCCATGGGCTCCGGAAGCCCCGAAGTCCCTGAGTCTGAAGCAGTCCTGCCTGATGAGTTCCATCAGTGCTTGTAAAAAAAATAAAACAGTCTCTCAGAACTTTTTGATTTTGACCAATCAGCAAACTCCAACAACAAAAAATTTCATCGCAATTCTTCCAATCAGCTCTACTAATGACCATGATAGCTAAATGGGCATCTTCTTCAGCAGCAGTTGCCTTCCTATAATCAGTTCTGCACACTGTTTTTCAAAGTAGATAAAACTGCTAACCATTCCTATGTGACCTGTTTGGCTGGCCCCCTTTCTTCACATCCCTCTGTGCTGCTCTGTGAGCATGTCCTCCAAGCACTTAATCCTTCGAGGAGGAACTGTGGGATGGATAGTTGCCCAGATTTTCCAAGAAGGCACAGATATCGACATGGTTTGACCAGCCTGGTAAGTGCAGACATACAAAAATAGCTAACAATGGTCGTGTTTTGACTACAGACCTGCCTGCTGGAACCCAGAATGGACTAACACAGAGTTGTAACGAAACTTGAAAATAAGAGTCAATTGCATCAAAAAGTATGTTTAAAAAAGAGTAACAGGAATCCAATTTTACAACTCCCAACCTGGGCCAACCAAAAATATCACCTCAAAAACTAGAGTTATTTGGGACAGATGCGATCTCCGTAGAAAAGAAATGTACAAATAAAATGGAACAAGATTCCCAATGCCAGGAACCAGCGCATCCTATAGTTTCTCATTGTGACATCAAGCTAATGGTGAGTACAAAAACATCTAAATAAAGTAAAGATGCTGCCCCTCCCTCTTGGGTAAATGGAGGTGTATCACTATGAAAGCCAACTTCGCCCTCCATTTGTATTGTATACATACTGATTAAATGAAGAGCCTTGCTAAGTGGGTTCCATTATAAGCCAAATATCTCTTTAATACACTAGATCTAGTTTTTTTAAGAGTGGTTTTAATTTCTAAATTATATCTCCATAGGTTAATCCAGATTCAACTCTGAGCATGCAGTAAATTGCAACTCAGATAGTGTATAGACTTAATATATTTAAGCAAAGAGGAATTATTCCTTCATTACCAACATGTGGCATACTTTCATAAATGATATTATTGAATTGCGAGATTCATCAAAAGCACAGCAAAATTTAATAAAGTGATGATTAAGTAATCTTCTGCTTGTTAGCAATAACTGCTTTATCAGTCAGTCACTTACAGGAAAACTACTTGGGGGAGGGATAGCTCAGTGGTTTGAGCATTGGCCTGCTAAACCCAGGGTTGTGAGTTCAATCCTTGAAGGGGCCACTTAGGAATCTGGGGCAAAATTGGTCCTGCTAGTGAAGGCAGGGGGCTGGACTCGATGACCCTTCGGGGTCCCTTCCAGCTCTATGAGATAGGTATATCTCCATATATTATTATATTACTACGGTGCACAAATTATCTTCTATTGTTTTAATAGCTAACTTCTGTAAAGTAACTGTAAGCTCTTCATAAGCCTGTGATAGCACTCGTGTCTGCCAGGCATGTGGACCACGCTTTGATTTTTATTCTGGTCTTTTGCTATTCAGGGTGAGAAATTAAACTGATAAGAACAGATTTAGAAAATTTATTAAAGTTAATGTTTAAAATCAAATTTACACAAGTTAAGAAGGAAGGTACTGTACATCTGGGGTCAGGCTTGGGTTATGATGGATTACAAGTGTTGGCTACAAGGTTCATAAGATATATACATAGAACATAACCAGTATAGACCCGGATTGGGAGTTTTTAAAAACTTCAGTGGATAAGTGGGCTCGGGTACACCACCCATAGAATGTATTTACAATCCAAGTCAGTATTGGTGTAGTGAATAAGTACATGGGTGGGGTGCGTCGCTTGATTCGTCAGGGAAGGAAGGAAGTGGCTGTAAAGACCCATTAAGCAGCCACCTCCAAGCAAAAAAGCATGTACCTAGCATGCAGCTGAGGGCTCCTTTAAGATAATGGAGAGCCCTGCCCAAACCCAGTGAAAAAAGAATGTTTTTAACTTTAGACACTAATGTGATAGATGCCTTCGGATAAATTTAGCATTCCTAATCATTAATAGTTACAGCTGATATAAAATTAGGCCAATCCACCAATGATTTTGAAATCCTTGACCTTTTCTAAGACAGCAAATACTCTTGATTTAATATGATTTGCTAACTGATAGTCAAACCAGGGAATACATATTTTTTCTAGACCCAACAAAGCATGTTTATTAATAAAATAATTTTAATGGGTCTTGAAATAATCCTAAATTTATCCAGCTTGTTGATCAGACACACTTTCTATGATTAACAACACAGACCAGAATAAAGATTTGTATAGTAAAAACATAGATAAAAGCAAAAATTAAAAATGATTATAATCGAACATCAATATTTTACTCTATCTTCTTCTTACATCGTGTGAAAGAAATGAAAGGAACACTGAGTTTAGACGACATACTCCTGCTAAAACAACTAGCAATCAATTAACACTGTCAGCAATGAAACTCAATTTTCTCCCCTGCACGTGGAGGTGAATACACAGAACAGATTGGTAATTCCCGTTGTGAGTGCAGCTAAGTGTTTCTAAGCAACCTTGCTCCATCATCTTCTGTGACAAAAACAAGTGAAAGTTTGAACTGCAGTCTGATAGAGCTGTGAATGCTAATGACTAACCAAAGAAGAGTGCTTCATTAATGACTTCTGAATGGAAGGTAAAAGGAATAACATCTTTTTTTAAAATTAAAATTAAAATGAAACATGTATTTTATTAAATTGAAAATTCAAACAAATACATTTAAGTTTACCTTCAGTAATTACAACATGAGAAAGAAATGAGCTTTCACTATCTTTCCTCATTAGATCTCAGATAACCAAATTATATTACTATTTTTTCCATAGATTTCTCCCTCACAGTCCTGTGTAATACATCCATTTCATAAATCCATGTCCACATAATTTGCAATGGGATCATTTATCAGCCTTGGAATTTGCTTAATCCTTTTAGCAGTTCTGGATGGACAACATACATCAGCGGAAAATGTGCTGGTTTGACCTGAACAGTCAGATGCACCATACATCATTACAAAGCAGTACTGTAAATGGAGATGTTGAAAGCAGCATACTGCACTATTATTTGCAACTGAGCCATAAAAATTAGCTCTAAGTTAGGCAATTCAGAAACTACTTTTCAGAAACTATTTTTATATGCATTTTGACAGACTGGATAGAATTGCAAGATGTCTAGCCAAAGGTCTGAAATTAGTCTATGGTGCACTGTCTGTCCACTATGAAATTTACCTGATGCATAAAGTAGTATGCTTCTTTCACACATAATATTTTAATACTCTGCATTATGATGCTTATAACAAAAGGTCTCTCTCTCTCTATGCATGGTAATGAAACACCATTCAAAGTGTTTACAGTCAGACTTACAAAAAAAAGATTAATTTACATGTATCCATGAATTTTGTGCACTCCACAGTCTGGGGGAGACTGCCCAATTAGCAATTTGACAAGTGCCTAGCTCCTTGAAATGAAAAAGCATTAATGCCAGTAGATGGGCATTTAAATAAGTCTCAAATGTACTCAGATTTGGGGCTAGGAAGAGGACATGAGTATTTTTAGAAAGTTATGTGAGCATTGGGGAAAACAAAAAGATTTTGTATTTCCTACAAGTGAAGGGGGTTTTCTAACAGACCAGTGCCACCGCTCTGTGGGAAGCAGAAACAGAGCATGCTACAGGTCAGAATTTTTTTCCTGACATGCCACGGGTAATAGCTCAATATTTTGCATTATGGGGGAAAATATCTGTGTTTACCTACATTTTATTTTATGATTTTCTCTCTAATTCTGTAATTTACCAAAAAGATAACCTAAAGAGAGTCTTGGAAACTGGTAGGTTTGTCATTTCCACAAAAAGGAAAACTGAACTCTGACCGCAGAAACACAAAGCCAGGAATATGAAACAACAAAAATAAAGAAATCCAAGACATGCAATCTCTTCTTTGAAATAAGACAACTGCTATCATGGGCAAAGGCAAAGCTAAACAACCTGAGATTGTTGTTTATATCCAACAGAATTATTAATGGTAGGAGACTGTAAACTCTCTAGGATAGGGACACACTCTTCATCTGCATTTTTACAACATACAGTTCAATCCTGGTTAGGACATTTGCTTGTTATCATAATATAAATGATTTGCAGTGGTAGTAACACCACCCACCAGGAACAATAGGGATTATACATTTAGGTTGAGATATATGACCCTTTTAATGTATATGATTGGCAACAATTAAGTGAAATTTGGCATTGACTTTGATAGATATGTAGAACTACCTTTTTAAAATATAGAAGTGTGTGTTTAATTTCCTTGGGTTTTCTTATTTGCTGTTCTTAAAAGATGTTAATGTGCACGGAAGGCTATTAATCCATGAGGATTTCTTAAACTGTGCCTTGTAACAATACTGCTTAGTAATTTTCTAAAATTATTAAAATATGTGAAAAAAGCAGTTTCTTTGCTTTTGTCATGCAATACTCTGCATGGCTATCCTTGTATATCTTGCCAGCCTGGACTACAATACTGAGCCCAGCTATTTTAATTCAGATCTTTCTGCAGCTAAGGAAAAATGTCAGTCCCATTGCTTCTTAAGACAGTGGTTCTATTCTGCACGGACCTTTGAAGTTACACATTTTTAACCATAATTCATTAGTTAGTACATTAAGCTTGTAAGGGATCAGTGATTCCACAGCCACGCGGAAATGGAATCTTAGAAGCTTTGCCTACATGTTTCTGAAGAGCTGTCAGAACTTCTCACTCTCAAGAACAGCCAACACAGTTGTCAGAAAAGCTCAAACCTTGCAGAACGAATGCAGAGAATGAGGGAGATATCTGTAGCGTTTTGCATAAATATGTGCCTCAATTTACCAGCTTGATATTATTCTGGCTGACTGCATAAGGCCAGAGACTAAGATCAAAATTTGATCATCAAATGAACACTAAGTGGGTTAAAACCCCCAGCCTAGAGGAAAAATAGAGGGAGTGAGCAGCAGCTTCTTGGGGAGAGATATTGAATTAGGCAGTGCATGCAGCAGGGCTTTGGAACTAAGGCAGAGGCTTTGCAGGATGTGCCTGAGACAGCTGGGCTCCACTAAACTGTGGGGGAGGTGATGAGCTGCAGGCAAGCCCCAGGCAATGGGGGCCTGTTTTGGGTTTAACCCTTTCTGACAGCTTCTTGTGTATTTTGAGTGAATAGAAAATACATCTGTTTGGAAGGCGCTTTAACAGCCACTGATCATAGGCACCCAAAGGAGGAGTGACTTGCAGGTACCAATTGCAGGGGAGAGGTTTGGTGGCCACCACCATGGGATCCAATCTAAGCAATGTAATACAGTGGGGGGGAAGGGGGAAAGGGACATTCAGACAGAGAAGAAGATAGTAAAACCTGTCACCTGAAGAGGTGCACCTGTGAGGGATTCCAAGGGGGTCTGAGGCACTGCTTGCATTGTAACCATGGCAGGTGGGAGTAAGATATGCTGTAGGCCTGCCGATCCAGTCTAATGTGGGGCAAACCACTGAGCTCCACCCTGGTGAGAGTGCAGGTCAAGGTTTGTCACATTCCAAGAGTGCTCCTGGGAGAGCTCAGAGGTGCAGCTCACCCCTGAGCCATCACAATGCTTTTACGGCAAAGGTCAACAACACTAGAGTTTCCATGCACCTCTCTTTACTGTAAATTAGTGCTTCTGTAGAAAAATCATTTTCCATTTAGTTCTTGTGGTGTGACATACACATAAATCTGAGTTGCTCCCTGAGAAGCACTGGGGCAGAGGAATTGCCTGGAAAACTGTAACCCAGCACCTTTTTCATAGTACTCTCATTAGTTCTGTTTTGTCTGTAAGCTGAAGACACCTTTTTAACTAAATTATACTGAATATATTAACCTCAAATGCAAATCATGTAATCTTGCAAAAGGTCCCCATGTCATTTAATTTTGTCTTTTTAAAATCAACATGGAGAATACTAGAAACTAAAGTATTCAATTTTCATTATTTATTATTATTACACTAGTGCACAGAGGCCACAGCCAGAGAGACTGCATTGTGCTAAGTGCAGTCATAGAGCTAATGATCATCCTTGCCACACAAGGAAGGAAGAGAAGGTGGAACAATTTAAATGATACAGCTTTAAAGGGATAATCACCACGATATACCTGCATTTAGAGAATTAATAAAATCACTAGCAAACTCACCACAGAGAATTTCTCTTTAATGTGTTAATACCATTCAGTCATTAATCAATGGAAGACTACGGTTTTGTATGAAACGTTTTTAAATGAAAACTTTTCCATTTTGCAGTGTATTTTCTCTATAAACACTAAATTTCACAGCGCAAGAACAATAAGATTGAGCTAGAGTCTGAAAGACAGCTTTGTACCACACTAAAGGGGCAGTGTCCGGTTACAGGGCCAATGTTTAATATTTTGTATGTCAGCCTTGCAGAGCTAGAACTGAGAATCTCAAAGTTCTAGATGCTCAGCTAAGCAACACACCAGTCAAACGAAGGTACTTGATTTGTTGTAATCCTAAAAAGCAAATGGCTCACTCCAGCTCTATGTTCTATCTGTGTTCAAATGAAGAGCTGAGAGATGTGGATTCCGTAGAGTCCCCTGCTAGCTCCAAAGAGTGGAAGTAACGTGTAGGGTCCATAAGTATTCAGTGATAAACTCAGAGTTCTGTATGGGTCCTTGCTGGGCCACCTACGTGTGATTGAAGGGATGTAGTTTAAACAGCTATATGTCCCTTATATGAAAGAGCGGACTGACTTTGCCTCAGAGAGACATTTTTAATACAATTTTTTACATGTGTAAGTTGTATTAATTTGGGTCAGGTGAACATCATGGTATCAAATAGGGTACAAATACATGCATAGTAGACTGATTTAACTGCAGAGAGAATAGCTCTAGAATACTTGTCCATGCAAAATGACCTTCCCCAAAATATTAGATTTATTTACATGAATTTTACAACTGACAGGTCACCCATTACAGAGTCAAAAAAAAATTCTGTACATGTAGATAAAGCACTCAACCTATAATTCATGCCATACATTATTTATATCATACCACTCTAACACAACAGTGGACAAGTACTGTGGATGATTGCCAGTAATCTGAGGGAGAGTGTCTTAATAGTTTTATGCAACATTAGCTTCAGATTGATAATCAGGTTGATCTATGTTCCAATGCGCAAAGCATTATAAACTAGAAAGAGTGTGCTGAACAAATGAATAAATTGAGTAATTACAAACTTATTCCATTTTCCTACCCTCTTTCCAAATTGCATTGATAGCAATGGGATTTCTGCACAAAGATCAATGATAGAGTATAGTGTTACTGTTGTCATGGGAAAGTTTCCTTACTTACGTCAGGGTAAAAGGACCAGGTGACAAATGGGTGAGATATGCAAACATTTTCCCTCCCATAAACCAGGTTCATCAAGCACCTAACACAGGGGTCGGCAACCTTTCAGAAGTGATGTGCAGAGTCTTCATTTATTCACTCTAATTTAGGGTTTTGCGTGCCAGTAATACATTTTAACGTTTTTAGAAGGTCTCTTTCTATAAGTCTATAATATATAACTAAAACTTCTGTTGTATGTAAAGTAAATAAGGTTTTAAAAATGTTTAAGAAGATTCATTTAAAATTAAATTAAAATGCAGAGCCCCCTGGACCGGTGGCCAGGACCCGGGCAGTGTGAGTGCCACTGAAAATCAGCTCGAGTGCCACCTTCGGCACGTGTGCCATAGGTTGCCTACCCCTGACCTAACAAATCTGTCTCAAGGAAAAGCATTTGCTAAAGAAGCTACAAGTCAACCCTCTGGCTCAAACAGCAAAGGCCACCTGTAAGTAGTACTGAGATTCATGGAAAAGAGCCTTATATTTAAGGAAACTGAAGTGGTGAAGTGATTCCAGGAAGTTTGGCTAAACAAAAAAACAAGGCTTTTCAGCCAACTTCTAATTAAAATAACCTATGAATGAGTGAGAAAAGGAGGTTACTTACCTGTAACAGGAGAGTCTTCAAGATGTGTGGTCTCTATCTGCATTTCACTGAGGTTTATACACCTGCACCATGAGTGTGGGAGATTTTGAAAGTAGTAGTGTCCATTGGTCCGCCTCATAGTTTCATCCGATGCAATGAAGAGCAGGACAGACTGACCACGCCCTCAGTTCCATCTCCACCGCAAACCAAGAAATCCGCAGCAGAGGGGAAGGAGGGCAGGATTGGAATACAGATAGGGACCACACACCTTGAAGAACCTCCAATTACAGGTAAGTAACTTCCTCTTCTTTGAATGAATGTCCCTATTGTATTCCACTGAGGGTGATTAACAAGCAGTTCCTAGCTGGGAGGAGGGTGCGAGGAAGATGATGGAACTGCGGAACAGAGAACAGCCATGCTGAATGAGGCATCCATTGCAGAGTCTAGCACTAAGATGTAATAGGAAGAGAAGGTATGTACCAAACTCCATGTGGCCTCCCTACATATGTCCATAAGCAGTACATTGGTGAAGCACAGCCGTAATCTATGCTTGTGCTCTCGTGGAGTGGGATCGTACCCCAAAAGGCGGAGACAGTCTCAATAACTAACAAGAGATCATAATGCCCCCTGAAACCCACTTAGAAATCCTCTGAGTGGAGATCGCTTACCCTTTAGTCCTTTCCGCTAGAGTGATAAAAAGTCTGGGAGACTTCCTGAATGACCATGTCCTCTGCAGGTAGAAAGCCAGGGCCCGGCGGACACTGAGGGAGAGAAGGCGCTGTTCCTCTGCTGAGGTGTGATGTTTCAGAAAGAAAGCAAGTAAGTGTATGGGTTGGTTGAGATGAAAGCAGGATTCAACCTTTGGTAGAAACGATGCAAGCGCAGGGAAACTTTGTCCTTATGGACCAGGGTAAAGGGGGAGTCCGCCATCATGGCCCCCCAGTTCACCAACCCTTCTCGTGGAAATAATAGCTACCAGGAAGGCAACCTTCATGGAGAGGAGAGACAGGGAGCAGGAAGTCAGAGATTCAAAGGGTGATTTAGTCAATGCCATGAGGACAAGGTTGAGATCCCATTCGGGAATGATGGATCAACAGGAGGATAAATCCATAGGAGTCCCTTCTAAAACCTGGTAGTCAAGGGGTGAGTAAAGACAGAGGGGGGTGGAAGGCACCGATAGCGACTATGTGCACCTTGACAGAGTTGAGAGCAAGACCTGACTTCAGGGAGAGGAGATAGTCCAAAAGAAGAGGGATGTCCATATTTTCAGAGGCAAGACCTCTCTGTTGGGCCCATGCATGAGGTGAAACACTTCCACTTGTCTCTATAGGACCACCTTGTGGACTCTTTTTTGCAACTCAAGAGGATGCCTTCTACTGCTGATGAACATTCCCCCTCTAGTGAAGATGCCCATCCAAAATCCAAGCTCTGAGGTAAAGAGTCTGTGGCTCGGGATGCCAGATACTGCCGCCATGTGGCGTGAGGAGTTCCAGGAAGGCTGGCAGCAGAAGCAGGGGACACGCTGATATGCAGAGAAGAAGGGGAAAGCAGAACTGGTGAGGCCAGAATGGGGTGATCAGAATGACTGTCACTCTCTCCCGTCTGATCTTGTGTAGGACACGCAGCAAGAGGAAAGGCATAATTGATCTTGTCCCACCAGACGATGACTAGGATCGCCTTGGACAAAACGCATGAAGCAGAACAAGGGTGCATGCATGGACCAACAGACACTACTACTTTCAAAATTGCCGGCTCCAGACACATGGCGCATGCATATAACCCTCAGTGAAATACAATAGGGAGCATCAATCGAAGAACAGTCCAATTTGTGTTTTGAATTTCTATAAAAAATTATATAGGGATTTTAAATGGTTACATTTCATTTTTATAGCTTTTCCTTATAGTATCTGAAAAACAGCACAAAGAAAACAACAACAGCAGTTACATGCCCCCTAAATATCCATTTCTAAATACATCTCCAGTTTAACAAAAGCTGAAAAGAAAATAATAGTGGAAGTCATCCTTCATTGTCATAAGGTTAGCCAAAGAATAACTTCTATTTACTTTGTTTATGCAAAGACAGGAAATAGCCTTCAAAAAAAAAAAAATCATTTTGCATGCCCCTTTTGCTGAAAACCGATTGCCATGTTCTCTCTCCATTTTGCAAAGCGCTTGGACGTGATTACACCTCCTATGAAAAATGATCTCAGAGAAGTCACGTTTTCAAATAGTCTCTTACTCTCTTTTCTTCCAGCCACTGTAGATGGCAAGCAGGATAAGATTAACCAAAGAGGCTCATCTGTACTTTGCAATTAGGAGCTAATCACCTACTACTGCTTCAGACAAATCTGATTTAGATTTACTGCAAAAGAGGAGGAAAAAAGGATGGTATGGTTAGCAAAAAGATTTTGGTAAGTCAAAAGTGATTTTCCTTTTAGAAGAAAAAATCTAATTTTGTACTTCAAGCAAGTCCCCTCTTATGAATGCTAGAACATTATCTAAAAATCAAGTTATCGATATGCTCTTGATTCAATTTATCACTGGCACCCATGGAGGAGTAAGGTTTACCATTTCTATTTTTTCCATCTGGGCATTTATACCATAAAGAATAACAAATGCTCATCACCATGAAAACTGAGCATTTTAAAAATATGCTAAACCTATTAAAGGACCTCTGTATTCTTCTTTAAAAGCTCTCTTTGGAGCTGGTTTGCTTTTAATTAGAGATAAACAAAATAAATAAGAATAGAGATACCTGCTGCGAATGTGATACACATTGGTGAAGATCTGGTTCACAGTATAATTAATTCCTAATCAAATTTCCTACATCATTAATCCTATATATGTGGTGTAGTTAATGAGATTTACATTACTGTGTGTACACAAGTTATGATGAAGAAAAAGTAAGCCACGCAACCTTCTGGGTAATTGTGGGTCCCCTGTTCCCACTGTCTCCAGGCTAGGAAGTCAAAATGTGCAAGCAAAACTTCCAGATCTGTGAACAGGAACGGGTAACAAATGGGATGCAGTAGACCAGGGGTAGGCAACCTATGGCACGCGAAGGCAAACCAAAGGCGCCACACGAGCTCATTTTCAGTGGCACTCACACTGCCCGGGTCCTGGCCACCAGTCCGGGGGGCTCTGCATTTTAATTTAATTTTAAATGAAGCTTCTTAAACATTTTTAAAACCTTATTTACTTTACATACAACAATAGTTTAGTTATATATTATAGACTTATAGAAAGAGACCTTCTAAAAACATTAAAATGTATTACTGGCACGTGAAACCTTAAATTAGAGTGAATAAATGAAGACTCGGCACACCACTTCTGACAGGCTGCCGACCCCTGCAGTACACAGTATCACTTTCCACACTAGCCATTTAAATTGTTTTGCTGGGACAGGGTTTTAAATTTCTGTCACTGCAACAGCCTCATGAAACCTTCTCCACTGACAATGGTCAAGACAGCCTGTTATTCCAGCTGTCATAGAACAAATACATGAAAAGCAGTTCAGCTTTATATATTTGCATCTTAGGAAAGACATTTTTGGATATGCAGGATGGGATGTGAAATAATGCTTTAGATTAGAACATGATTAAAATGGTTCATTTCTATCATGTGAAAAGCTGTTTGCCTCATGTCCCCCAAGTTTTAGATACGTTTTTTAAGAGCGGGGATCTGACTAAACTGGAATCTTATGGAGTCATGCACTTTTTAAAAGATATTAATCTGATATTTTATTAGGCCACAAGACCCCTTTATAATCCTGAAACAGTCAGTGAACAAGATAACATTAGCTACCACTGCAAAACAAAAACTAGAACAGAAAAACAGATAACACATTTATCAAGTATATAGAACTAGATACTGATACTGCACAGGCATATTCTTATTTTACTCCATTTGACAGCATTGCAGTATCAAGAAATGCAATATTTAAACATCTGCATGTCCACTGAATTAGAGTGATAGCAGTAAGTTTTACAAACGGAAGGAGCTGAGAAGAATAATATGTGGGTAAAATTAACTTCAGGTTCCCAAAATAGTCCTTAATATGCTATTGAATGTACCAATATACATACTAGTTTAAAAAAACCTATTATGATCTTCACCAGACACATAATTCCTATTTGTGATATACAATGTTGTGTATCATTTGTAATCACCAATTTAGATTATAAAAACCCTCAAGCAGTAGAACCAATAAATCACAGAATAGCTTAGAGCTATTAGAAAACATTAATTCTATTCCAAAAGCTAAATTACATTTCACAATTTCTGTCAATGGGTTTGAATGGAACCTTCAGATGATTAATGTTTTATCAGAGATTGCACAGACAGTGAACACTGAGCCTGCCATTTAAAATTCAATGCTGGCACTGTGTTAGTGACCAAGTAAAAAGCTGATAAAGTTATCACAGGTACCGGCACTATTACTACGTTGAACGTAACAGATTGAGAAAGTCAAATATGCTGTGACACTGGCAGGCCAGGTGCCAGCTCTTGTCCAGGCTGCAGGAATTAGCTAAGAATAATAATAATAATATAATATATAGAGATATACCTATCTCATAGAACTGGAAGAGACCTTGAAAGGTCATCAAGTCCAGCCCCCTGCCTTCACTAGCAGGACCAAGTACTGATTTTTGCCCCAGATCCCTAAGTGGCCCCCTCGAGGATTGAACTCACAACCCTGGGTTTAGCAGGCCAATGCTCAAACCACTGAGCTATCCCTCAGTGTTTAAGAATTTTTAGGTTGTTTGAACTCTGAAGGGCCAAAGACTCTTAACTGAAGCCAGGGATCCCCATGAGCTGCCTCCTGGACCCATTCTTAAATACACTTTGAATTGACCGATCACAACAACTCTGTCACTCTTAGGTCTTGCTATACTGCCACTTTACAGTGCTGAAACTTTCTTGCTCAGAGATGTGAAAAAACACACCCCTGAGCGATGCAAGTTTCAGCACTGTAAAGTGGGAGTGTAGACAGTGCACCAGCGCTGGGAGCCACACTCCCAGCACTAGTAGCTACTCCCCTCATGGGGGTGGGTTTTTTACAGTGCTGGGAGAGCTCTCCCAGTGCTGGTGCTGCGACTACACAGACACGTTAAAGCGCTGCTGCGGCAGCGTTTTAACGTTGGTAGTGAAGACATACCCTTAGGATTTAGATGGTAACTTATTTGTGTGTATATGTTTGCTTGCTTTAACCTATAAATAACTCTCTCATTCTTTTTTCCTAGTTAATAAACCTTTAGACAGTTTATTACAGGACTGGCTACAGGTGTTGTCTTTGGTATAAGATCTAGAGTACCAATTGATCTGGGATAAATGATTGGTCTCTGGGTCCTGGAAGCAACCTGAATGTGGTGTGATTTTTGGTGTAAGTGACCATTTATCACTAAGTCCAGTTTACCGGGTGGCTAGATAGGCAGAAGAGTCTAAGGGGACAGTCTTATCATGGAGTCACAGACAGTTAAAGTGATCCAGGAGTTCATATTTGTTACTGGCTTGGTGAAATCTAATTATAAAACACGGCACCAGTTTGGGGTGTCTGCTCTGTTTTTGACAGTCTGCACTGAAGCAGACATTCATGGTCATGAGCCACTCTACACAGCGTGACACATGTATCTGTAATTAATTCTACTAGTCAGCTCAGTGCTTAGTAGTTAACATAAGGTATTGCTGCCACCGCCCCTGGGACCCTATTCTAGAGCAGCTTCAAGACTCTCGCTGTTGGGCAAGAAGATACACACTTAGGACTGGTCTTCACTACGGGGAAACCAACGCTGCTGCAAGACATCTCCTGTCAACACAGCGCAGTGAAGACACCGGGGTAAGTTGACCCCAAGTTATGTCGATTCCAGCTACTTTATTCACGTAGCTGGAGTAGCGTAACTTAGGTCAACTTACCCTGGTAGTGAAGACAAGCCCTTAGTGTCTAACAGGGGAGGCATTTGCTCACCAGAGAATGACAGCCATGGCTTCCCAAGCATATGGTCAATTTACACAGCAGCATTTTATTTTTTTCTGAGAAGAAACTGATTAACTCTATGGGGGGGGGGGGGGGGGGGGGGGGGGGGGGGGGGGGAGAGGAGAGAGGAGAATTCTCCTTCCTTTTTTGTGTTGAAAATCAAAAAGAAAATAATTGAAACCATTTTAATGTTTTTAAAGATATTCCGTGTACATATAGAAGATCAGAAAATCTGGTAGGTTCAGAGGACAGGATCCCCACTTGGAAGTGGACCAGATGAAGGAAAAGCATTTAATCATCAGTGGTTACATGCTTAAGTAAGGTATCTCGTGTACTGTATTCAAATGACAACGTAAAGGGTGGGCATCAATGACGTATTAAGGTGTATGACAGTTAAACTAAAGAAAAATCCCAAAAATTAATTTACTGTTTTCTAAGATACAAATATCCATGTGTGTTTACCAGACAATAATATATAGCTTGGTGGAAAACATGCCTGACTGGTATTAAAAAAATACTTGGGCTATCGATTAATCACAGTTAATTCACGCGATTAACTGAAAAAAATAAATCTTGATTAAAAAAATTAATCAGTTTTAATCGCACTGTTAAACAGTAATAATAATAATATAGACAGATATACCTATCTCATAGAACTGGAAGGGACCCCGAAAGGTCATTGAGTCCAGCCCCTGCCTTCACTAGCAGGACCAAGTACTGATTTTACCCCAGATCCCTAAGTGGCCCCCTCAAGGATTGAACTCACAACCCTGGGTTTAGCAGGGCAATGCTCAAACCACTGAGCTATCCCTCCCCCCTCAGAATCCCTTGATTAGAATACTAATTGAAATTTATTAAATATTTTTGGACGTTTTTCTACATTTTCAATATATTGATTTCAATTACAACACAGAATACAAAGTATACAGTGCTCACTTTATACTATATTTGATTACAAATATTTGCACTGTAAAAATGACAAACAAAAGAAATAGTTTTCAGAGTAGCAGCCGTGTTAGTCTGTATTAGCAAAAAGAACAGGAGTACTTGTGGCACCTTAGAGACTAACAAATTTATTTGAGCATAAGCTTTCGTGGACTACAGTCCACTTTTTCGGATGCATAGAATGGAACATACAGTAAGAAGATATTTATACATACAGAGAACATGAGAAGGTGGAGTATTTTTCAATTCACCTCATACTAGTACTGTAGTGCAATCTCTTTATTGTGAAAGTGCAACTTACAAATGCAGGGTTTTTTTGCTACATAACTGCACTCCATAACAAAACAATGTAAAACTTTAGAGTCTACTTCTTGTTCAGCCAATCGCTAAGAGAATCAAGTTTGTTTACATTTTCGGGAGATAATGCTGTCCACTTCTTATTTGCAATGTCACCTGAAAGTGAGAACAGGTGTTTGCATGGCACTTTTGTAGCCAGCATTGCAAGGTATTTACATGCCAGATATGCTAAACATTCATATGCCTTTTCATGCTTCGCCCACCATTCCAGAGGACAAGCTTCCATGCTGATGATGCTTGTTTAAAAAAAAAAAAAAAAAAAGTGTTAATAAAATCTGTGACTGAACTCCTTGGAGGAGAATTATATGTCTCCTGCTCCATGGTTTTACCTGCATTCTGCCATATATTTTGCGTTATGGTAGTCTCAGATGACAACCCAGCATGTTGTTTGATTTAAGAACACTTTCACTGCAGATCTGACAAAACACAAAGAAGGTTTCAATATCTGATTTCTAAAGATAGCTACAGCACTCGACCCAAGGTTTAAGAATCTGATGTGCCTTCCAAAATCTGAGATGGACGAGGTGTGACGCACGCTTTCAGAAGTCTTAAAACAGCAACACTCTCTGCAGAAACTACAGAACCGGAACCACTGAAAAAGAAAATCAACACTTTGTTGGTGGCATCTGACTCAGACGATGAAAATAAACATGCGTCGGTCCGCACTGCTTTGGATCGTTATCGAGCAGAATCTGTCATCAGCATGGACGCATGTCCTCTGGAATGGTGGTTGAAGCATGAAGGGACATATGAATCTTTAGTGCATCTGGCATGTAAAGATCTTGCGATGCTGGCTACAACAGTGCCATGTGAACCCCTGTTCTCACTTTCAGGTGACGTAAACAAGAAGCGGGCAGCATTAACTCCTACAAATGTAAACAAACTTGTTTGTCTGAGCCATTAGCTGAACAAGAAGTAGGACTGAATGGACTTGTAGGCTCTAAAGTTTTACATAGTTTTATTTTTGAATGCAGGGTTTTTTTTGTCCATAATTCTACATTTATAAATTCAGCTTTCATGATAAAGAGATTGCACTACAGTATTTGTATTAAGTGAAATGAAAAATACTATTTATTTTGTTTTTACAGTGTAAATATTTGTAATAAAAAATAAATATAAAGTGAGCACTGTACACTTTGTATTCTGTGTTGTAATTGAAATCAATATATTTGAAAATGTAGAAAAACATCCAAAAATATTTAAATAAATGGTATTCTGTTATTGTTTAACAGCGCAATTAATCGTGATTAATTTTCCGCGATTAATCACGATTTTTTTAAATCGCTTGACAGCCCTAAAAATACATATAGTAGTACTGAACAAACATTGTTGGTGCTTGTTTTTTATTAAAAAGGCTTCCTTTTTGCCTTACCTCCTCAAATGGAAAACTGCATTCTCTATAGTAAATTATCTTTAGAGTTCCAAAACACTTTGTTAACAAGAATATGTAAAAAGTTTCTTGGGGAAATATATAATATAGGATATTAAATGATATTTTCATGAAATTTTGTGTAAGGGCAGTTTGTGTTAATCCTCTGCATCCACACACCACAGATACTAAGTGTATTAAGTGCATCCACACCACACAGATACTTTAAATCTGTAGCAAATTTTAATGTTTATTTTCTCTTAAAATAAAGATTTCCCATGTAGTAGGACTGAATGGGGCCCTGTCTAGTTGTTGATTTAACTTCACAATTTCCCATTATTTTGACTTGTGTTTTGTTTGCATTAAAATTTTTTCCCCTCAGTAGAATTACTGATTAAATCTTCCCTCTTTTCTAAAGCAAAATAGCGATTTGTCCTCAACCAATAGATTAAACATGTATGGTACAAAAAATCCTAGCTAGAAAAAGAAAAATTTTGCTAGAGAGACATGACATTGACAAGTCTGAGCCCTTAACGAAACATTGCTAGAGCTAACTTGGTTTCCCCTCTTCTTCAGTTCAGTGCTCCAAAGCATTAGTTTGCAAAGTTTAAGAGGGGGTGAAACTACAGTAGAACCTCAGAGTTATGAACACCTTGGGAATGGAGGTTGTTTGTAACTCTGAAAGTAACATTATGGTTGTTCTTTCAAAAGTTTACAACTGAACATTGACTTAAAACAGTTTTGAACTTTACTATGCAGAAGAAAAATGCTGCTTTTAACCATCTTAATTTAACTGAAAGAAGCACAGAAACGGTTTCCTTACCTTGTCAAATCTTTTTCTAAACTTGCCCTTTCTTTTTTTAGTAGTCTACGTTTAACACAATACTATACTGTATTGGGGCAGGGGGGTGGTCTGTCTGTCTGCTGATTGCATATTTCTGGTTCCAAATGAGGTGTAGTCAGTTCGTAACTCTGGTGTTTATAACTCTACTGTAACTCTAGTGAGGTCTAGTTTAACTTCATCCTCACTGTTAAACAGTCATTAACCACTTGAACAAACTACCAAGGGACGTGGTAGATTCTCCATCACTTCATGTCTTCAAATCAAGACTAGATGCTTTTCTTGAGGATATGCTTTAGCCAAACACAAATTATGCTATAGCCAGGCCAGTTATTGGGATCAATCCGGGGTAACTGGATGAAAATTAATGGCTTCTGTTATATCGGATGTCAGATTGGATGACCTAATGATCCCTTCTGGCCTTAAACTCTACGAATCTATGCAATAGCTGATTATTTTCTAACAGTTGTTTTTCTAGATAACAAGGCCAACATTTTCAAACGTTGGTGACTAAACTTAGGTTTCTAAATGAAAATAGCTAGACCTGCAGTACACGTTGACATTAATAGAACCAATAGATGCTTAACACCTTTGAAAATTAGGCATTATATTTAGGATACTAAGACAAGCATCCAAACTGGGACTTTCAAAGGAGCTTAAGGGAATTGGGCATCCAAATGCCATTGAAATTCAATGGGTGATGACCAGGTAACTTCCCTTATACTCCTTCGTAAAGCCCACCCTCAAATTTTGATGTAAATCATTATGCAATGTCTGGAGGATATTTTCAAACTGCACAGTTAGGCATCTAAAGCCTATCGACTTTCAATGGCAGTTGGGCACCTACCATCTGTAGCTTCGAAAGTCTCCCCTCCTCCCATAAAACTCACTTTTTCCACAAAGCAAACAAACCAATTCACATCATTAACATGTATGTCAACCATCAAACTACTCTGCACATAATGTGATTCAATAGTAAAATTAAAAGGTTCACAGATCGCCTCCAGGCACATTTGTGTCTGGTACTTGTTATCTGCACATTTATACTGCAAGCTCCTGAGGCAGGAACTATATCTTCTTTTGCTCATATATAGTGCTGAGCTATCAGGATGCAACAAATAAAATAAAAATTATGATTTACATCTGAGCTATTATTTTGCTAACTTGGCTTTTCTGTACATCTATTTATAGGCATTTCTATAACATCCATATCCAAGGTATCGACATCTGAAATGCTTTTGATCTGAATATATATTCTAGATCTTTGCGCAGTTCACATTGTGCCATCAGTAATAAATTCCTTTATGGCTCATATTCCTTTCCACTGACTTCTGGGCTATCACACTCCATCTTCTATCAAACACAGAAGAGGACTATAAATTTCTGAGTGTCTATAAGGGTTTTAAAAAGTTCACACAAGCAGATCCTGAACTTACATTATATGGATTACCCAGTTTGCACGTATTTATTTAAGATTGCTGTTGAAGTCAATGACATCCTCAATTTTCTACAAGAATAGGAGGATAAAGGATTTTGTCCAACTACAACACCATGAGCTTTTCTTGGTATTACCATGAAGCCATGTGATTCACACAGAAAATGCAGTTCCTCTTTCCTTTGATTATCATTTACTTCCACCTCTCACATCCTTCATGTGTTCTCTTCCTTGCAGTTTCCTTTCACACCCAAGTTCACTTTCAAGCTGGCAGCGTATTACCCATCCTGTCCAGGGCTCTATTGTTTTATGTTAGCACTGTAGGAAAGACAGGGCTGAGTCACCACTCTTCAGCCCTGAACCAGCACTTACAGTACCCATGTCCACACTAAGCATCCTGTGCTTCTGTCAGTCGCCATCTGCCTTCATTCTAAGTAAATATTTGAACAATGGGGTTGCTAATAAAACTCGACCTTCTCTGACCTCTTTTGTCACATCATTACATAAACTCAAGCTCAAATTGTTTAAGATAGCTGCCACTAAGACAACATCCACAAAAGACTTTTATTATGACAAACATCATTTTGTTCTCCTGTTCTGTAGAATATTGTGGGTCTGATCTCTTTACACCACCACGTTTAAGGACTTATTTTAGTTTACATGCTTTTGAACTTCTTCCCTTATTTATGGGTTCCTTAACCTACTTTCTATGTAATGGAAGGATTGGTTGCACAGACTTTAATCAATATTGGATCACTTTTCAAGGCCTCAGAACTAGAAAGTTGCCTGGAGAAGAAAGGCATAGGATTTTTATGAAAAGTCTGGTACATCTCCTACCCACCTCACTTCTCAGAAACTTTAATGAAGGCCTGTTAAGGGTGTTACCAACATTCATTCTATTTGGAGGACTGTTCAGGTGTTTGTCCTTTACAGAACTTGACTTCTCTGTGACCTTACTTTGTTCCTCCCACTATGTCAAGACTCTGGCTGCTGCATCTATGGGCTAGACTGGAAGCATGTCACACTGAGTTATGCTTTAATAAATATGGTATGCTTTTGTTATTACCTTGTTCTGCTATGTATATGGCACCTGCTAACAACAGAAATCAGTAATTTTTCCATCAGCCACACTAAAGTATAATATCCTCTACCTTGGTCTCATATTCATTCAAAAGCCATTTGAAAATCTAGTATCTTATGCAGTATATTTTGTAATTTATAAACACATTATACTTTGGTAAATGTGAATTGTAAAATTCTAATCAATTTGCAGATAATCTCTAACGGGGCTATCAATAGTTTATAACAGGAATCAAGTTGCTTTGGAAGCAGAGACCACTATCCAATTACATAGGAGTTCTCTAAAGAAGTTACAAGTATCTCTGATGGCCAGAAAATCTATTCATGCCACAAAGAGCAAAAAAGACAATCAAGAAGCCATAATAATGATTTGGTTGCAACATTGCAACATGGTTAATTTTGTTTGTTTTTTTTAAATCTTATTCCCATTGTTACCACTACATCTCACGTGACCATCATTTTGAGGGACTGCACTGCATTTGGCACTCTGCACCTTCTAGCCTACCTAACCCATCTATTAATTCTGTAATAGTAAAACCCAGCAATATCAAAAGGAAACACAGGTTTCTGCCGTCTCTAGAAATAAATTGAAATATTTAAACTGTCTCTCCCATACTCAATAATGGCAGATCTACCTGGCATATCAAGTGGAATCAAACTGTACAGGAAATCATCTTAGTAATTGGGTAACAGGATTCTGATTTTACTATACCTTCTTAAAAGATATCTAGCTATAGGAGGAAATGAGCCCTTTGGGAGCAAATGGAATTGCTAGCGGAGTACAGGGGTTTAAGAAGCAGAAGCTCAAGCTCATAAAGAAATACTTATTAATATTATGCACACATCTGAAGTCTATTCTAGATTTTAAATTTTTAAAACACAGTAAGAGGCAGAATTCAAATACACTTGCCTCTGAAGAGATAGCAGGAGAATCTTTGGTCTATCCCTATTAAAATAAACAACAAATAATATTGCAATGTTAGTACCTATTAAAAGAAAATAAGAACATGACCTATGTAGATGGGGAAATATAGCAAGTAATATAAATTCAAAGATATTGCTTAGAGAGGAAGGTGTGACCATAGCTACATCAATGATAATATAACAACAGATTCATACAATCTAAAGTATACTAAAACCTTGGATTTCATGCATAACTGAGGTATGCAAATGATCACTAGTTTCTCATAGGACCAGACACATAACACATCTAAATATGAAGTGAGACCATTACTGTTCAATGAAAAATATTTCAAAAACTACTTTTGTATTAAGGTAATAACAAAACTACAGATTTTCAGCATTGTAATATTAAACTGGGAAGAGTATATAGAGACCAATTTTTTCATGTCAGAAAAGTTAAATCCCTCTGACGGTTTTAGAGTCTCAGAATTAAAGTAGTTCCACAGCAGAAGCCAGGAAAACAGGGTTTCATAGAAGATCTTTAGGTAAATAACATTACAATTCAGTAGTAATGTGCAATGAAATTTGGGACAAAGTATTTTTATCAATGTTGTCTGGACAATGATGCTGTAAACACACGACCAGTTTTAAATTAATTTTTAATAAAGATACAAAAAGTCTGTTTGGAAATAGAACAATCGTATATGGGCAGCTGCTTAACCGATCTCAGGTCTTCTTGAGTGAGGGTGAAAGTTGGTATTGCCTGTTAGAGGACAACCAGGTGGCTCACTCCTCCGCTGTCTTCAGGGATGACCATACAGCCAATGAAGTTAAGATATCTTACTGGAGATCCCATGAAGCGTGTGGTATTTGGAAACACATGCAAGCTGTAAGTCAGGTACTTTTTCTACTTTTCATCATCAATCAATTCACATTAATTAGGAGTTCTTGCATAAACTCCCAAGTGTAGGACCCTGTGCCATGAGTTTCTGGTTCCTATTGACTAGGACCATGATCCAGCAAAGCATTTGATCATATGTTCAATCTTAAACATAAATCATCCCAGTGAAATCAATGGGACTACTCACCAAGTTGAAGTTAAAGGGGCCTATGATAAGGCAGCAGGCTGTCTGGTTGCTCTGAACACGAGAGAGAGTGGATTGCCTACTGAAAGCACAGTGACTAGAAGGGGAAGCAGGATTCACAGATACACAGTGCAAGCAGGCAGTAGGAATGCTCTCCCTTTAATGTCTGCTACTGTGTAAGAAGTGGGAGTTTTATGTTTGAAGATTGAACAGATTGAAGTAGTGGATAATCACACTAAACTGTGGGTGTTTATCAGAGTCCAACCCCTTCAGGTTTTCCCATTGCTAATTTTAACAATTCGGTACACTGTGTATACCTATGAATGACTGCCTGAATGAGTAAAATCTAAAGATACATATTTTAGATATTCTTGGTTGAAAAACTGGCTGCAGCCCGCATATTATGGTTGGGCAAATGAGACTCAGAGGTTTACTGGCTTAACTCAGCACAAACTACTTTGCTGCTACTGTGTGGTTTTATGTTTAATAAAATTGTTGCTTAGTTTCCCGCAAAAATGCGTTTCTATCCCTAAGTGCATCCTGCCCTCAGCAAGTAGCAGCTGGAACCATTCCAGCAACCCCGGGGGGTAAATATCCTCAAGCCTAATGACAGCACTCCACTTGATTGATTGTTTTCTGGCAAGACTGTCCCATTCCTCAAAAAACAGAGTGGCTTAGGGGGAAGCAGAACCAAGGTGGTAGTAGGTTACTGCACTACTACGCACACTGCAACACTTCAGCGACAGAGAGAGAGAACAGGTGCACTTCAAAGTCAATCACAAAGTAAATTTTTTTGGCCCTTCTGACAATTAAGCTGAAGCTTCTACAACATCTCTAGAGTGAGAAAACACTTCCACATCTCTGGCAGGCACTACACTTTCTAGAGCAGGGGTCTCAAACTCAAATGACCACGAGGGCCACATGAGGACCAGTACATTGGGCCGAGGGCCGCATTTACTGACACCCCTCCCCCGCCGTCCTTGGCCCCGCCCCCACTCCACCCCTTCCGTAATAACTTCGTATAGCATACATTATACGAAGTTATACGAGTTCAGGGCAGGGGGTTGGGGTGCAGGGTGCAGCAGGGGGCGCAGGGGAGGGGCGCAGTGTGCGGTGGGAGGTTCAGGGCAGGGGTGCAGGGCGCAGCGGGGGGCTCCGGGCAGGGGGTCAGGGTGCGGCAGGGGGCTCAGGGCAGGGGGGTGGCGTGTGGCGGGGGTTCAGGGCAGGGGGTTGGGGTGCAGGAGGGGTGCAGCGGGGGATCAGGGCAGGGGGTCAGGGTGCGGCAGGGGGCTCAGGGCAGGGGGTTGGGGTGCAGGGTGCAGCAGGGGGCTCAGGGCAGGGGGTTGGGGTGCAGGGTGCAGCAGGGGGCTCAGGGGAGGGGCGCAGTGTGCGGTGGGGGGTTCAGGGCAGGGGTGCAGGGCGCAGCGGGGGGCTCCGGGCAGGGGGTCGGGGTGCGGGGTGTGGAAGGGGTTCAGGGCAGGGGGTCGGGTGTGGCGGGGGATTCAGGGCAGGGGGTCGGGGTGCGGCGGGAGGCGGGCTCCGGCCCGACCCAAACCGGGGGCATGGCAGGCTCCCTGCCTGCCTGCCTTGCCGCCGCGCCGGGAAGCGGCTGGAACCTGGGGAAGGAGGGGCGCAGGGGTGTGTGTGGCTGTTGCTTCAGGCACCGCCCCCAGCAGCTCCCATTGGCCACAGTTCCCCATTCCCAGCCAATGGGAACTGCTTCCCGGTGCAGGGGCAGGGCAGGCAGGCAGCCGCTCTAGGTAAACATTGGGGGAGGGCGGGGGGGCCGCGAGGAGCTCGCGGGCCGCATGCAATAACCCTGCGGGCCGCATGCGGCCCGTGGGCCGCGTGTTTGAGACCCCTGTTCTAGAGCATAATCTGGATTTTTTGTTTCTTTTGTTTGCATAGATAGGAAAAGTGCAAACACACGTAACAGCCATTCTTAATTTGATGCTTTTACTAGTTTAAAAATCTGATATTTTCTTTTGTATTTTTAACAAAAATATTTTTTGTAATTAAAAAGATATGAGAACAACATTTTCTGGGCAGGATCAAACTTTAATCACATTGTCTACTCTTTAATAATGCAGCAAGAGAGGGTTTTATAAGCTATTCTTCATGTCCCATAAAACACGAATAAACTTTACTGGCCTGGGTTTCGGGGGGACTGGGCATTCACAGCTCTCAATTCCTTCAACTGGTGCTGAGCACTAGTGAGACTCAGGGCCTACATTTCCAAAGAAATGCCTGATTACAGCTATGATAAAATTCAAGTATCCCTGCTGCATTCAGTCTTTCTGCAAGATGGCCTCACATATCACCCATCAAACATGATGCTCATCATCCCTTACACATGATGTTTTAGTATCTAGTAATACCATCTGTGGGGTTTTTCCCCAAAGAAAGTGCTGAATTCAAACAAAAATTTTTTTTATTTATTCCATTAATCATTAAGAAAATCACTGAAATAATGTTATGTTTAATATTAATCAATAACAAAATCTGCACAAACACTTAATGTTAAGGCCCATCTGCTAATTCACTCTGTTGTGCATATCGGTATTTCATTTCTTTTGAGTTTAACAATTACATATTTTAAAAGCAAGTCACATTAAAAAAAAACTACTGTACATTGTCTGCTCATACAGAAGAAGTAGAGCTAATACAATCTCAGCCAAGTGCACGAGATAGCTTTTTCAACACCGATACAATCTTGCCACAACTGTTTGATACACTTCCGACACCAACATGGCTCCCTCCAACATGATGCAAGGTCACTACACTAACCTCTCTAATAATACAGTTCTAATATCTTGTAAGCCTAGGAAGCTCCCAAGTTGGAGAGCTCCTGTTAGTGGAGTATAGAAGTAGAACAAACCTTGTATGGTTATTCAGAAATATTCTGAGACACTGCATGGTACACTCTCCTAATATCATCAAGGTCAATGACATTTACACACAAGTCGAGACACTCAGGATAGTGATCATCTAACAACAGGAATGGTTGCTGGCCCAAAACATCAGTGCCAGCAAAAAAAATCACTAAGACTCCATTTGGCAGAAATGGTGAAAACTATTGATTTTAAAGCTTTTATATTTTTCTGCTTGCACACAGCTAATATATTATGAATGCTTTTCATGCATTTGTTACATAATTTACATTCAGAAAGTATGTAGGCTAGAATTGGGGTACGCCTAACAATTCCTTCCTCAAAAAACCCATACACAAAGAAGCTCAGTACTCCCACTAAAAAATACCTACACAGACCTTTTAGGTTTCCTGAGTTTGGGAATGACCTGAAACTGCCAAAGCAAAATGAGGTGACAAAAACCAATAGGTTTGGGTTTTTTGTTACTGCTGTTTGGGTTTAAAAAAAAAAAACACAACAGTATGAACAATGCTTTGCTGTAGACCACTGCTCTCTCATATTAGGTTTTCATAAATCTACCCTCCTTAAGTTTCCAGGCTTTAAAAAAAACTGCTTTAGCGCCTCACAAAATAGACAGATGTACAAAGCTTATTTATACTGCAATACAACCCGAAAATAAAATAAGCTTTTATGGCCTGAAATATGAGCTTTTAACAACATCTGTGCAGTTAAAATGTGTAAGTGAACTTCCTAATGACTGTAGGGAATCAAACTCTTTTCAGAAGTACTATCTATCGTAAATACATATTAGTGGCACAATGTTAAAATGATTATATTTTTATTTAATTACAACCCACTCTACATGGTAGTTCATGTAGCCTGGCTCACAATTAATCATCATTAGTGAAACCTGCAGCATAGTACTGTTCAGAGTAATCAGGATGATTATACAATATATGATCTTTATGTTTCTGTTTTGTCTCCACTGTGGTTATTAGACCCCTATCAATTTTGTAGCCAGGAGGAAAGTTTAGACAATATGGCAACATGGGAAAAAGCTGACCTGAACAACTCTGTCTTTAGCTGCAAAAAACATTGAGATTAATTAGTTGTATCTTTCAGGTCTTTTTTCTTTTCAGAAAATGAATTCAAAGACACACTGAGGTATTTTGGGATAAAAAATCCTAATTTAAATGAGCAAAAATATAGACATTATTTCTAGTTAACTGCTGTAAGTGGGCTAAACACCACACAAAAGAACTCTCAGAATTTGACATGGATCCTACACAGAGGAGCACATAATTTTAAAATAGAAAACAATTCAGACACAAAATGAACAGCATGGTTCTCTTTGGAGCATAACAAGTTCTATTTAGTCTAACAATGGATTTTATTTAGATGACAAATATTCCTAACATAATCCCTAATATTAAGTCATAGCAACATGAACTTCATTTTATTTGCATCTTATGCAACACACAGCAGGCTGTCAGCATTTTAATAATATTGGGCCCAACTGACCCCTGCCACAGGAGGGAACTACAGAGAAGGAAATCTCTGCAAGGATGTTTAAGGGACAGAAAAGAAGGGTCTAATTGTTAAGACAGTGGAGAAGAAACCAGCAACATCCTGAACGTCCAGGAAGGAAGAAGAGATTAATCAAATATGATGGCTCTTAACTGATATGTGCCATTTAAAAAAATGGTTGACTTAAGGTGACAGATGCCCTATAAACTTATGAGCTGAGAGAATCAGTATTGTATGTAGGTCACAGATAGATTACAGGTGTGGCAGGAAGTCCCAGACACCTATCATTAAGGTGGCACACCACCTCCCATTTTAAGACCCTGTTTTCAGTTGCTTATAACCTGGCCAAGTTTTAACTATTATGGCTGAAATTTTTAAAGCCAGGTGTCAGACTTAATTTTTTTTATTTTTATTTTTTTGGAAAAGCAGCCAGAACAGCTCAGCTGTTTATGAAAACAGGGTTAAGAAAAAAATAGTGTTTTGACCATGTTAAATTCCTGAAGCCCTTTCTTTTTAATGCTCTCATGTGTCTATCCCATGAAGCAGGAACTTCACATTTAGCAGGTGGGATGCCTGTGTGTCAGGATCTAACTTTTGCCATCTCCAAATTTGGCCAAGTTATAAGCCTCTGAAAATTCACAGTTTGCCCATGCTCCGTACAGACCTGCTAGAGTTTAACAGCAGAACTCCGGAAACATTTTGTCCTCACTGAGCATGATACACCCTCTGAAGCTCCCAGTGCTGAACAGACTGTGTGCATGGAAAGACTGAGCATGCTCCACTCTAGGGCTAAAGAAGCTCACAAGAGCTGTCCCTGTAAGTCAGGGGTGAGCAAACGTTTTGGCCCGAGGGCCACATCGGGGGAATAGAAATTGTATGGCGGGCCATGAATGCTCACAAAATTGGGATTGGGGTGCAGGACGCGGTGCAGGCTCTGGGGAGGGGCTGGGGATGAGGAGTTTGGGGTGTAGGAGGGTGCTCTGGGTTGGGACCGAGGGGGTTTGGAGGGCAGGAGGGGGTTCAGGGCTGGGGCAGGACTGTTGGGGCATGGGGAGAGGCTCAGGGGGTACAGGCTCCAAGCGGCTCTTACCTCAAGCGGCTCCCGGAAGCAGTGGCATGTCCCTTCTCTGGCTCCTACGCAGAGGCGCGGCCAGGCGGCTCAGCATGCTGCCCCATCCGCAGGCACAGCCCCTGCAACTCCCATTGGAGCGCGCAGGAGCCAGAGCGGAGCCATGCCGCGGCTTCCGGGAGACGCGTGGTGCAGCCCCCGACCATGTGCCCCGGCTGGAGTGCCGGAGCAGGGCCGAGCTGCGTGGTGCGGGCCTGACCCAACACCCCGGCTGGAGCAGGGCCTAGCCACGTGGTGCGGCCCCCAACCCAGTGCCCCGGCCAGAGCGCCGGAGCGGGGCCGAGCCGCGTGGTGCAGCTCGTGAGCTGGCTTAAAACGGCCCGCAGGCCGTAGTTTGCCCACCCCTGCTGTAACTGCTGCTACAGGCCAGGCACCAGAATTGAAAGCAGCGATCCTGTCTCTCCTGTGCTCTGCAATTCCTTGCTTTGTTAATTTTGAGCAAATCGTCCAACTTCTGCAACTAATGAGGCAGGAATCCTATAGACAACAGCCTCCTTCACTACACAGTCCTGATTCATCTCCAGAGCTGGTCCATCCTGTGCAATGACTGAGGCAGGGGTCTTGTGGAAAAAATAAATAATGTGTAATCATCTAATTAAAAACTGTATCATCATAACGCTTACGCATATGAGCCATACTTCTGCCATTTCCTATCTTTTGAGCACTTGACCATGCAACCTTAAAGTTCTTTTAACATAGTATTTTTTGTTATTGTATTTATACACACACCACCCAGAGGATTACAGCATATGCATAGTTTCCACCAAGATTGTATGAAGAGGGCAAGTCAATATTGATCTCACAGCTAGAGATTGATGTGGGAGAAGTCTGAAGATGAAAAAAAAAAAAAAAAAAACCATTCTGGCATTACATTAAGTTTAAGATGGGCAGAATGGCTGCTGACCCCAAATGGCTTTAGAGAAAAAACTCAATGTACATGAGTTCCACATTGTACTTGTCGAGATGTTTTGGATTACTTTTAAAAAATTACAAAATAATCTATTTATACTCCAGATTATATTTCTATCAATATTTTTCCATGCATGTTTTGTATCATTAAAAAGGTAAAATAAAACAATTAAACCCTGTATTCTTTCTTAACTTATACTAAACAAAGGAATATGAACACATCTGATTTCCTGCCTTTTTATGAACTTTGCAAACTGCCGCAATAGCCAATGGGGAATTTTTACATTTATGATATAGACAGTAGGGTCAACAAGAACCATTAACCATGTAATAGAAACAAGCATTTGAGTGGTTATACAATGAAGGCTTATGCAGTTTCTGGTTAATCAATGGCAGTGCCATTAGCAAAGCCCTGAAGAAAAAAAATCTTCAATGACATTACAATTAGGCAGCTACCAGCAACTGCCATTGTGTGAATAAATGCCATAAGGAAGAAAGGGAAATAAAACAGGAATTTTTAAAAAATCGCAAGAAAACAATTACCCCACACATGTTCTGTAAAGATAGAATTAAGTTCCCAGTATTGGGATTACTGAAGGCTTCAATGTATAACTTTGTTGGCAATTTAAGACTCTTTGAGAAAGTAGTCTAGTGGTGTCACTGCTAGTGATATACAACAGATGCTACATGCTCCTATATAAACTTTTTCCAATATTTTATCCGATTTGTGTATACATTCCCTGAACCTCATTTTCATTAACTCGTGTCTGGTCATGTGGGTCATTAGTTTTGCTTCACCATCAAACTCTTTTGATTAGCATTCCACCACTAATTATAGGTTTCTTAGCATATGTGGGAGTAGGGGGGTGGGTGTGTACAGTCACATGCAATGTAACAGCAAACCATAGTCTCTTCATAGAATAAACACACAACAAAGCAAATCACACATGCGCGTGTGCGCGGACACACACACACGGTCTGCTAAGAGCTTTTCTCCTCCTTTTATCGCCCCACTAATCCCTCCCCCACCCATGTGTTATTGTGTTTATTGATGTTAATTGCATAAAATCAGAGCAGGAGTTTTGCCTTATTTTACACTTATTGTGCTATGTCAATAATAATAATAATAATGACAGAAGCTTGAGTAAGAGAGGGAAATTAGGATGAAGCAATATTATATTGTTCTAAGAACCCTGGAAACTCCAACCACCACACCCTGCAAACATATTGCAACAATACACCATATCACACAATGCAGCCCTTAGACATGCCTCTGCAAACCTCAGTGACCTCTAAAACAAAACTAAAATATATTTATCACACAAGCTACATTTTCTCAACTCTTGCAGCACTCATTGCTCTATCCCATCAGTGCAGCCTGCATGTGAGATCTGATCAATAAACCAGAAACCAGTGTAGAAATTACTGTTGTAGTATGTGACATGGCCAGACAGCAGTTCTCTTCACTGACTGATTAAGTAGCTATAAAAAAACCTGACAAGGAAAAAATTGGAGTTCAGCTTTTTTGTGTGCACAGAATGCTCATAGCTGATATAGTAATGCTAAAATTGTTTTGAAAGAAACTTTATTAAGTTGAAGAATCAGGTGAAGGATATTTTCTAAGGAAAACAGAAGTTTTCCTCTCTTTCAACTGTTTGTTTCATTCATACCCATAAATACATACAGATAAGCTTTCCCTACCTTCTGACATCCATCAGGCAGTTCAACCAAATGGAAATTCCGCAACAAAAGCACTATCTTCAATTTTATCTGGTCTGCTCTGCTCAAACAAATACTTGGTCTAGAACACAACATGCAAGACTTCTCTGCTATATTTGTGAAGGTGGATGACCTTAATTCAATCAAGGGTGAGAAAAGGAAACACCAGAGTGATGAGCAAGGATCTAGAGTAACTATACAAAAAAGACATCTCTGCTGAAGGTTGTACTTAAGTAGGCAATTACATCTTCTCTAGTTGTGGCAGACACACACACAAACCTGCAGGAGTCCGGAACAAATCTTTACCACCACCCAACTAGAGAAACTCCAGAAGTAACTAAAGAACCCTTTAGTAAAGAAAATACATCACCTACTAAAGATCACCCAACTCTGTACTGAAGTGGTTCAGCTATTATGGTAGATCCAGCTTGCTGAAAATGAAACACGTACCCCTTATGAAACATTTTTTGGGGGGAAGGAGGGGTTGGGTGGGCTCACCTCCAACATGAAATCTGTTGCAAACATGGTTCAGAGGTGGCCTTTAGGATGCTGCTCTTGCAGTCTTCCTGAGATAGGAAAGCTAGGACATTTTGTTGAGGAAACTACAGTTCTAAATCCCACTAGCATTAACATTAAAATCTAACCACTAACCCATACTAAAAAGATGGAATCCTTGTCTAAGGTGGATAGAGCCAAAGGCAGCCTTTGAACTTAAACAAGGAAGTGGTCCCATAAGGGCATATTAAAGATGGTTCAAATACGTCTTGGTCTAATAACAAAATGAGGGCTAAAAACTGTTACAAAGAATTTGGAGCTGAAGAAATGCCCAACTATCACTTGGTTTGAGTCAAAGTCCACTGTATATAGGCCACATTCCAAGAACTTTATCCGTTTGAGGATGCTAAGCCTGATCAAAAGCAAAGGCTTTCCCAGGTTTAGGATTGTTCAGTTGTAAACAGGCCAAACAGCAAGAGGGATAACACAAGAGACAAATGCAGTACTGTTCTACAACTGGGACAGTTTTAATCTTTTACTTAATCTTGGTAATGATTGATTTGGGGAGAAAAAGGTGCTCAAGTTAAACATGAAGGTCAATGTCTGAAGCACATGAAGCAGCCCATACTGGATGGAGTCAAAAAATTAAAATCTGTATCTGACAGGCATAAAAATCCAGTTGTTTAAATACTGCCGAATATATTACAGACATTTAAAGGCATTTAAAAAATGCAGATTAATACCAACTTGAATAATGCACGTTTCTAACAATTGTCATTGAGGTGCTACATCTGTTCAAAAAGAGGTTACAGATTTTTTTTCTTAGCAGAAAAACTAGGGGGTTTGGTGGGGTGGGGTAGGTAGGGGCATTGTTTTGGTTTGCTTTTCATCTTTCCATGTTTGAACACACATGAATATCTTTGGGTAAAATTTTCAGAAAACATTTGCTCCCTGACCTATGACAAGTTTACCAACTTTCAATAAAAAAGGGTAAAATTTTAAAAGTTAACAGAATCGGAAACTGACTCTTTAGAATGGTGATGGTGAACTTTTACAAACAGGTGGCACTATGTGTGCTACCCACATATCACAAAAACTATATTATAATTCCTCTCAAATTCTTCTAGTAATACACATTTTCCCCGAAGTAGAATACACATAATGGAGATCGTGTGTATACAAATACATTTTATTTTAGCTTACACACAGATATATCATGTGTATGAACACATTAATACAAAATATGGATGAGAAAATGAAAATATCAAATAGTTTAGATGTATCGTATCTCCATCCATCAGAAAACTTCCCTGCATGGCATTCTTTTATATCCTTACGAACGTTATTGCGAAGTACTTTGGGCCAGATCCTCATCTGGTGTAAATAGGCATAGCTCTATTGATTTTGCTGGAGTCTGGCAATTTATACCAGCTGAGGATCTGGCCCCTTATCCTGAACAACCTTTAAAATGACCAGTGTTACAAGCGCTTAAGATTTTATCATGAGTATCGCAATATTTGGTGTTTTTTTCTTAGAGGCTTAGCTGTGAGTCTTGAGAACCTCACTTCTTTAAAAAACCTGAATATATATTGACAACTGATGAATATGGATGCTTGCAAATCCAAACTCAAACTTCTCCTGAGTTCAAGGTGTTTGTATTTGACCTATTATATAAATAGCAACAGACTGTAAACTCTCATCCGAACACTGATGGAGAATTTTGCCTTGAGGCCAACTAACAAAGAAGGACTAACAAAGAAAGAACATGTCCTGGCCTACACTACAGAATTTCTTCAGTATAGCTACGGTGCTCAAGGGTATGAATAATCCATACCCCTGAGTGACGTGGTTATGTTGACCTATGCGCTGGTGTAGTTTCTTCCGCCAACTTAGCTACCGCCTCTCGTGGAGGTGGAGTTTTTAAACCAATGGGAGAGCTCTCTCCTGTTGACTTATAGCATCTTCACCAGAAGCACTACAGTGGCGCAGCTGCATCGGTGTAGCTGCGCCGCTACAAACGTGTAGTGTAGACCTGCCCTATGTTACTTACTTACACACACACAGAGCTAAATTCGTAACTGGTGTACTTCACTGATGTCAGTAGTGCTATATCAGAGATGAATATGACGCACTCTCTGCAGTACAGTGACTAGTACCAGCCTAAACCTTGGAGTAAGCCAAAGCATCCGCTTCCCTTTCACTAGAAAATCTTTAGTTTTTAATGGAATTTCCTTTTATGGAGTGGAAGAATGTTTCAGTTACAGGACAATCACCATAAATCCATGATATACTGGAATATTATAGTGTTTTGGAACTTGGATTAACATGGGTATTTTGAAAACATTTTGGAAAATTTATTCAAACCCCTTCATGCTTCAGGGCTTAAGCCAAAGCCCAGCAGTTTCGGGTTAGGAAAGAAATTCCTTTAGGGTCAAGATTATTTCATTATAGTCCATTATGGAGTTTCCTGCACCTTCCTATGTAACATCTGCCACTGGCCATTGTCAGAGATGGGATAATGGACCGGATGGGTTACTGGTCTGATCAATATGACAATTCTTCTGTTTTTAAGATACTTCATGACTATTTATCCTCAAATAATGATAATTTCCTGAAATATGAGAATAGAAAGCTGTTCCAACATGCACATTTTATGCACTGTTTTAAAATCATACTTTGTCTGTTTAAATTATAGTAGATTGAAATTATGTCCCTAGTAAAGTGATGCATTTAAACACATTTATAAAAGAAAAATTATTCTGAATTAATTTTCAGAGAAACAGGAATACTTGATTTCAACTGTATCGTGCTATATAAAACTCTATCGTTAATAGTCAGAAAGAAATGCATCTGAAACCCTTCACTAGAAAAAATAAAAAAAAACTAGTATGCCCTGTAGGTAGACTATTTAGTTTCAACAGAGTAAACCATTTTTCTTTACATGTCGAAAGGGGATCAACTTTTCTGAGTGTGTTCTCTGTGTGTTTCCATATGTTAATGAAAGAGCCTGTGTAAAGATATCGATTTTCACCTTGATATCCTCAAGGCTAAATCTGATGTTTTTCTCATATATTCTTAAGAGAATTTCTAAAAATTTTCCCAAAGGTAAAAATTTAATTTCTTCTGCCAGTTTCTGAATCTCTCTCTCTCTTACACACACACAGTTGAGAACACGCCTGTTGCTGGGGGGGAAATGCCAAACTGAATGAAAATACAGATACAATTTTATTCATGAGGCGCTCAGATACTACCGTAATGGGGGCCATATAAGTATCTAAATATAGAAAGAGCAAATCACTTAAGCACATGTTTTAAATTTAAGCACGTGAGCAGTCCCACTGAATTACGTAAAATTAAGTACTTGCTTAAGTGCTTTGCTGGACTGAGGCTTTGATCCTTTCTCCATGGACTGCATCATGTCATTATATTTTGTGACAAAAGAAAGTTTTCACAACTATAAAAAATAAGATTAAGAATGTGTGTGCCTCCACTTCTGGAAAAATCAACACATGAACAAAACCACCACCTAGTGGAAGCAAAGGAAGGATATTGGCCTCCACTCTGGGCTGAAAGTACCCCAGGTAATTCCCAACACGGTTAGGATACGTGGCCTGTTGCGTTAGTTGAGTGAATTGACTACACTACATAGTCAATTCATCTGTTGCCATTGTAATGTTTGTAATGCTAGTCAGAATTATGACCTCTTCATTGCAAGCAGGAGGCCAAACAAAAAACAAAAAAAACATCAGGTTGTGAAGTAGCAAACTCATTTGCAAACAAACCTATTCACTAATTTCAAACATATCAAGAAATTTCTACAGAGCATGTTAAAGATAAGCAGAGGTACTTTAACCCCATCATAAAATAGTTTTTCCATAGTGACAGTCTGTCTTAAAATTGCCCTAAGTCTGGTCTTTTGAACAACAAGAAAATGTTATTTCTACCAAAGTGAGCTGATTCTTCACTATAAAGGGAGTTGGTTTTAGTTTACATTTTTGAACAGTCTGTATAGTGTACACTGACAGGGTCCAAGCCCTGTTCAATGGGACACTGCTCTATTTACTGTCATCTTAATTTTAACAACACATTGAAGTAGTAAAATCAATAATGTTAGTAAGATCATCATCTGAAACACAGTTTAGAGAGAAATTCCCACTCTGTTCTGCTAAAACATTTTTGAAAGCTTCAAGATGTCTGAAGTAATGTGACAAGTCTCAGAACAGAGCTGGGGGGAAATAAAGCTGTTGGCTTTTTCAGTGGGAAAATTCATTTAAACTGAGAAACACTTTGCACAAGCACTTGGCATCAGAGAGACATTCTTCCTTTGCCCAATTTGACTCCAAGCTCTGTCAGTCACTTAATCAAACTAATGTTGTACAGAGGCTGTCATACCCTTTAATCAACAACTTGGAGTATTATCTCAGTTTGAGTTGGGTTTTTCCTGTACTGCTTCAGTCAGGACAAACAGTTCCTTCCCCCAGTTTACTCTGTAGGACCATCTGGCACCTACCTAACTGCTATGATCCCATGCAATAAATTTGATAATCATCCCAGCTTCTAGAGGCAAAACAATGTCTGAAACAACTAGAGAGAACGATTCTGTAAGGACCTACATAGCATAGAAAATAATCCAGGTTCAGACCAGGGAAGATTCAGGGACAGATCTTCAGTTGATGTAAATGGGGGCAACTCCAGTGGAGTCACTGAAGCTGCTGCCATTTACACCAGATCTGGCCCATACAATTTCTCAGTGGAGGTGCTCGTTGTCCCATGGTGTGGGTGGTAACAGCTGGGGTGGGGATTGCGGGTTTACACTGTTCTCTTGCCTATCCCTCAACTATTGAAAACATGGCTTTCAGTCAAAATCCTGGTGACTGATCAAAGAATTAAAGTGTAACGATGCACAGTAAAATGTTTATATCAATACTTTTTGCATCACTGGACATTTAATATGCAGTGTGTGAATGACGAGTTAGCAGAATATCAGAACTGTATGATTTCTTAGCCATCATAAATTTAACAAACGAGGGTGCACATTAAATTTGTGCAGCTGACTCAGGAGGGATCACAGACAACCTCTGTCTCCTTATCACCACCTCATCTTTTTCTTCTCCTTTCCCTCTCTCCCCACCTCTCCTTAAATGGCATCTTCTGACTGCTGCTTGGATTACAATGGGATTTGTGGGAGGAAACCAGGATTTTTAAAGTCTTGTTTGGGGATGAGTTATCTCACTCCACCCTCGGCCCCTGAATATAAGAAGAATCTACATTTAATGTAGATTTCCTCACACAAACACCGTGTTCTTAAAACGCAACCTACCTCCTTCCACTCCATCATTGCCCCAAATTTCCCCACCTCTTCATTCTGGTTCTTGAATGCTGTGGAGAACAATCCTTATCTGCAAGGCTACTCTCTGTCTTTCCTGCCCAGTGACAGTAAAGATGTCTCTCCCATCTCTCCCTAACCCAGATGCCTTTTAATTCCCATAGAACTCCTACAGGGAGCGATTAGTACCAACCTGGTGGGGAAGACAGAAAATGGCCTTGCAGGGAGGGGAGAAGTTTTGCTCCATAACAAGGGCAAGGGGACCTCCACACAGAGCCAGAGTGAAATCTGATGAGCTGCTGGAGAGGAAGGAGTCGTGATCTCAAGCTGCTCTCCGAGGCCTACAATTCCAGCAGACCCAGGAGCAAAGTGGGAACTGAGCAAAAGTCACCCTGACTCAGCCTGAGGGGCAGCCCTTTCAGGGCAGGATTCATCTACTTTGAGAATCAAATACGCAGGGTTGGTACATGATTGTACCCTGAATTTCAAGCCCCGTATTGCCTTTGTATTTCTTGTTTGCATCTTTTGTTTTATAACTGGAAAATCTTCAGTTAAGAGATTGTATAATAATATTGTGAAATTAAGAAGTATAAATAATATAATTGATTAAAGCAGTAATTAACAGCTATTTATACAAATAGATATATGCAGAGACATTCATACTCTATATGTAGCCAGTATACACACTGTGGATATTATTTTTGAACAAGCAGAATGTGATTTACTGCCAATATCTCACGTATTAAGCATTTTCAATCTATTATCTCAACAGTTTGACAGAACATGTTAAAATTATATTCCTGCCACAACTCTCTCATCTACACCTAAGCATGTAAAGGTTAAACTAATATGATCTCTCAGCAACTCTAGCTAGGGGGAAAAAAGAAAAACGTCAGTCTGAATAAATACAATGCAACTAGAAGTTACTTAATTTATTTACCAAAATCAAGGGTCAAAACAGAATAAATCACTGGACTACAATGCACATAGTTTTATCACTGATTTCAAAGTGAGTTATCACTTTTTGTTTTACTGATATACATAGTCCCTGCCTAAGTTTAAAAGTGCTGGAAGAAACCATTGGCAGGAACATCCTGCACTTGCAAGGAGTTTGCAGTGCCCTGTGTGTATAACCCACTGATGAGTGTGTGTACAGGTCCTCTGTAACAAATTTGCAGAGGATAGGACTCCATTTCAGCCTTAACTAAAAAGCTTGTCTCTTCAGCTCAAGCTGCAGCAGCTGATGATTTTAGCTCTGGAGGTCTCCAGCTCAATCCCCAGTGCATCAGCCAAGATGACAGCTGGCACACGTTATTACATACACCATCATGGGTGTTGTACACATATTGGTTGAACACCTGGGACCACTGACTTCAAGGTCTGATTGGGACCAATAGAGTCATACAATGATTAGCCTCCTGGGTCAAAAGGAAGCCACAGGCATTACAGCTTTACTAGTTCATTGTGAGAAAGATCAGCTGCAGTGCCTATTGTTTGAAAACGACCCAAAAGCCTTTGCTCTCAGCAGCAGCATCCTGCACTAGGAGTGCATGCTTCAGAAATCCTAGAATGTATTGGTACAGTTCTGTCACAAATAGTGGTACTGCATGGACATGCTAACCTGTTTGTAAACATTGCATGCAGTCAATGTCCCTAGGAAAGGTCTTCCTAATCAGGGCGGACATACCCATAAATATGCGACACATTTTGTACAATCCCTACACAAATACGAGTTTTTGAAAGACCCAACAGAGAAGAAATGCTTTTATATTAAATTTAAATCTTCATATTAAATGGAAGCTTTGTGCTAATATGCATTCGGGTAGTGAAAATATTTTCTTCCTGAACTGTGGATAACCAATATTAACCTAATTAGTACAATTCATCTCTTGAAAACAAAACTGGAATGCAGCATGCACTATTAATATATGAACAAAGTAGTTTGCAATGAAATTACAATGAGTTTGTAGGGAGGTAACATCCGAAAAAAATCTAGTCTGCTGCATATTTCCAAAATTCTGACTGTATGAATTTTACAAGCACAATTTACCGAGTCCTCCTCATTGCACTTTGACTTAGCCTTCTCATCCTGCAGAGAACTGGAAATGGAGAAAGCTACAACTTCATTAACAGTGTTAGTACTCGGGAAACCCTTTTAAACTGGTGGCATTTCCACCTTATTTATAACACAGTACACACACACACTTCCTTCCCTTTTCCGGGGGGTTTTCCTTGAAAAGAAGCCAGCATGACAAAAAAAATAGAATATAGCACAGAAAATTCACATGACATTGTAAAGTGGAGTGACTAACAACCTCAGTCATGCTCCCATTCTTCCACATTCTCACTGCAAAATCTTTTGGCCACGCATTCATTGTGCGCCACCTGGTATACTGCAAGCTCTTCCTCTCACCTCCTGGATTCCCTCCTTGCCTCTTTTCATTATCTCCAAAATAAAACCATAAAAATCATCTGCATTGTTCACTGCTCTGATCACAATGAACCCCTCTGCAAGATCTTTTCCTGGCTCCCCATAACCTTTTGAATCAAAATTTCAAGCTCCTTGTTATTTTTTTTCAAGACCTTCAACAACCTGCTCCTATCTGCCTCTCTCATCCAGTTGACTTGTCCCAGCTTATGTTTAATTCTCAATGTCCATTTGGAGCCCAATACAAAACTATGAACATCTGCTGCCACTAATTCCATATTAAAATGGGTGAGACCCAAAATAATCAACGTTAGGCAAAGAATCCCAAATTCTGGATGCTTATTTAAACTTCCCAGTTTTTCAGAACTAGACTAGAAACCTTAAGAGAACAAGATTCCTCATGAGATTTTATTACTACTTTTTCTAGCTGTGGCCAGAAATCATGCAAAAACAGGCATCTCTTGCAGTATTTTGGAACTTGTGGTTCCAGACTTGACCAAAAATCTGAAATGCAAAAGCACCCATCTAAGCATTTCACAACCTCTAAGGTTTAGTTTGAATTTGTTTCTAAAAATGGATTAAGATTCTCAAGTAGGGTGAGGGACAGTTAGTCGGACCAGGATTTTTACTGACTATTCTTATCAGAGTGACAGTAACTGGTGGCGCATCATGAGGGGGAAAGAGCCTCACCTAGAGAGGGACTGTCTTTCTTGCTGTCTGTATAGTTTAGCAGTTTACCATACCAGCTAAAGGTGATAAGTCAAGATTAGGGCCCTACCAAATTCACGGCCATGAAAAACATGTCACGGACTGTGAAATCTGGTCTCCTCCCATGAAGTCTGGTCCTTGTGTGTGCTTTTACCCTATACTTTAGGGATTTCACAGAGGGAGACCAGTGTTTCTCAAATTGGGGGCCCTGACCCAAAGGGAAGTTGCAGGGGGGGTTGCAAGGTTCTTTTATGGGGGTCGCAGTATTGCCACTCTTACTTCTGTGCTGCATTCAGAGCTGGGTGGACGGAAAGCAGGGGCTGTTGGCTGGGCACCCAGCTCTGAAGGCAGTGCCCCGTCAGCAGCAGCGCAGAAAAAAGGGTGGCAATACCATATCATGCCACCCTTACTTCTATGCTGCTGGCTTCAGAGCTGGGCAGCTGGAGAGTGGCAGCTGCTGACCGAGGACCCAGCTCTGCAGGTAGCAGCGCAGAAGTAAGGGTGGCAATACAATACCATGCCATCCTTACTTCTGCACTGCTGCTGGCAGCGGCTCTGCTTTCAGAGCTGGGCTCCTGGCCAGCAGCCGTTGCTCTCCAGCTGCCCAGCTCGGAAGGCAGCGCTGCCACCAGCAGCAGCGCAGCAGTAACGGTAGCAGTACTGCAACCCCCCCCCCCACACACACACACACAATAACCTTGCATCCCCGCCACAACTCCTTTTTGGGTCAAGACCCGTACAATTACAACACCGTGAAATTTCAGATTTAAATAGCTGAAATAATTAAATTTACGATTTTTAAAATCCTATGAGCGTGAAATTCACCAAAATGGTAGGGCCCTAGTCAATATCTATAGAGATTGGGAAACAGAGCTCCCAGCTGCCTAGCTTGTCAGGAGCTGGCTGGTGGTGCATGTGAGAAGCAGAGCTGGGGATTCAGGCAGCTGTCCAACTGGGCTAAGACGACAATGTCAGAGAACAGAAGTGCACGGCAGATTCATAAATATCTGTTGGCTTTTCTTGGCAGAAATAAAAACAGTTATGATAAACAAGGGGATTAATTGTTTTTCTATTTAATTGCTTTTTTTAAAATTTTAAGTGCCTTTATCCAAGATACTATAGCAATGCATGTGTTTTGGGATGAAGTTTGAGTACGCAGTATCTGTGGTTCACCCCCCAAAAATGAGATTCTTAGGATAAAGTTTCAAAACACTGATTTTTAATTATCTTCTCTGGAAAAGCTAGTGACTGTTTTATCCAAAAACAAGGCACAGAAGATTCAATTGCTTATCGAACAGTAATTACGTTATATTGGGAAACTAAATTCAATAACTGAACTGTGAAAGAGGGATTTTGATCTTACTTTTAACAAAAAGCAACTACTCTATATAACCGTAATTATTGAGTCCCTTTTAATGCCATTATAACACAAACTGCCTGGTACAGAAAAGTAAGAGGTGCATGCATCATAACTAGAAATAAAAACTCTTTAATGTATGTACTTCTGATAGAAGCTTCTTTTCTCTCTCTCTCTTTTAAATTTCCCTTGAAGTAATGATCTGGATAAATCCTTCTAAGTAACACTACAGGGTAAGTGCTACATATAATCCACGCTTATCTGGGTGCTAACATTCTAGTTTCATTAAAAGCCTCACTATAAATAATCACCTAAATTTTCTATTTCCACAACAAATGTCTGTGAAAAATAAGCTTTTTTGTGTATGTTTGTTTTCAACTAGATACAGTCCTGAGAATTTCCTTACGGGTTTATTGCTGTTAACAACATCTTGACGAGCACGATTAAAATACCTCAATCACAAACTTACAGTGACCTCTGCTGAACAGTTAGTATATCTTACTTTTTTTCAAGTGTGGATCACTTATTTACTTACACAATTTTATTAACCACTTCCAAATTAGTTACACACACAATTCTGAAAAACATTTACACCTCTACCTCGATATAACGCTGTCCTCAGGAGCCAAAAAATCTTACCGCGTTATAGGTGAACCCGCGTTATTTTGAACTTGCTTTGATCCCCCGGGGTGCCCCCCCCCCCCCCGAGCACTGCTTTACTGCGTTATATCCGAATTTGTGTTATATCGGGTCGCGTTATATCGAGGTAGCGGTGTACTTCCCTTTATTTTAAGTTGTAAGACAAATCAGTGGCAAGAGAACTAGTTACGGGGTTTGAGAGGATGCGGGTTGGGTGTTGACTCATGTATTCAATGGGACTCTTCATAGATAAGTAAACGTTTGGTCTGGTCACCCAGAAACATGTTCTGCACGTCATGATAAACCACAATGAAAACCTTTGTCCACGTGTTTGTGTATTATAGGGCACACCTCACTCTAATTTAACCATACTGATAAAAAAAATTACATTCCTTTCACTGAATACAACTGTAACAGGCCCATCTTGCTCCCAATGCAGTGAGGTGAGTTTAAATCATGATTTTAAAAATCCAATCCTATATAAATGTGGCCACTGATCTTTCAACAGGGGAGTGGGAGAGCCGAGAGCACCTGGGACCACTATGCTCCCTTTCCCTTCCTCTCTCTTCATGCTACTAATATTCTGGCTGGTTCCGTCCTCCTTCCTACCTGAGACTGTGGAGGAATCCTACCAGGGAGTGAAGACCTCCCTCCAATTACTCCCCATCTTCTCCCTAGCTGCTCCAGGCTCCTGCTGTAGGGGGTACGGCATGGGATGGGGAGAAACAGCTGGTTTACCAGCCTGGCTGCACCTGTTCCCTGTCTCCAGGGTGGGAGATCCCTGCTGATCCCTGGTCTGGTTGCTCCAGTACCTGTATCCCCCTGGAAGGGGCAGACTAGGATTGAAGCTCTCCATTCCCCTTCACTCTCTAAGCTGCTTCCCCTAATTTTGTCGCCCACAGAGAGAGTGTTAAGGTGGGAGGAGCCCCACTGCCTCCAAACCCCAGCTCTTTAGTTGCTCAACCTTTGTGGAGGGTGAAAGGTTTGGAAAGAGAATGAGTGGGGTTCCTTGATTCCCTTCTAGACTCCCATTACTGGGCTTGGGGAGCGCTGATATCACTCCAGCCCCTAGCTTCTGCTTGCTCCCTACCATCTCCACTCTTCCCCTTGTCCCTGGGGAAGGACAATTGTCTCCTCCACATGGCCTTGCTCCTTCCCAGAAGGGTGCCCCGTCTCCCTTCCTTCCCTCCTGGTATCTCCTGGCGTCTTCCCTTACCGCAGAGTCTCATTCAGTAGCACTTATTTCTTAAATGGTCCTAGCACTCTCTCCCCCAAGCCAGGTCCTGCAGCAGGACAGGGTGTGGGTCACCTGGGCCTGACCAGCCCCATACAGGTGTAAGAGTAAAGAAGGGAGCTCCCTGATCTTAGCCAGGGGTCCAGTGCATGAGAAGGATACTCCTCCCCCCAGCATTCTCTACCAAAGTGACGGGAATCCTGGGTCCCATGCAATGGGCTAGTCTGGTTAGTGAGGGGAGCAAACTGCCTCCAACCCCCATCCTCCATCAAGTTGGGGTCCAGAGAAAGAGAGACAATCCTTCTTGGCCCCAGTCAAACAGCAGCAGCTCTGCTGCCACTGTCCCTGGTCCCCTCTCTCTTGTAAAGACTAGGGAAGAATATTTATACTGATTCCCACCAAGAGCAGAGCATGAAAGTGATGTTATTTTGCAAACACATGAGAGGAAGTCCTATTGACCATCAACACAGCAGTGAAACTGACTCTATACAACGTGCACACAGAAAACAGACTAAACAAAGAATGTTATCTTCCTCTAGTCTGTGTCAGTTTTAGTAATTTTCAGTGTTACTTACACAATAGTGAGCCATCTAACAGAAACATGATTTTAAAATTGACAGCAGCCCTTTCAGAAATCTACATCTCTGAATCACTAGATGGATACAGTAACAACATCTGGTAAGAGTGATTTAAAGGTACGACAGAACAAGGGAACTTAAGGTTACAATAGTCATTGTGCATACACAAATAACAGAAAATGTGACTACAGCTATACATTCGCACACTACAAAAGGAGGCAGCTGTTTTACTTGTGGTAATGAGTCCTCTCATAGTACTTCTAAAAGATCATTGAGCCTCTTATTTGGCAAATCATTACAAATTGATTACTCCAATTGGATAAAGTCTGACAAGTCATTCATTGAGGAATACATAGCTCACAAATTATTTTGTCATTGACTTTCTGTTTACAAAATGAATAGGCCTCTGAGACCTTGAAGACTATTTTCACCAAGCTTTTAAGCATCATGGTTTCATAGTTCAGAATCCTATCTGCTCCAGTAAAGATCACGAAGAAACCCTAAAAACTATACAGCTGGGGGAATTGTCCACTGCAACGCACTGTACATCAGATGGTAATGAGAAAAAGCCTCAAACTCCTTGCATACAACATTACACAGGACAAAAAAAAGTGAGAACTATGCACAGTCCACCTCACCAAGCCACAAAGACCTTGGAACACATTGCCACTTAAACACTAACCTTTCCCCCATTACACCTGTGGATCACTCAAAAATATTCCTGCTAGCCCCTACATCACCCCAAGGCCCAATATTTTCAGCAACTGGGGCCTGATCCTAATGTCATTGAAGCCAATAGAAGTCCAGCAGTACCAACTCTTACAACTTTAACCAAAGTCTCATGATTTGTTGTGTTTTGTAAAGTCCCAGGTGCTAGAATCGAGATACTGCATGAGAATCTCAACTTGCATTTTAAAAAAGTTTCTAGCTCTCATCTCTGATGCAGAACTGGCCCACATTGTTTAAGTGGTGCAATTGGGAGATTTTATTTGAAATTTATCTTTAAAGAGGAGTGAACAATAAGATATCAAGGATAAAATAGACCTATTAATGCTTGGTTCTGATCTCAGATATGCAAGCAGGTGTTATCATAGGCCTTGTAATATCAGATACACAGGAGTTAGAATTAAAAAAACAAATCCTGAGTTGTAGCTGCAAAACCATCCTAGGATATCCCATTGTACTCATTGAGGACACACTTATTTAATGCACAATTACCCAATATTCAGGGTCTCAACCACCATGGACCATTTGTGGAAATGTATAGATACTGAAAGCCAAAACTCTGAATTTCCCCACTTTAGTAGATCTAAATCAGGTGAAATTTATGTTGAATATTATTAGAATTGTGATGTTTATACAAAAAAATGAATCCTTCATTTTTAGAACATCCCATAATACACAAAGTATCTTTAATTTATTATTATTATTATTATTATTATTATTATGTGAAAGACATTTTGACATAATACAATGCCCCAGTGTTTGGCAGTTCTGGATGATTGGAATTAACTTATTTATTTGGGATCAATATAACAAACAGATGGCATGACAGTTACAGTTGATTAGATCAATGACAACAGTGTCAGCAAGTCTAAGCATCTGACCTTGGCAAAGTGTAAGTATTGTAATATTTACTATAGGAAACAGCAAAAAAACCCTCTAAAGGATAGCTGTTTGTAACTTGTCAGTTTTACACTGGGCTTTTCATTAAAAGAATATATTACTAGGGAAACTGAGTACTGCTTTATAAAGTAGTCTATAAAGCGGCTTCAATTTTGAAAAATATTTTTAATATGTTAACTCCCTACCGTGCTTTCATTTACATAGATATGTTAATTAGCATTAATTCTTTTATTGGTTCATTTCTAGATTTCATTAACATTTAGATGATTGAAATTTAATACACTACACTAAATAAAATACAGGCTATGAACTGATTTTTTTTTAATGTTTTTAATAAACCACAATTACGGCCAGGTAATCTACATGCATATTTGTATTTATCGGGAATGGTTTTTTTAAAAAAAACCACTTTATTAATGAATCTTCACCCTGAAGCTTATTTGAATGTCCAAATAATTTCCCAGTTGCATTTTAAAATTAAACTCTTTAGTTTTCATCTCTATACCCTAGGGCATTACTGCACATTGTAACATATTCTAATATGTTTAAATGATACTGATGCTGCAGAATGTTATTTCTTATTAAAAATGGTCATTAATATCACTTCATACCTCAGAGAGTATGATAGTAATTTGGTAATAAAACACAGTATTATCGTTATCTTCTAATAACCTGAAAGCGTTGTAATCCTAGGGCCTTGAACGTGTAATGGAATATCATTCCAACAAGCACATTCTGGTCATTATTTAGATGGGAACATTTCCCATGTCTCTCATACCTCATTCAGTAATTGCACTTCCTGCTATAATTAAATTTGCCCACTTTCAATTGTCCACAACGTTTGGAGGTTCTTTTTTTTTTTGGTCCCAGGGGACATATTATTGGCTCCGTTTTTGGCACAATATATTTTTTTAATGACGTACTTTAAATTGTTTATTTTAATTTAAGTGACTGTCTAGAAAGATAACTTAAACATCCTGAATTAGATAAAATAGTATAGCAAAGACATAAATAATAATAATGAAACTCTTCCCTCACAAAAGATTCTATCTACTTGCTTAGAGACAAGATCACTGTCTTCTGGGCATAAGTAATGTTCTCAGTAGATCAGTAGGGTTTACTGGAACCTTGCGTGGGTTCTCCAGGAGTATAAATTCAGTTGCAGACGTTAGAATGACAGGTTCAGGTTTTAGCCCTTGTACTAAGACGCTTAGAGTTAAACACATACAGTGATTTCAACTGGCATTTTGGGTGCTCAGTACCTCAAAATCTGACCCTACTCTGATTGAAGTTGGACATTCTAAAATGGAGCCACTCAGAATTAGAGACCACCGTTGAAAATGCGTATCTATGGGCACAGCTACACTAGGGAGTGGATAGCAGCGCAAGTGCACCACTGTAAGCTCTCTATTATAGCTGTGCTAAGCCGACGGCAGCGGTTTAACAAACGTAGCGGCTCTAAGTCATCAGCTTACCTATTCCCACCCCCACGAGTGGCACAAGCTATGTCAGTGGGAGAAGCTCTCCCGCCAACACAGTGCTGTCCCCACCAGTGTTTACGTCAGTATAACTTATGTCACTCGGGGGCGTGATTTATTCATACAACTGAGTGACATAAATTATGCCGACATAATATGCCGACTGTAGACATAGCCTAAGTGACTTGCTTGAGACTGCACAATGACTCGGTGGTAGAATTTAGTTTCCCAATCCCTTTTCCCAGGGCTCTACCCCATAGATAAAATAAGGACCCGAGCTGGCATACATTGTAAAAAACCAACTTCCTTTTTGCTTCCAGACCTAATTGGAACAGAAAGTGACAAAATACCATAAAGAAGGTTACTCAAGGCATTTTCAGGCAGGGCCAGCAGAAGTAGTATCAGAAAACTGCAAAAAAAAGTATTCCTGGGAGATTTCCTGCTCAAACTTGCTGACGGGGAGCAGATGAGCGGGGGGGGGGGGGGGGGGGGGGGGGGGGGGGGGGGGGGGGGGGGGGNTGTGAGAGTGTGTGTGTGTGTGTGTGTGTGTGTGTGTGTGAGAGAGAGAGAGAGATTATAGTTGAGATAAAACATCTGAGAGCTCCACAAACACAACCATCAAGTCACTAGATTTAACTATTTTCTATACTATATTCAGAGGTGAAAGTGGGCCGGTACGGCATACCGGTAAGAAGTGGCCGCTGGTACGGGCCCGTATACAGCCGACGTTAAAGCGCTATCATGTTAATGTCACGTCACATTAAAGCACTGTCGGCAGCCCTGATGGTAGGGTCCTTAAAATGCTCCTGCAGCAGAGCTTTAACATCACTGCCCCTTTTGCCCTGCCCCCAGGGTCGCCTAGAATGGGGGTGGGAGGCAAAAGTGGCAGCTGCCCCGGGCCCCAGCAATTTAAAAGGGCCCGGGGCTCCCGGCTGCCACCGCTGCTACCACGACAGTGGCTGGATCCCTGGGCCCTTTAAATCGCCGCTGGAGTCCTGGGCAGCGTGGGCAGAGCAGCGCCGAAGGGCTGGCTGGGGGAGGCTGACCCCAGCCCCACCACTTCCACCCAAGGCCCGCCCCTTCCAGGCACCTGGAGCTAGGCCCCTGTCCCGGTAAGACTTTCTAAAAGGCAAGCCAGCTCAACAGCATGATGAAGTTGCTCCCCAGGGTGGCTGGGCCCTTAATTGAAGCAGCCTTCCTGAAAACTAAACAAGTGTATCCAGTTGGGGACATGATGAGGGGGCGGGGTGATACGTGATTGGGAGTATAATTAAGGGGAAGGCAGGACAGAGAGAGCTTGGAGAGGTCTAGAAAGAGGTGCCTTGGAGAATCTCTCTCTCTCTGGGCAGAGCCTGTCTTCAAGACAAATCCCATCAGGAAGAAGGAAGGTCTAGGGAGTGCAAGAATAAGTTTTACCTAGCGGCTAGAAGCAGCAAGCCTCTTCACGAAGGAAGGCAGGCCCAGGGAGGGCAGGAACAAATTGTGCCTAGCTGTTAGGAGCAACAAACCATTCCGAAAGAAGATTAACTTGGGGAGCGCAGAGTACTTACGTTAACTGTGAGGCTTGTGATGGAGCAGGTAAAACATGTATTCCAGAAAAGTACAAAGCCTGGAGAACCTGAAGTAACAGGCTGGGTCTGAGGAGAGTAAATAAAACCCCAGCAAAAGGTGTTTGGACCATAAAAGTGTCTGCGTGGTAATTATTAAGCGACAGCAGGGGACTTATTCCTAGAGGAGCACTGTGGGTCCATACCTTAGCCACCAGAGGGTATGCCAGGATGACCACATGCACGAGCAGTTTTCAAAAAATGGTCCATAAAGCACTTGCTGGTGGTCCATGAAGAAATGGCTGCTGCTTACACAGTGTTGACTCCTCCTGATTTCTAGCTCTGCTAATTGAAAATGTGACTTTGGGTGCCCATAAAAACAGCTGGAAACTAGGACAATGATCAACAAACTTAGTCTCCTACATTAGAGGCTGCTGCTACAGAAGGAAAGGGGAGAAAAGCCGGGAGTTGTCAGCTGCTAGTATGAGAGGAACATCCACAGGAGCAAAGGAAGAAAAAAACATCCAAGGAAAGAAAAGGACCAGAAAAAGCATGTGCAGAGAGAAAGGGAACAGTTGTGAGAGGAAAGAAGAAGGTGAAAGGAACAAAAATGACAGAAATGTCAAAACATCAAATAGAAAAAGGAAGAGCAAATATAGATGATGTGATTAATTTTCCCCTCCCTCGCAAAATAAAAAAAATAAAAAAAACTTAAAAACTCACCATAGCAAAGACAGCTAACATTATATTAGTCACCTTCCTGATACCAACTTCTATATAAGCAAGTGCTGTAGATGCCACAGGATTCTACATGATTGTACAAAGATTGGGGAGGAAGAGTGTGCATCATGAAGGGGAAAAGAAGTGCCCACAAGACCATCCTTCTATTAAAATATGGTCCACACCACAAAAATGTTTGAGAAGTCTTGGGATTACTATTGTATGTTATTAGTAAAGAAACTGTTGGCCTAAAAATTCTTTACTAAGGTATTAAATGTTTTAAAATAAAACCTGAAGGAATTTACAGAGTAAAGAATAAATACATTAAGACCCCAAATCAGTGATGTACTTAAGCACATGCCTAACTTTAAACATGTGAGTAGTCTTATTGCAACTAAAAGTTATGTACATACTTAAGTTTCTTGCTGAACAGGGGCCTAATTTGGGACCAACTATTTCATTGGTTTTGGTCAAACTGAAGTTCTGTTTTTGTTTTTATAAGAAGGTTCTCTTACCAGTTCGTATGATAAAGTAAGTTAGCAATAATGCATTGATGAGTTTTCAAAACACTTTTTAGCGTAGATGCACTTCTTGTAGTGCATGAGCTATTTAAATTCCAACATTGTTAATATGCATTCAAAAGGCCTAGATATGGTGAGATAACTAAATACAGAATTTAAGACCATATTCTGAAAGCTAATGGATTTGGGAGATTTAATATTATAGGGTAGTGCTTCTGTGTTTTAATTTACTACTGCTTTTTCAATTGCAACGTAAGTACTTTTACCCAGTTGTTCAAAGCTTTCTAACCATCTTCTCTTTCAAAAGAAATTAATACTAATTTTACAAATGAAAGAAGAGTTCTGTTCATAAGTAATCTTTTCCTGGTTTGCTGACACTAAATTGACTGCCAACCTGTTTGCAATATATTTCTTCAACATCAAATTAGAGATATAGATATATACAGTTGAAGAAATATATTGCAAAAATTTTCAGTTTGGAAGAAAGCATCAATTTTGCATTCAGCAAAATAGATACACACATTACATATAACATTTGCAATGAAGAATGCCTACATGCCACTTCTTTTGTTTAAAATAATGTTGAAAATGGTAAACGTTTATAAATCTAAATCCCTTAATACACTAATATTATAATAATCGATGCATTAGCTGAATATGGAATTCAAATTATGAATTGATATTTTAAGATTAAGAACAAACTAGTGTTAGGGCACAGGGTTAGGAGCCAGAAAAATCTGAGCTCTAATTCAAGGTCTGATATTTGCCCTATTGTGTAGCCTCATGCAAATTTCTTAACCTCTCTGTCTCCAAGTTTCCCTTCCTGTAAAACTGAGATAATACTAATCTACCTGAGAGGGCTGCTGGGAAGACTAATTGGGCAATGTTTCTACAGTGCTTTGGAACTATAAACTGCAATGCTGTTTAAGTGTGTCTTGTATTTTATAATTTTTGTTTGTTTGTTTTGGTTGAATACCTACTGCATATGAAAATATCTTGGCATAAGGTACCTCTATATGCCTGAAGAGTTTATTTGCATTTTATAAATAGCAGATTGAGATTTCATTTAAAGGGATGATTTCTTAAAGTACAGTAACACTTTGAAAAGTGTCTATGTAAAAATGGTAATTACCTACTCAAGAAATTGAACTGTTTGCATTCAGAGTCATATCTGATTACTCTCTGCCTGCAGAAAGTTTTATGGACGAGTTAGGAGCAGTGGCGTTGGGTTGAGAAAGAAATTCAAGCAACCCAGCTCAGCCCATGGAGTTTATGATGGGAGGTTGGTGGGAAATCATATCTGACAGCAACTGAAAACATTCCTCCATTGAGAATAAGATACCAACTTTTTTAAAACGTCTTTCCTTTCCCATCTAGAGTGTCAATGGAGAGCTCTTTCAGTACACAAAATGTCACCTAATTTCTAGAAGTGTCAGAGTTCTGCCAACCAAGTGATCCGACTGGACTTCAGGTTTGTAAAGAACACTACAAAATACTCAGACTCTGAATGTATGGTTTCTGTTTTTGCTTGCTTCCAAAGGCATTTCAAAAAGGACATGTAACAAGATCTTGGCTGCTTTTAAATTCTAACAGAAAATATGTGAAGCCATCCTTTCCTCTTGTAAATAAAAGCCTGCCCATGTGAGGGATTTGCACTGATTTTTTTCGCAAATAAACTGCAAAATTTGTATGCATCAGAAAAATCGAAGACAAGTCAGGAACAAACTGTATCCAGAGAAACCTAACAACTGAGACAACTCAACCATTTGGCACCCTCAGTGTAACAACTGTCTGAAGTGAGCGTCAAGGATACATGCTGCTGGAAAACATCACCCTCCAAAGAATAGCATCTGGGTTCACTAGTTGCCATGCTAACAAAACAAGGCATTTGTCCTTGGATAAAGCATACTGCATAAAGTGTATTATATAACTTTTAAGAGAACAATCCTGTCAAATATACAATGCAGTAAAAAAAGAAAAACTTCAAAAAAGAAACTACTTAGTTGAAGTTCTCTTTTTATATAGGATTGCCCTGTTCAACCATCATGCAGATTTCTCCACAAGGGGGAGGAGGTTATGAATGCACACTAAGGCAAGATCTAGCAAGAATATTTGGTACTAACCTTCTACTATAGGTCAGAAAAGGGAAGGGATTTGTCAAAGAAAAACCTAATGCTGCTTTTTGGTGATACCATCTGCTCTTAACAAATATCTAGCCAGAAATAAAAATGTAAAAAACATTTATAAGGAGCAAGTGATTAAATTGGTTGATGAGCACAACTTATTTGCATTCTCTTGGACATTGCTATATTTTCTATAAACAAATCTCAACATACCTACATATTGCATACAAAAAACTAAGATACATTTTTTATTTAGGTGGCCGAGTCAAGCATTCAAAAGTTAGGAAACACTAGATTAATAATTTCCTATGCAACCTTTATTCAGCCTCCTTCTCCATCCATCCTGGACACTAAATGAGGTAGATGTTCCCATGAAAAAATAGCATGTGATTTTGAATTAAAGGCCATATCAGAACGCATACCACAAGAGGGCCAAATTACAATCTATCAAACACTACTTCCCGCAAACATTAGGAATTATTTCCCAATGTTGTGGCTGTGTTAGCGTTTAACTTTAACATGGGAAGGAACATGCTTTGATGGATTCTGCATAAATATATGAAAATATTTGAAAACTCATGGAAATCTGCACATTTGTTGTGTTCAGAAAGAAGATGTTGGCAGGTAGACAATAAGTACCAAGAAAACAAAAGTCATGCTGTATCGGCTTAGGAGTTCTGCAGACAATGGTAAAACATAGGAATTAACTATTTGGCATTCATACAGGTAGTATGATTAACCTGGCTAACATGCTGTAAAACTCCAAAGTAAATCACTTTAATAAAAAAGTCAGTATTGCCAACACCAAGCATTCAAAAAACATGAGTCAGACCCAAAGAATCATGAGATTGGTTTAACAACAATGAACTTTTAAAAAACAACATATTAGGTGTATTGTTTTTAATTTGCCTCCCAGTGTTGGATCATTTAGGGAACAGGTTTTCAACCGTAAGGGCTAGGAACTTCATTGGGGGTGAAAAAAAGCAAGCAGAGATTGTCAGGCAACAGCCTTATTTCAGTAATTGGGGCTTTAAGAAAAATACCAAAGATTGTGAGTGGGCAACACTATTGTGTAGAATATACAACTGCCTCCCAGAACAGGAGTGATTCATATTTGTAGCCTCTTTTAAAACACAGGGTTTCCCAGCACATAGGCTATACATAACGAAGGGAAGTGTATCTTAAATGCCCAGGCAAAGCACCAAAGACCTAACAGTCATTTGTTGTTTTCCCAACGGGGTGTGTGATGTTTTTAAACACACACACACACACACAAAAACAATGGAGGAAAGTGATTACTATTTCAGTCAAATGTATTTTCCTGTTCTCAAAAATATCTTGATATTATGAAGTTATAGCATGTTAAGCTTAAATTAATAGCTCTGCAGGGCAGGTACCATGTTTTGGAGAATGTCTGTACAATGTAAAGCACATGCGCTCTGATCCCAAGTGGGGCCTCCAGGTGACACTGCAATAAAAAATTTATCCTTGCTATGCACAGCTATGCTTGCGCTTTCACACTCCCTCTGTCATGCACTTAAAATGCCACTTCAATAATTGTACATAAACAGTCAATATTTATAATTTAGCCACTTTCGTTCATATTATTGTGTGTCCTACCTAGTCTTAAAAAGAAAAAATTAAAACATTTTGCTACTTTTAAATAAAGAACTAAAATCAGAAGTCAGTGGTTTCAGATGCTCTCTGTCAGCTCTGTGGCTTTTATGCATTCCAATTTTTGTACAACACAAAAAGTCAGGCTCTAGCATATAGCACTCTGCCTATTTCAGAAAGACAGTTTTAAAAGGAATGATGTATACCATTGAAAATAAGGGAGTTATAATGGAAATGCTGATACATGTTTGAGCATAATAGTAAAATACTATTACTGAATCCTAATCCTTCGGAACAAATCATTTTTTCTGAAACTATCATAATAAGCTACTGACTACCTAGCTGTCTTAAAAAGCAAACAGAAGTGTAGTTCAAGAGACTGGACACAAGAGGTAGCTAGTGGCTCCATGTTCTGATTAGTACTTTGAAGAACATGATGACATTAAGATAAAATATGAAAGAGGCACTACAGTGAGTCAGTGGAGACTACCCAGATTTAACTGAATAAAACTGAACCAGCACAGAAAGATGTAATTTTCAGCAGATCTGTGATGGAAGAAAATAAGAAAATAAGTTTTCATATTACATTCATTTCTATTGTGCACTGAAACTCCATAGAGAACAACCACGTGAAAACCTGTGGGGGGAAAATGCCTTGTACTTTTCTTTTGTCATTTCACCATCAAAACATTGGTCCTCCCAGGACAAAAGTTAACATATATAAAGGATTAATTACCATGTGAGATTTTCAGAGCATGTCTACACTACAAACTTAAGTCACCCTATGTTACTGCGGTGGCTAAGGTCGACACTACCCTCCTTCTGTCAATGGTGTACATCCTCACCAGGAGCGCTTCCCACCAACTGAAGAGAGGCAGTGTGCGGGGCTGAGAGCCAGGGCTCTCAGCTCCACACAGCTCCCTGCCAGGAGCCCAGCTGCCCCTCTCCCCCCCGAGCTCTCAGCTTCTCGCCTCTCCCCCAGGAGCAGGGGGCAGCCGCCCGGGCTTCTCGCCTCCCCGCCAGGAGCAGGGGGCAGCCGCCCGGGCTTCTCGCCTCCCCGCCAGGAGCAGGGGGCAGCCGCCCGGGCTTCTCGCCTCCCCGCCAGGAGCAGGGGGCAGCCGCCCGGGCTTCTCGCCTCCCCGCCAGGAGCAGGGGGCAGCCGCCCGGGCTTCTCGCCTCCCCGCCAGGAGCAGGGGGCAGCCGCCCGGGCTTCTCGCCTCCCCGCCAGGAGCAGGGGGCAGCCGCCCGGGCTTCTCGCCTCCCCGCCAGGAGCAGGGGGCAGCCGCCCGGGCTTCTCGCCTCCCCGCCAGGAGCAGGGGGCAGCCGCCCGGGCTTCTCGCCTCCCCGCCAGGAGCAGGGGGCAGCCGCCCGGGCTTCTCGCCTCCCCGCCAGGAGCAGGGGGCAGCCGCCCGGGCTTCTCGCCTCCCCGCCAGGAGCAGGGGGCAGCCGCCCGGGCTTCTCGCCTCCCCGCCAGGAGCAGGGGGCAGCCGCCCGGGCTTCTCGCCTCCCCGCCAGGAGCAGGGGGCAGCCGCCCGGGCTTCTCGCCTCCCCGCCAGGAGCAGGGGGCAGCCGCCCGGGCTTCTCGCCTCCCCGCCAGGAGCAGGGAACAGCCGCCCGGGCTTCTCGCCTCTCCGCCAGGAGCAGGGAACAGCCGCCCGGGCTTCTCGCCTCCATAAGCAGGGAAGCCAGGCGCAGGGAGCCTGGGCAGCAGCCCGGCTGGGAGCAGGGATGCGGGATAGGAGGTACCCAGGCTCTAGCTCAGGGGTCGGCAACCTGTCAGAAGTGGTGTGCCGAGTCTTCATTTATTCACTCTGATTTAAGGTTGTGTGTGCCGGTAATACATTTTAACGTTTTAAGAAGGTCTCTGTCTATAAGTCTATAATATATAACTAAACTATTGTTGTATGTAAAGTAAATAAGGTTTTTAAAATGTTTAAGAAGCTTCATTTAAAATTAAATTAAAATGCAGAGCCCCCCGGACCAGGGGCCAGGACCCTGCCAGTGTGAGTGCCAGTGAAAATCCGCTCGCGTGCCGCTTTCAGCACGGGTGCCATAGGTTGCCTACCCCTGCTCTAGCTGGAGCCCACCCCTGGTCCCGGGCTTTCTTGTCAATTTCATGGCTCCATGCTGGAGCTTGTGAAATTGACAAGAATGACAGCCAACTGGCCATGTAAGTAATGCAGTGTCTACACAGATGCTGCACACCCTAACTACACCAATATAATCCCTAAGCCTCTCCGGGAGGAGGAGTTGTTATGTCGGCGTTGTGGGGCACTTACATCGGCGGGAGCGAGGCTGTAGTGTGTACACTGACATAATTAGGTCGACATCAGCTGCCTTATGTTGCTAACTCTGTAGCGTAGACCAAGCCTCAGTCAGGCTGCTTCTCTTGTTGAATTATTTTCTTTCAGAGAAAGAATACTATCGGTCTCACTTTTAATTCCAATATTTATTTGATGATGAAGATAGCTGACCCTAACTGTAGGCACTTTCCAGATGATAAATATATTGTCTTGAAAGGTTAACAATATTGCTACTGAAGATATAATTATAGATGCACTAGTTTTCATACTGCTCAAGCACGTTAATTAAAGCCTGGCACAGTTGCAGAAAAATCAGATAATGCATGAAAAGGAGTATGACGTGCATCACATATCAACTGCAGCATAATTATTACCTCTTCTTGATAAAGATGTTCAGAAGATTAATGCTTCAACACTGTGCACCTAATCATTTTAATCATCATTTAATACAATGGAGCCAATCCATCAAAATCCAAGAGAATTCTATTACTGTTATGTTTTTAAAGTGCACACCAGGTATTTACAAATGCTTCCTAATGACAATAATTAAACATCTGGTCATGATGACCTATTCCTGGCTGTAGCTCTTTCCCGGGTAGTTTCTTCCATTAATTATGTACATGCTGGGAACAGAGAGAATTTACATTATGAACAACAACGCAAGACTGTGGGAGCACTCATGAAACAACCTGAGCAACTCCCTATTGTACTAACTGCTATCTGTATTAAGGCCTTTTTAACATTCTCAGATTTTAAAACAGATGCTGCATAAAAACTGCAAGAGTACTGAACTAATGCATGCATGCTTGACGTAAACATTTTGCAAAGAAACAGGCTTTTATTAAACATTTCATTACTGTGCCTGGGGAAAAAAAGTTCAATGTTTAGAGTTAATTTGTGTAGAATTAGTTTATCTACCCTCTGACCTTAAAGCAACTGAAAGTAATGCTCAAGTCTTTGAAAGCTTTGTAAAAAGCACAACTTGTGAAATACTACAAGCAGAAACTTTTATTTAACCAAAAAGAGTGTTGTTTAGATTTTGCTGTATACTGAAATAGGGGCAAAAAATAGGGTTGCCAATGCTCTAATCACACAAACCCAAACACACTTACCCTGCCCACCCCGTCCCCCCTTCGACGAGGCCCTACCCCCACTCACTCCATCCCCCCTCCGTTGCTTGCTCTCCCCCACCCTCACTCACTTTCACCGGGATGGGGCAAGGGATTGGGGGGCAGGCTCTGGGCTGGAGCCGAGGGATTCGGACTGCAAGGGGGGGGCTCCGGGCTGAGCCTGGGGCAGGGGGTTGGGGTGCAGAAGCGTTGCGGGGTGTGGGAGTGAGTTTGGGTGCGGGAGAGGGCTCGGGTGTGGGCTCAGGGCTGGGGCAGGGGGAGCGGGCTCTGGGAGGGAGTTTGGGTGCAGGGGGTTTCAGGGCTGGGGTAGGGGTGCATGCAGGAGGGGGTGCGGGCTCCGGCCAGGCAACATTTACCTCAGGGGGTGCCAGGGAAGCTGCCGTCATGTGCGGCTCCTAGACTCGGTGGCAGCCAGACGGCTCCGCATGCTGCCCCTGCAGCTCCTATTGGCCACGTTTCCCAGCCAGTGGGCGGTGCGGAGTCAGCACTCGGGGTGGGGGCAGCATACAGAAACCCCCTCGATGCCCTTGTGCCTAGGAGCCGGACATGCCAGTCGCTTCTGGGAGCCGCACGGAGTCCAGGCAGGTAGGGAGCCTGCCTTAGCCCCGCTGTGCCACCAGACTTTTAGTGGCCTAAAATCTCCTGGATTGGCTTCAATAGCCTCTGGGAGATTGAGTCCAATTCTGGGAGGGTTGACAACCCTAGCGTAAAGTAATGAAAAAATTCTTGAGAGAAAAATTATTTTGCTTACCTCATCTAATTGATATGTAATCCCGAACATTATCAAAACACCACTGTTTGTAGCTTTGGAAAACTTTGCAATTTGTCTTTCCACCAAGTAGACCATGAAATGTGATCTCCGCTGTGAAATCTGGCTATTGTAGGAGAGACCAGATTTCAGAGTTGGGTGGCCAGAGACCGGCAGCTGCTGGCCAGGAGCTCAGCTCTGTAGGCAGCGCTGCCACTAGCAGCAGTGCAGAAGTGAGGGTGGCATAGTATGATATTGCCCAGCTCTGAGGGCAACAGCACAGAAGTAAGGGTGACAATACCATGACCCCCCCTACAATAGCCTTGCAACCTCGCCCCCCACAACCCTGTTTTGGGTCAGGACCCCCCCATGGTTACAATACCATGAAATTTCAGATTTAAATATCTGAAACCAGGAAATGTATTATTTTTAAAATCCTATGACCATGAAATTGATCAAAATGGACCCTGAATTTGGTAGAACCCCAACCATGAGGAATTTGGTGCTTAACACGAAATTCTCTCTCAACTGATTTTTCAGTTCTGGCCTATCTTTAGTCTTTATATTTCAATGACAATGCAACAGATGTTTATTCAAAAGAAAATGTTAGTGGAAAACACGTATTTAAGGGATTAATTTTTTTTAAGATATGACTAGTCTGTGCATGCAATTATTCCCATACAATGCCTAAATTGGACACAGAGTTGCAGATGCACTTTGCATGTGCAATTGCTCATGCATGCTTATGACTATTAGAACAAAACTTTTCCTAACCAACTGACCTATGACAGTCTCAGGGGTTTTGTTTTGTTAACATTTCATGTTCTTGTCACAATTTTTATGCTTAGCTTAATTAGATCAAGCATTCCTCTACCAGAGCAAATCTCCTTCTACAATCAGAGGCCAGACTGCATTCATCAAAGTACCTTTTGCTTCAGTCGGATGGATGCACTAGACTCTGGAAAGGAGAGAACACACTATATCGCATCAGCCAATATTTTATGTACCATGAACTAATATGTAGGACTGTGTTAAGCTCAGTACTAATACTTTGCAAGAGATTCATACAAATATTTTCTTTGGTTTCAGTCTCTAAGTGTTTACATCAGAGGTTTGCTTGCAGTACTGATATTCTGATTGAGGCCTCTGTGTATTAGCATAATGCAAACAACGTAAAATAACCACCAGTCACTGGACTGCGCATAAGTAATCCAGAGCTGCTTTTGGAAAGCAATGCCTAGAATATTGTTGCTGACTAAATTACTGAAATAATAATAGTACCTAGCTTTCATATTGCACTTTTAATCAGTAAATCTCAAAGTGCATGACTATAAAATATACACCTTGAACAAAAAAGAACTTATACAAAAAGTCTAAGGCCCCAGTCCTACAATGAGCTCCATACTGCCAAGCCTTGTCTGCTTCTGTGTGGAGCTCATGGAGGAAACAAGAGACCATGACAACAATGAAACTAATACAAACATGCAAGAACGAAAAGAAGTTAAAAGATGTTACATGTGCACAGAAGGCAGGAAAATTATATGTTATATTGTATTATTTGAGAAACATTAAGTCAAAATGCAATTAAAGAATATCATGCACAACGGAGTAGAGGACATTTTGACCTGCAATTTTAACTGTGATTTCCTTTGAGTGCTTATCAGTGCAACCTAACAGTTTTCTCAGTGTCATGTTTTGATGCAATTAAGAATGAAATGGACTGGGAGTCCCTATTTAATACACATCAGTTGTGTCCTATATTTGACTTCTCTCGTTTTCTTTAATACTCCTATTTTAATTACTGTTGAAAGATATCCTGAAATCATCAACTACTTACTTAATTGAGTAATCCTGATTCATATAATTATGGGTGGAGTAATTAAAATCTATAGATTATATTCTTGAAAATAGTCTCAACTCATATACCTAGCCATACAGCAGCCTTCAGGATGGCCTGTCCATCTATCAGGCCTGCATCCATACAATGAAGCAGCTCACCAGTGTGTGCATGTTCCCCAATTAATATTAGTGGGGTGCTACTTGTGACAATTTAGGTGCTAATATTGTAAACAGCTTCATTGCTGAATGGAGTACCAAGTACTTTAAAAAAAAAATGCACCTGTCCAGCATGGTTAGATATGCAGTACCTTGCTAAATCCTGACATTTCATTTATTTGAGTCAACTGCCAAAGGAATCTGATCCTGCAACATATACACATTCCAGCACCAAAGGGGATTAAACAGCAAACCAGGACAGCTAGATACCATTTTAGTTTGGATCGGACTGAAGAAAAAATAAACACATCATACACATACATATTACTGGTGAATAATTCAATGGACCTGAGTGACAAAAGTATAAAATGGAACATCTATTTCCAATCTTTTACACTGTTCTAACAGGCATTCTGCTTCAACGAAAATGTTCTGTGTAAGTAATAATCTGTCATGTAATCAATGTTAATGTGTAAAATATATTATGATACGTTTTCTGGACTATTTAACTTCTCAGAATTAGTATCTGATAATAGACAAAGCCTCTATAGCCACTGAACATCTCTACCCTCAACCCCATAACCACATATCTTCCCCCCCCCCCCCCCCCCCCCCCCCCCCCCCCCCCCCCCCCCCCCCCCCCCACCCCCCCCACCCCCCCCCCCCCCCCCCCCCCCCCCCCCCCTCCCCCCCCCCCCCCCCCCCCCCCCACTGCCTCACATGAATGATTGCAGCCTCAAATGCACAACTGTCTTCACATGGATGAACCCCTACACCCATGCAGATTCATCTCCATGATAAGGATCCAGCTCTGTATTCTGCCTCTGTACTGAGCCCTGATGCAAGACCTGCTTGCCTCCTCTCCCACTCAACAGTTCATGCTATAACAGTCAGGGAGTTGGGTTACTCCAAACTCCAGCTTTTCACATTATAAACACCCTCTTGCAATCTTTGCTACTTCTGATAGAAGCAGACATCTGTGATTGCAATCAGTAAGTTATTCACAAGAGGCAAAAATTCCATCACTTTTGGTCATCTTCCATCCATGATCATTGCAAGGGCTATCCCACTAATATACCTCTCAGGTCTCCTCTGGACATGTGAATACCAGCATAGCCTAGCCTCACTCAACTTGTCTTCAAATGGGGCACTAGGCCCCTCACCACCTCATTCCTATCACAGAACATTTCATCATCGTTCCTATCACAGACTGTTTCAACATCTTCATTTCCATAGTGAAGAGTATATGGATTTCTTTTCTTGTGGTTATCAAGTCTCTGTTCTGTACATTAGGATGGGAAGTTAAAGTTTTATACGCGCTTTCAACTTTATTGGCATCTTTTTAATCACAGAGAACTGGGCTCAGCTCCTGCTATTTGCACTAAGCAGCTTTGCTATGATGCCAGGCATCATTCAGGAGTGCACCATGGTCAGCAATCATTGATCCTAGATATTTAAAATTCTTTCACTCTTCTTAGTACCATGCTTGTAATAGCCTTTATGGTGTGTCCTCCTCCACAGTTATCAGAGCCTCAGTCTTACCAACGTTCCCTCTAAGTCCCGCCTGCTCAAACCTGCATTACCACTGTTCAAAGTTGGTTTGCACATTCTCACAACATTCTGCACATATCACTAAGGCTTTGTCTACACTACCTCGCTTTTAGCAACATGGCTGTGCTACCACATCCGTGCCACTAAAAGGCGTAGCTGTTTGTCGCTACTGCCGATAAAGCACTGGTCACACCAACGCTTTTCGTCAGTATAACATTTGTCATTCGGGGAGATGTTTTTTTAACAACCCTGAACAACAAAAGTTTTGCCGACGAAGTTCCGGTGTAGACAAAGCCTAAGCCATCAGCGACCAGCACATTCCACATTGTACTCCTTCACAGCATAAATCCATACTGACCCTTCCAAACTTCAACTGTTCCCTGCAGATGCTTTTCAATAATCTTCTCCCACACTTTCATAGCATGTGATGTCAGCACACAGTATAATATCTCCTTGATGTTTAAAAACAGTCACCACAAAGCTTTTCTGCGTTTATCTGACATTTTCTGTCTTAAGAATATAACTGAATAGGTAAAATACTTGATGCCTTCCCTTCCCAATGACTTCTGTACATCCACAGTATTTCATCTGGCTCAGGTGCCTTCTCCTTTTTCATTTTCCTAAGTGCCTCTTTTAGGCTACTATTTTTATTTATATAATGGATTTACAAAAATGTTTTCTTTTCTTCTCAACATATCTGATATGTGGATTTTTTTTAAAACTGGGATATAATTAGATACAAACTTTGTATTAAAAATGATAATGCAACTTAAAGGTGTACATGAATTTGTATCTAGAGTGAAAGTTTCAAGATCACACTTCTCATCTTTATTAATTTTTTAATTCTACTTTAACCTTCAAGCAACTAAAGCTATGAAACAGTTCATTGCTGTATTTTACTACTCAGTCAATCAATCCCTATTATAAATATCCTAGATCAAACAAGCTACTCCATCTAGAGGATAACAGATAAAATGCAAAATTAAACACATACATTTAGACTCAATTATAATTAGTTTGACACAGGTTAAGAATCCATTAAGAATTAGAATATCATACTATCATTTGGCATTATCAGCAATTTTAATATAAAGAGAAATAACTAAAATAAAGCAAAATTGCTATATCAAAGCAAAATTCCCAAACCTCTTACTTAGCCTCATATGTAGTTTTTATATAAACAACTGATAAACTATGTTCTCTACTAATACATTAAAGAATTGCTGCATTCTGTAATTCATACTCAAAGCAATATGGATTTGTTCTAGGATTATAAAAATCCTAATTGTTGACTGTTTTAAAGGCAAAATCATAGCAAACTAGAAATGCAAATGTATCATGAAATTAATTATTTTACAAGGCTCAATTCAGTCATCAGATACCCAGGCTCTGCCCATAGATGTCACATCCACCTATGTGGCTGATGACAATGGGAGCTGCCTGTATGTGTCTGACAGCAATGTTGTGCCATTAGGGAGTGAAAACTTTTTTGGAAAAAAAAAAAAAAGATCAATTATTCTGCTCTCTCAAAAGCTGATACTACAGCAAAACTTTAACAACCTAACAGTTCAACTTTGAAGGCAGAAATTGCTACAGGTGATACCACTGAATGTGTCTACAAATCTGTTTGTTCTGCTCCTGCTCTTCACCCACTCTTTCTCCCTAATAATGACTTTAATGTTGGTGAAAGTTGCCAGAATGATGACATCTCTATATAACCGCAACACAACAGTCTAAGCCATGGAACGCGCATAGCTCCTTCATAATGCCCACTAGTGCACAGATTTTAAACTTGCAACACTGGCCTTCTTAATGCAAGACAGGATCCCAAAATAAAAAAAAACAGTGAAAGAAGCCACTTGAAATTATGTGGGGTTCTTGTCTTTAACATATATGAAGTTTTTTATAACCTTCACTTAAATATTTCTCTCCCCAGGTATCTTATGGAGAAGTAACAGCAGGTTTGAGTAGGATGGAGATAAACAGGAGTCTGAAGTGAGTGGTGTGCCTTGTAATATAATTCATGAAACATGCTTCAATCCTCACCAGGAAGGACTGTTTTTGGCCAATAGGGCACTTACTTTCTGAGGAGATTGCCTATTAAGAGATAATTAATGCCAATTACAAAGTCGATATCTGTCCAAAAGGTACTAGACAGAGGATCTGCCAAGTAGCCATCTGTTAATTTTAGTCACTGCCATTAACAATCTCAAACTATCCAATCTCCCCCTTTTGGGACACAGATATTAATGTCTAGCTAAAACTGTTCTGCTGGAAATTGTAAATGAATGGAACTATTATATTTTTTATTATTGTTAAGTCAGCTATAATCTTTTCCTCAGATATTATCCACTCACATATATTCAAATATCATCCAGTGAGAGTCCGGACTATTCCGTGTATGTATTTGAGATTTGGGACTGTGAATTAATTGGAAGAGTCAAGATGAAATAAGGATTTAGTGTCACAGAAGTGTTTTTCAACTGTCTATAAAACTAGCTTTTAAGACACACCGGGTAGTTTAAGTAAAATGTTTTTTAATTGAAACTGTAATTACCTCTGCCTCAGTAACCTTAGAGAAAAAACTTACCCTCAAATCACAAAGTGAGATCCTTTCCCCAACTACTGAATTACATAATACACTGGCAAGGCTTGCCCTAATGGAAGCCAGTTGGAGTGAAATGTATTCAAAGTAACCACAAGCTATTTAGTGCACAATATAATTTAAATGTGTACACGATCTAAAGCACACGTTCACGTCTGCTACTTTTCAGTTTTATTTAGAAAAATAATGTACAAAATCCACATTTTGGAAGTAACTTGAACAAAACAAGCCTACTTCAGAATTTCTCACAAACTACTGATGTTCACTTTTTAGCAACATCTAAGGGTCTGATACTAGGTTCATCAGAGTAAACAAATGTCTAGCTGAAGAAAGCCCTAACTCATCACACATATGTAAAGCCTCTAGCCACATTCCAGACTTCCAGGGCAAATTCCAGTTAACAGCTGTGACTGAAAAAGATTTCTCTTCTTTAATCCAGAAAAGGTAGCAATAGATTATTTTAGAAAAAAAGAACCAATAGATGAGAAACTGGACATTTGCCCTTCCTCTTCTAGTAGTTTATCTCTAAACAATATTGCACTTACAATAGGCCCATTGTTTTCTCTTTTAAAGCCGCTTGGTCAAATGGACTGAGCATGGGACTAGGAACACTTGAATTCTAATCCCCATCAGTAACCACATCCCAGTGCAGTCACTGACTTGATGTGGTGTCTTTGGCAAGTTATTTAACTTCAATCGGTTTCCCATATGTAAAATAGGAACAATCTTTTACTCCAGATCAATATTTTGGAGATTAATTGATCAATTTTTGTACACTGCTTTGAAATTAATTAAGGCTCATAAAAGAGTTTGAACATATAGAATGTTATGTAAGAATAAAGTGTTATAGTATGACACTTTGCATTTGTAACCTCAATGAGAGCCATGTGAATTCAGCACCTCGTCACCTGGTCCTTCACCTGCATTTAAATTAATTGTTCAATGCAATATCCCTCAAATGCGTGTGGGTGTAAATTATTCTCTCTTTCACAAAGACAGGGATGAGAGCATCGGAAAGTGCCCATTTCCAGCTCTACAGGAATTGTGCCTTGCTGTGTTCTGACATGAATGGCATTTTTGTTATTTTCTTTTTAATTCCACCATCTGGAGAACTTCCAAGAACATGAAGCTGGCAGCAGATCAGTAGGTACAGGTGTCAATTGTGGCAAATATGTAGTGGGAATAGTTCTGGGCAGAAGAAAATAGGAGACAGCTCCTTTCCCTAAAGCTCTGGCACAAAGTCTAACTGCTTGGAGGTAATGAAAAACAATTAGAGAAAAAAGCCTCACCAGGCACAAAGGAAGGTCATTCCTGCAAAGGGGCTTAGACTCCTACCTTGCAAAAAGTTCAAAATTAGTTCAGGCTGCACCCCTTTGATACTGGGATATAAAAAAGGTATCAATTTGTTTTGTTGGGCTTCAGAATTGCCAATCCCAAACATCGAGAGTCACATCTCCAAAAAAAATAAAGAGCTCTTTTTAAAAATAGATTTTGGTTTCTTTTTATTTATCTTCTAGTTTTTAAGCGTTGTAGGGTGCACTTGGGTCTTATTTTTAAACTTTTCTCTGCAATTATGAGTGCGAGAAACTTAGGGTGAAATCCTGGCTCTAATGGAGTGTACCAGGGTGCCCTACTCTCCACCGGACAGTGCCACCTCCTGGAGGTTCTGGAGATTAGCTCAGTCTCTCTCTCTTGCGCTCTCAGTCTGCAGCCCATCTCTTGCTCCAGGAGCTGCTGCCACCACAAAAAGCATCAGGAGTCCTCACGCCCGCTGCCCTGACAATGTCACTCCAACAGTGACTCGGGCAGTCTTCCTGTTCACTACCTTATGGTGCCACTCCCTCAGTGACTAGTAGGGGAACCCAGGCTCACCCTCTATTCTGGGTTCCAGTCCAGGGCGCTGTAGTGAACAGTTAAGGTGTTCCTCTGCACCATCCTGATTGCTCTCACCCCTGGACTCCTTCCCCCCTTCCTTCTCCCTTACCTCAGGAAGTGAGACTGCGGGCTTCCTCCCTGCTGCCTCCCCACACTATTCCCATCCTCCTAGCTTTATAGAAGCCCTGCCTGTTCCCTCACAGGTGAGCTTCCTTCTAATTAGCTTCCACCAGCCTAAATCTCCCCCATTTGCAGCCTAACTGGCTGTCTGGGCTCACTTGGCCCAATTCAGCTCTTGCAGGGCCAGTGTGGAGAGTACACCCCATCACATGGAGTCAAAAAAAAGTTTGCTTTTCTCTTTAATACACCTACAATTTCTTTTCTCTTTAATGAAAGCTGAGGTTCATGTTATTGGGGTTGAGCTTCAAGAATATTAACAAATACTGCAGTAACTGGCAACACTGGGTCTGCCACCATACAAGACCTGGCATTCGTATGTGTTTTTTCCCATAAAGCTGAAGCCTGTTCCTTTCTACCAAACTGAGTGTCCTCTCTTTTTCTGGATATCATGTGGTGGCACTAGCAAACAAGACCAGTAAAAACTTTGTTTTTCATACACAAAGAGTCAACATGTACTTTCATCCTAGGTGATCATTTAAATGAATGAAAAACAACAAATAAAGAACCAAAGTCTGAGCACGCATGCAGTGAAAGACACTCCCTCTGTATGATCCTTCATCTTGAATCTCCTCACATGCCAGCTCAGACCTAGCAAAGAGTCAGGAAACCCTTTGTCTTACATTTAAAGTTTCAGTACACAGAATCAAAGCTAGCTACCCCACATTCCCTCTACTCATTTTCCCCTCTTGTGTCACACTAACATTTCTTCCAAAACTGACTTGCCCACAGTACTATAGGATATTTGTGGCAAGGCCAAAAAGGAAAAAAAATAGACACAAGACCAACCCAGAGTGCTACTTACTTCTTTCCAAAAGTCTTCAGGCCACTCCATTCACTTGAAAACAAAGCAACTTCTGCCACTTCCTCATACATTCTCCTGTTCGTAGAGCATAGAGTGTGTACACTTTGAATCACGCATTTCCAAATAGCCCAGTCTCCTCCTAATGTTGCAGCTTGCTCTATACAAAGGCTGAAGCGGGCAAAGTTAGAAGCCATGACATCCCTCCAGCATGTGCAAGGCTGTCTGCAAGGTCTTCTCCATCCAGTTTTTGCTGGATCAAATGCATAAAGCTGAAGAACTGGTATGGACTCCAGGATACAGAGCAGATGAACAAGCAACCTGAGCCAGTGTTGAGTCATTTGGGAAGACATTGGAGACCGCTTGGCCCAATGCCTGACATCCTCATTTGTTACACGATGAAACCACTATACACCTTCAATACGTCACTGCTGTTTCATGTTGAAAGTGTCGAGCTGGCACACTAGCATCTCTGTGGTGCCCAATGTTTCAGAGCCACACAAAAAGACAGAAGCTACTGCTGCTTGATATATATGAATCTTAGCCCAACTTGAATTGTGGCGTTGAAGTGGCAGAGGCTTCCAAAGAGTGTGCCTAACACCTATAGCCTTGCTGATTTCATGTTTCATGTCAACAAGGCAACACTTCCCTCCTTGGTGACAATGGAGCCAAGATACTCAAATGAGTTGATGAATTTAACTTCTTGTGCATTGATTATGATGGGGAGGGACAGAGGTACATCAATCACTTTCATCAATTTAGTCTTCTTCCAAGTGACTTGAAGACCAAGCTCAGTTACTTCTTTCATAAATATATTCAGAGCACTGATGAGATTAGTTCATGAGGATGCAAATATATCCTGTCATCCACATATTCTAGGTCTGCTATGGAGAAATCATGCAATTCCACCCACAGTAGGTGGCTAGTGATGGCTTCCATGATTCGGTCAAATAACAGTGTTGAACAGATATGGGGAAGCCATGCACTCTTGACACTGCTGTTGTACTCAAACCAGTTGGACATCCTAGTACCTAAGTGGACTCAGCTCTCACTTCTGCAATGCATTTCCACAAGGAAGTTGAGGAGCTTGCCAAGCACACCAGCAGCTTGCAGGCGGTGCCAAAGGGCGCAACTGTCAACAGAGTCAAAGGCAGCTTTTAAATCAATAAAGTCTATCTAAACCTCATCCTTCCTGTGCTGAAACTCTTGAACTTTTTCAGTAATTTGGTTACTTATAAAAATCTGCTCCATGGGTGGTCAAACACTCCAAGTGGCTTGCACGGTGGTACCCATGTCATCCTCTGAAGTGCTGCTTTGGCCTTGTCAAGGAATTCTTATAAAGTCCTCATAAGCAGGACTCCCATCTCCAAACTTATCCTGGTGACCAGACTCTCAGACATGGCAACATCACCACTGCTCATTCACTCACTAACCTCACCAACGAGGCACAATAGATATAAGCCACGTATGAAGTCGTAAATAGAGAATCCACTCACGACATTATCATGTGATGACAATGCCACATTGGAAGCCAATTCATTAAGAGCATGGCCAGAAAGCTTTGGGCATTTCTATGTGGTGGCCAGTTCCTAAGCTGATTTCAAAACAGAGCTTAGATATTTTCTCAGCTTCACACTCTTCAGAAGCATCTTTACTCATATTTTATTCTTAAAAACTGGTAAAAAAAATATTTAAAAGAACATTCAGAAAAATGCTCCAGATTCATGTTTCATATTGGATGTTAACAAAACTATTCACATTATGATCCACATGCTAAGGGATTTAAATGTTACAGATAGAGATAAGCCTGAACCAAAACGCAGTTCTTTGAAGACATCTTTTATCTGAATCCAATCATTGTGTGGCTCTTTTCTTTTTCTTTCTTTCTTTTTTTATTAATTAAAGGGATCAACCTAAAACCCCAATCTTTGTAAAATTACACACACACACACACACACACACACACACACACACACACACACACAGAGACAGGCAAACAACTATGGAAACAGATAAATGAACAACACTTCATTTATATAGCATCCTTCATGAAAAACTTGCCCACATACAGTATCAACAGGCCAAAACATGTAGGAGTAATTAAGAACAGATAAGAGCAGCAAATATTTGTTTAACCTGGTTTTAACCTTATACAAAATGCCTGAATAGTCTTAGAGAATTCTAGGGAGACAGGTCTATTCTGTTACATTTCCAGAGGATGGCATAAAGTAGAAAATCTTTTGGGTGCTTATCCAAACAACTTCCAAAAGATTTGGATTTCATGTACTAAAGGGTATAAGGATTTCCCCATTTTCTACTTTGGAAGGCAAAAGTATATTCATTCTACAGCAGTCATAAATCTGAATGAGGAAAAAAGGGGTAAGCCATTTAAGTATCCAATCTCCTAGTTTACCAGCTATGTGAATAGCAAGGAACAAGTACAGTAGAGAGAGACTCCCAAGAATGAATTGTAATCCGATAGCAGGTTCCTGCCCCTTAGCACTACAATTTATTAATTATATCCATTGACACTATATATAGATAGATAATTATGCAGGAAAAGAAATGCCCTCAACACAGGATGAAACATCAAGAATAAAAAAAGGTTTATTAACCCTGAAAAGCTACACATCTACTGCATCAACTGGAAAGACCAAAGACTGGTTTTGCCCCAAATAAGCAGATGTTAGGCACTGTTTCTTTGGTACAGCACAGAGAAAAAGCTTTTACTTTTTTATACAAGTCTGTAAATACAAGCATACAGGAGTCCCAAATGCTTTTAGAAAACTGTCAGTTCTCAAACACCTATATCCAACACCAGCCATCTAACTCTGAAGGGCACTTCAGAAATTAATCCAATGACACATACAACAAGGTAATTTAATTCAGCATCTACTGATTATTTTAGATTACGTGGCCTTAGTTTAATTAACTTCTTAAGGGGGATTGGTTTACATAGAGACAGACATCTCCACATTATATATACACACACACACACACACACACACACACACACATACATATATATATATATATATATACACACACACACACACACTCTCTCTCTCTTACATATAGCATACTAAATAGCTCCCTCGATCATTGTAGAAACAACCAGAAACTAACAACATTTTCAGTGATTCAGAAAATCATTTCCATTCTAAAATGGCAACGAACCACTACAAATACCATCCTGTAACTGTTTTCACATAAACCACATCTATCAATGTCTCCAAGCTACCGCCAGTGTCAGTTCTCTAACGCTTTCTCTCAAACCAAAACAGCTGCAGTGGGCTGATAGGAAGAAGACTGATGTCTTAGTCTTACATCTATATTCACTGTTATTGTACACCAAGTAATGTAATAACCTGAAGCACCGATGCTTGGGTATCATTCATCAACGCACTATGAGGGTTATAAGAAAAAGAAGATGTTCTCTATTTGACAGCGTGCTTTAATAGAAATTTATTGTAATTTTTCTTAAAAGTATTGAAAGCTGGCTACTGTCAAATATTTACAAAAGGCTATTATGGTGGAAAATGTCTGACACAAATTATCTGTTTAACCATGGTCATATTGTGGGTTTCTGTCAAAACAAAACAAAAATCCTAACTTATATATGCTTTGACATTGCAAACTACTAGTGTACTAGTGGAGGAATGAATTTTAATAAAAATCACAAATCCTATTATATGATTGATACTATGCAGGGTAGTTGTAGCTGTATCAGTCCCAGAATATTAGACAGACAAGGTGGGTGAGGTAATATATTTTATCTGTTGGTGAGAGAAAACCATTCGAGCCACACAGAGCTCTTCTTCAGATCTGGGAGTAACTTTCCCAGACCTGAAGAAGAGCTCTGTGTGGCTCAAAAGCTTGTCTGTCTCATCAACATACAGTGTCCAATAAAAGATATTACCTCACCCACCTTGTCACTCTAATGATTGAAACTAGTAATTGCAAAGCCAGAGCTAAACAAGTTCTCTAAAATACATTAGGTGTTGAAGCTCAATAGTGACTTGCCAAACATCTGATATTTAAGACCTGGGACACTCTTAAACAAGTCTATTTTCTTCAGCAATGCCAGACTGTGACACCTTTTTGTTTGCATAAACATGAAACACAAACAAAACTGAAGCCACTAGATTCTGCTCGATTAAAACTAGATCTTAGCTAGAGTGAAGAGGTGTGAAAGGCTAGTACATTAACTTACTGCTTTCACCCACGTTTTTTCTTTAAACAAAAGGAAATCATTACAATTAAAAACAGTGCTTTTGCTGTAAATAAACTAACAAATTGTATTTATATTTGTTTCTAACAGCTTAAAAATGCCATGCACAGGAGAAAAAAGGGGGCTTATGTCTTTTTTGCTGGTTGTGATGCATCAAGAAAACCTGAAAGTTATTTCCTTAAAACGTGGCATAGGCACTGCTTGTTTTTTGTTTTTTAAACAAGATCTTCTCTACTCTGCAAAGGTCTATGGCAGAGGTTCTGAAACTGCGGTTGGTGGATCAGGAGTGGTCTATGGAGAGCTTGCAGGTCATTTGGCTCTTCTTGCTTCCCGATACTAAGTTTCATTAAAGATGACTAAAGACACATTCAATACTTTCCTAAACTGACTTTTCCATGTAAACAATTACTGCAGTTGCCACTGGGATGTTGTCACAAATGGTATTGTTATGGGGTGTAGTTTAGTTGGGACAGGACTAAGACCATCAATTTACCCATATGGACCAATGTGTGGCTACCCAACACTATATTATCTGGGCTGGATTTAAAGCAGTAAACAAAAAAGTGACAGAATTTATATCCTGTTACCAAACCTGAGCTAGTGTTTTCAGTCATACAACTCATTTACATTTATTTTGTGCCTGTCCACTCAACGCGCACTGTATTGCATCAAATACATGACAAAGGATTAAAAATCTATAAGGGTATATCAAAATGCCTCAGGGCATAAGCTAACCAATATATAATAGTTGGAAAGAAATTTTCCCTGTGGGCAGGTTATGACATAATTGTCCATTACAAGGTTTCTTGCACCTCTCTCTGAAGCATCTGGTACACAGTGATAATAAAAGCTACCTTTCAAGCAATGATCAGAGAATGTGAATGGATGAAGAAATAGAAAGTTTACCTACAGTATAAGATGGATTCAATTTTGAAGAATGCTGGCATTTTGAATTAATGGGATTGCTTACACTACTGTAGAAAACAGAACTCCAAAAGGATAAACACACAGTACACTTGTGTTTCTTAGAGAAGCTCAGAAAATGAACCATGAAATTTCACTGTCCTCAAAAGTAGAAACTTCAGGAGATGTTTTAAATGCAAGAAACTTCTTGCCCATCCTGGCAGACTCCTAATATATATTACAATATTTGTGCATGCACAGAAATTTTAATGAAATGAAAATGCTGAGATTCATGATGGCAAGACGATAAATGAAATCAAGTGTATATTAAAAATATGCTCCATGAACTCTTACAGAGAAGGCATTCATTCCCCCAAGGAGAACATCACTTAACTGAGGTTTTCTATAACACAAACTGCAATTTGCTGAATGAAAGACAGTTAAGCAATTTCAAACTTCCATTTTACTTCATTATAAAAGGAGTTTTCCTATAGGAGTTCACAATAAATTTCCAATCTATTACTGCATTTTGAAACATAAGAATGCACACTGAATGTAACATCATTACAGTATGTATGGAGAGTGGTCATTTTCCTAATCTGTAGTCACTGTTGAAACTGACCAGAGAAGCCCAAAATCTAATACTCTCAAAAAGAATGTCTCTCGCTTAGCAAATCTCTTCATTCTGTTTACATTATTAATACTACCCTTATTTTCATAATACAGTAATATCAAACACAAAAGAATTAGGTTTCAAAATTTATTAGAACCCCTACAAGTATCTCTAAGTATTAAACATTTTAATTATGATGCCCTAGATAAATAAATTTTAAATGCTGCCAAACATTATTTTTCATTTCACTCACACATTCAGTTTCCCAAAGAGCTTAGTTGGGACAAAAGATCTTAGTAAAAAAAATTAACATTATATAATAGCAGCTAATAAATTAGTAAGTGCAGCAGTATAGAACATGGTATTGCTGCCTTCACCATTTCACTGCTTGCTGTTTATTTTAAATAATAGATGAAAAACCATTAGGATTTACTGTACTTCAAATCAGCCGGATAATGCAATCATTAGGCTGAAGTCAGATGAGGTAGCATCTGGTTGGGAGGATGTCACTTGTCAGTGGCTGTTCTTCTAAAAGCTGCTAATACTGTCAGTGAAAATTATAGTCCACAAATCAAAAGAAAATAAGTGCTTGAACTGCAACATATATGAAATCAGACAGCTCCCACTGGATTTTCTCCATGTCTTATTACCTCTGTGATTGATTCATGGTTCAAGTGACAGAGAAATCGCTGAGAAAGCAAAAACACTGCTTTCTTTTCCATTTGAGAAATATAATTTGAATCGGGGGACACATTTTTATATCATTAATTTAAATTTTCTTTCCACTTTGGTCATGAAACATTAAAATAACCCTTTTGTAGAGTGTAGAATATTTGACTCTTTCACAGACCAACAGAAATATAAACTGTATTAAAAATGACAATTTTATTAGCTAGACTTGTGATTGGAAGTGACAGTTTTACAACATTAACATCTACTGAACTAATTTTTTAAAATGCAAGGAGACAGCAAATATGTTAAAAATTTAATAGTTGCTGAAATTTACACTATCATCAATGAATGCCTTATACATATTTTAAGTTGCAGCTTTTCCTGGAGGTTTAAAAATGAACTATGATATAATAAGCTCAAAAATTACTTGACTACTTAAAATATATAGTAGTAATATAGTATGTACATAGCACAATATAGATATGAAGAGTGCTTTACAATCCAATTAAAAGGAAAGCTCCCTGTGCCTTGAAACAGCCATGGTCTCAGTGGTCCATGATATCCCTTAAACTGACAAAGACAGAGGTGGAGACCTAAGGTGGCACATATTAGACCCACTTCAAATTATTTATAACAGCTCTTCCTGAGGGAGTATAGGACTTATAATGGAGTAACTTCCATGTTAAGGTGTAAATTAAGGTAGGTTAGTGGCATCAGTGGCTATCGTAAAGCATATGACGTTCTTTTTCTTTACCAGATTGGGCAAGCAGGGTGGGGCACGAATATAGGTCAACTGGGATTTTTTATTGTCATTACGTCAATGAGCAACACAATTCATTTTTTTAATTGTACTTGCTTCCAAAACACATTTTGATTATATACACCTAAACAAATAGCAAGATACTAAACCAAAAGACAACAGAACTCAGCAACGGATTTTGTCAAAATGTATGCAGGAGGTCATCAGCAATTTTAGTTAAAATCTGTGGGATTTCTCATTTAGTTATTGGTTCTACTTGGTCCTATTTCCATATTTCAATGGCAAATATTTTATTAAGAGACATTCATAAACATCAATCAAAGATACAAAAGTAGACCACTGCTGCTGGAACAATTTTTTGTTTGTTTGTTTTTTTAATAGAAAACATGCAAAATCCCACAAGACACATTGCATCAGTCTGAGATTTTAGCTGACCACACTGTACACATCATTTGTATCTTAATATTTTTGAGCAGCTATAAGTGTCTTAATTAGTTGCATAATAATCAAGAAGCTAATGGCCCACCTTTTTTGCTTTGTGTTTAGTGCAACATTGTATTGCCAAGCCTGAGAACTCATCTGTGATCTCACTCCCCAGTTTCACAAGACTTGGGAGTACTGCAGGGCTGTTTCCATGAGGCCTTGCTGAGGAAGGAGCAGGATGCACCCTGGAGTATCCCAGCAGCTGGGATTACTAGCCGAGCCCAGTCTAGTCCGACATGCCAAAACCAAAAAAAAAAAAAAAAGTGGGTGGGGGGGCTGAAGAATTTCAACAACTGGAGGATTTATGATTTGACAGTAGTCCTTCACTTGGACTGTGAGGAGTAGTTGAGGGGGCTGTTGCCCTAAACCCTACCCTGGGCTGAAATGACAAATTATTCAGAATGAGTAAAAAGTAGTGTGTCATCATTGTAAACCTATCAACATGTAAAAACTGTTGTTGGAAGACAGCCCACAACACATTCAAAAGCATGATGCCAATGCAGTTTGTTTGTAATAAAAACTGTTGATTTGGGGATTTCAAAGCTCCTGGAGAGGTTAAAATTGTTTCAACAATGCACCAAAATATTCTTAATATGAGAAGACATGGGCATGCATGAACCACTGGCTACTAGGCTTTAAGTGGTCGGTTTAGATGGGACTAAGTCCCCTTTCCCCACTCCCCTTCTGAACAGCGCTTTTATGGAGAGCTCTTGGAAACAATGCTAGCTATCACAGTCTAAGTGGATGGTATTTATTTGGTTCATTTAAGTAGCTTATATCACCTTTCTACCTTATTACTGATACATCTAGTAAGCAACTTTTCCTCCCGCCCGAAAACATTTAAAAGACGTTCTATATATCATTCTTCATTATCCAGAAATATGACAGATGGATTTGGATTTCGCTCTGTAACCATCTATGAGAGAGTGGAAGACAGGAAGATTGGTGACTTTGTTACTGACTGGGAGAAGTACACCTGGACAGGCACCAGGCCTGACACCTGAGGGGGTGCACTTAGAGAGACCACAACACAAGTTTGATAATAGAAAGGAAAATGAAACTTAGAAATAAAATGAGGATGCCATGAAGGCTGAGTAGTAGGAGGAAGAGATTGAAATGGTTTTAAGTGATTTGTCCCAATGTTAATCCTGCCAAAACATTTAGAGAAAAGTAACTTCAGTTTCTCTGCCCATTTGTGAAATGCAGTGGCAGTCTTGTTCTTTACACTGTTTTCCATACATAACATCTAAATAGAAAATGAAAGTGCCTAAAACTGACTAAGAATCAAATGCTGGGAAAGTTAAGAGTCAGAACCAAGACACGACATTAAAAAAAAAAGAATATTTTTGAGTAATCCTTCACCTACAGTACATTTAAGGAAGCTGCCCAACTGATACTTAGGGCCCAAATCTTCTCTCATTTCCATGAATAACTCACTGAATTAAATGAAGGTATTCCTGATTTAGCCACTGTAAGGCCCCGTCCAGACTACCCGCCCGGATCGGCGGGTAGACATCGATCTAGCGGGGATCGATGTATCGCGTCTCGTCTGGACGCGATACATCGATCCCCGAACGCGCTACTTCGAACTCCGTAACTCCAGCAGGGCGAGCGGAGTTCGCGGAGTCGACGGGGGAGCCGCGGCCGTCGATCCCGCGCTGCTAGGACGCGAGGTAAGAGCGGGAAATTCGAAATAAGATACTTCGACTTCAGCTACGCTATTCTCGTAGCTGAAGTCGCGTATCTTATTTCGATCCCTGCCCCTAGTGTGGACCAGCCCTAAGTTAGTCCAGACTCTGGGTCCTGCCCCTAGGGCAGTGCTTCCCAAATGGTCCTGACCCACCAGAGGGTCAGAGGAAGGGTCTGGGTTGTGCATGCCCCTGAGGCTCTCTCTCAGCCACACATTCACTTCCCGGGGCTACCAACAGTGGGATCTGGACAGCAGCAGCACAGAAGAAGTGGCTGGAACCAGCAGCAAACAGTCAGCAGCCTGTCCCCAACCTGGGGGTGCTCCCTGGGCAGCAGGATGGGCAGTTGGATTCGAGCAGTAGCAGCACAGACTAAGCACCTCTGGGGCGCACACAGGATGGGGATAATGTGACTCCCTGGTTCCAGCCACTTCCCCTCCATGTTGCTGACATTACCCAGCTCTGGCTCTCACTTCCCCTGGGCAGCAGACAGCGGCATGGGGAGCTGGATTCAGGCGGCAGCAGAGAAAGCAGCAGGAGCCAGTCAGAATGTGGCGCAGGCATCAGGAGAAAGAAGCTGGGGCTGCAGGAGAGGACAGAGCTGGGAGAAGCTGAGCAGGCCGCTTTACAGGCCGGGCTGAGGAGAACATGGGGGAGCAGGGGTGCTCTCCTCTACTTAATGCCAGGCAAGACTAGGATTGGGTAGTCCCTTGGCTGGGAGGGGGACCTGTGCTGTTCCAGTTAGGCCCCCTAAGGCAGGCGGAGCTGCTCTGCATTCCCTCTTGAGGGTCACTTGTGGTACTGCAGCCATTCCTTGCCATAGTCTGCAAGGTTGGGCTGCCAGCCTGTGCCGTGAGCTTAGCGTCAGTCTCTGAACAATCAATCATGTACAAAACAGCAACCCAGGGTCTGGGTTAGCCCTGAGGAGCTCCTCCTTTGTTCCAGTCTCACCCAACACCACTCCTGAGAAAAAGCAGGCAAGCCTTCTTAACTGGCCTGCTGATTCTGGATCAGTCACTATTTCCTCCTGGCCCTTCAGGCCCCCAGGGTACTGTCTTGTTGGTCACCCAGTCTGAATGGATTTTCCTTGGGTGGGGAGAATCGGGGTGCTCATGCCTTCCACAGGGGGCTGAGAAGACCTAATAGACCCCAGACATAAAACCCCAGATCTTTGAGAGACTAACTCTCTCCAATGACAGAGACAACCTGAAGGGCTCTTTTGTTGTATCCGGTCTTCCACTCTCACATAAATGAGTGATGACCTCAAACTACATGGAGCAGGAGCCCTATTAGAGTTCTCTATCCACAAGGAGGAGGACTGGGACAACAGGGGGATTGGAGAGGAGATTGTGTTTTTCTTTTGTGTTTGAATTTTAAAAAGACATTAAAATAGTAACTATATATATATACATACTGTGTGTGTATTTATTTTATATATATATATATATATATATATATATATATATATATATATATAAAATAAATACACACACAGTATAAAAGTAATGGTGGGTCTCCAAAAAAGACAAAAGGCAATTGGTGGGTCCCTTTGGTAGAAAGTTTGGGAACCACTTTCCAAGGATACATCTATACAAGCAAATTCAGACCAATAATTCTCCACCAATGTTTTTAATGGTTTGACGACAGAATGATCAAAATGCTAGCACTATGTGTACAGTAGTGCTTCCAGCATAAGTTCCTCAAAACAGTACTTGACAGTCTTAGCATTTCATGTTAACTCTTAACAGAGGGGAGGGATAGCTCAGTGGTTTGAGCATTGGCCTGCTAAACCCAGGGTTGTGAGTTCAATCCTTGAGGGGACCACTTAGGGATCTGGGACAAAAACTGGTCCTGCTAGTGAAGGCAGGGGGCTGGACTTGATGACCCTTCGGGGTCCCTTCCAGCTCTATGAGATAGGTATATCTCCATATATTTTTTATATTTTTTTTTAAGATTGCTGAATTCAAAACTAAAGACGTATAGGATGATTATAAGACTGAGACTGATGGTTAGTACTTGGCTTGCATCACAATACACCATGAAGAAATGTTTATGGCAAAAACTATGCTCTTCCTTCTGACAGCAGGAATAGAAAATGTTTTAGTATCTAAAACAGATTAGCACTTTTCCATCTTCTAAAACAGCAGATTTTGGCATCTCCACCTAAGTATTTAACACTTAAAATTATTAATGTAATGTATTTAAAAATATATATATCAGATTGACTCATTAAACTAAAAATATTCCTTGTTGACCACTAGGGGTCATGCACTAGCTATGGCAGCTAGCCAAAGGAAGAAATATACATAAACCCAGGAAAACTTTCAAAAGTAGTACTCACTAATTCTGATTTTGTTATCCCTTACAAATGGCATCCTTCCCACAAAAATTTGATGGTCTCTCCCCATTTCCCAAAGGCTCAATTAACATGATTGATTGTATAGCTCTAACATTTTACATCTTTAAACACTAAGTTTTATCACTATTACTTTAAAATTATATTGTTACATCTGCTAATTTAGTATGAAATTACAGTAATGATCGTGTTTTTTCATATATTCACTGATGTACAAAATTCTGTAATCCAAAAATGTGTCTTCCAGCCTTTAATGCACATCAGTGAGGTTCAACTGTAACTAAGATTAAGGAGCATTTTAAGGTTAGAATGAACAGCACCGGAAAGGTACACCCTACATCTGGAAATTTTCATATTAAATGTTCTGCGGTTCAAATCTCCAAGCACAACAAAATATTATTAATAATCTAAAATTATTCTGTGAGGTCAGCAAAGTCATATGCAATGTGTTTTTAAAACAAGTGCTTCATCTTATACTAGTATGATAACAATGTAATTCTTTTGCTTCAAATGGATATAATGTTTGCCAAAATTTCACTTCCAATCTTGAAAATGTATGAACACAGATACATTGGGTGCAGCATGGAGAATACCCTTGTGTGTTTAATTCATATATAAACTAATCCTCTCCATCCCTATATTAATACTAATGCTCCTAATGGAAAACGAGCATATTTATAGGCATTTATGGTATACTATGTGCAAAATATTTTTACCTTTATATTCCATACAGTCCATTTTACATACCGATGAAAGCTATTTAAGCCTTTTAGAAAGGCATTTCATGTGTAGATATGAATATATTCATTTAATCATTGAGTGGAGTATTGATTTTATATATTATAAACATGTAGAAACATTCTGATAAATGTAACTGTTCACATTGACACAATTTATCAATTGACCCACTTCTGTTTCATTTACTGTAATCCATACTGCATTTTCTCTCCTCTGAAACTATCATTTAATTACTACCTCAGTATGCAAACAAAAGAATTTCAAACTCAGTCCTTTACTGTAGTAAAGTGCAGTGCAGTTTAGAGGCTATGCTGCCCTGTAACCCATGGAACTGGTCCCTCCAGAACAGGTGCTGTTGCATATTTGCATTACCAGTTCTGCAGATCATTAAAATACTTCAGTCCCTAAAGCCGTCAGTCTGGTACTTTTCAACATTTGAAAAAGTAAGAAAGATCAATGAAGCAGTTTTCATTTAAATAACCATGCTGATTACCAAACCTTTAAACTGGTCTGAAGAACATGACAGACAAACACCTCATGAAAAAAATCATATGATGCAAGTTACGGGCAAGAAGAAGCTCCTGAGGCTAAAATCCAATCTAGGTACCTTAAAAACAAAGTAAATAGGTTTTAATTTCTCTCCATGAGGGTAAAATACTACTACTGACTCTTGTGACCAAAAAAAAAAAAAGAATTCACAACAGCATTTGAACAGCAACACACAAACAAGTGTCACAGATAACTACATGTCATTTCCTACTTCCTGTGGACTCACAAAGCTAGGTTTACTATTTAAGAATTTAGGAAATACAGATTTTATTTTATTTTTTGTTTAAAAGCTATTTTTTTAAAATGATACAAACCAGATTTTCCTGCACCTGCCTTTTCTGAGAGTCCAATGTAGCTGACTTGAAGCTCAGAGACTTGTAGTATCTCCGAACTTTCACAGAGTCTCTCCGGGGATCATATGAAAAAGAGGAAGACTTCTTTGTAATTTTCCTTCTAGGTCTGTCTGCCATTTTAAATCCACGACAAACAGGCAACCTCCAAACAGGCAATGTCCCAAAAAACTGAAATTCAGCCGAGATGCTACCTTCCAAGGAACACCAGTTATGCAATGGATTCTCTTCAATCGGACAGGAAGAAATGCAACCTAGAAAAACAAAGCCCACCGAAAGGCAATTTTAATTTTGCCAACAGGATACACAGCTGGAAAAGAGCAGATGCTTTTTTAAGGAGCACTGTAATTGGAGAGCAGGTACAAGTCCTTCTTACTGTACAAACTGAAATAGGCTGCAGCTGTGATGTTGATTTAAAAAATGCAGTCACTATCCTGCTAAACATGCTAAAGGTGAATGAAAGGAAGTGCACTACAAGCCAACAGGGTGTGGAAGTACTTCTAGCACCAACAGGGTGTGGGGATGAACCAGAAGAGTTTGGGTTCAAAGCATCCTCTTAACTCCTTCCTTGCTAAAAGCCACTGAGACTAGTTAGACCAGCTTGGTTATTCATATGCATAAACTAGCAATTTTATATTACCCAGAAGGACGACTTTTTTTTTTGTCCTAAATTGAGCTTTGAAAAAGGTACTTGCTGGCCTCCCTTTTGGGGAAAAAAAATGGGGCCATCCTAAGTAAACAACCAATTTAAGGTCATTTAACTCTGCCTTTTTCTTTCCTTCTCCCCGCAGTTATTTTCACATATTTTCAGCAAGTGGACAAATTCAGCAGTAGCCCGAAAGCAACAAGCTGCTATTGTCTGAAACTGGCAGCCTGGAGATGGAGATGGTAAGTGAAATTAATCCCTGAACCCAAACCCATCACCTATGCATCTGGCAGACTGGTAGCAGATGATGATGCACCACAGTTTTTGGGAGCAAAAAGCTGTGTGTGGTTGTCCATACATGAGCACTCTGGGCTGGGAGAAGGGTATTGAAATAAAATTGAAATACAGTACCATAACAATCAAAATTAAAGTCAAAGAGTTTTGATAATAAAAAAGCTAGGGCGAGGATTTGCTACTTTAAACCTGTCAGACATTCACATTTTCCTTTTTAAGCCAAACTGGAAATAAAGCCAAAACCACTGTGGACTACAGCTTGTGCTGGTGAGGATGTGGGTTTTGTGATATACTGTACTGTGGTATGGATGTTCTGATTGCATAACTGTACTAGGACAATTATGATTATAATGGTGTAATCCTCAAATTTACTGTTATGCTGATTTAGACTGCACCAATCACAGCTTTTGCCCAAAATTGCATGTAGTTGCCAGGTAGGCGAACCACAATTTTGGTTCACCTTCCATCAGATCATAGTAAGTTAAACCTGCTGGGTTTTTTTAATTAACTGTTTTTACAGTTGTTTATGCCTACAATGTCTTATTTGGGGGTAGTTTGCTGAAGCGCAAACAGTGCTCTTATCTCCTCATAGCTGTCTGTTACAAGACTGTGTGTGTTTTATTAACCTTCATTTTCACCATTTATCAGAATAGCAAAAACTGCAGCAATGATTGTATCAGATGTTGAGCAGATGTTTCAAAGAGGTTGGGCAATTCTTTCTCGAGATCTGTCCCGATTTAGAAGGAATGATTGTGTGGTTGCTGCTCTCGCTAGTTAGAGATAGCACCCAGAAATGCTGGGAAATGCTAAATTATGCAGGAGCACTTTTCTTAAGAGAGAGTTTTTAAAGTGGCCTTCTCTATAAAACATCAAAACTGTGCAAAGGAAAGGCCCAAAAATAAAGCGCTGAAAACAGGATAGCCATAGTGTTTAATCTTTGCTCCAATAAAGTTTAAAATGGGGCTACTGCCGACCTCAGTGTATATTATAATAAATCTATCTTGATGACCCTTTTTCATTGAAAGTGAACATGCTCTTCTATAGTGGCCATTTACTATACTTTCAGATATCTTGCACTTATGGAACATCACTGATAAAAGTTCACTTCCGCATTAGCATCACTTTGCCTTATACCTGCAGTACCATCATACAAAGAGTGCTTGCATATGCAGCACCATATAACTCAACATTTTGTAATTCTCCACAGAGAGCTACAGCAAATGCAGAATTTGTCAAAATTAGGCCAGTGTGACTAATGATTATGTGGTTCTCACACCTTTTCATTAATTCTAGCAATATTATCATTCAACCTATGTCCTAGAGGTGTTTTTTTTCATTGTCCTATAAAGGGAGAAATGCAGTTAAAGTTGGCCCTAAGAATTCATTAACAGTTCCTTTCTCCCTTGACACAAGTATGGTCTAAAAGAGATACTGCTATAACTCCACAGATATACCCTGTAGAGCAGGGGTGGGCAAATTTTTTGGCCCAAGGGCCACATCTGGGAATAGAAATTGTATGGTGGGCCATGAATGCTCACAAAATTGGGGTTGGGGTGTGGTAGGGGGTGAGGGCGTGGGCTCCAGGGTGGGGCCAGAAATGAGGAGTTCAGGGTGCAGGAGGGGGCTCCGGGCTGGGGTGAGGGCTCCGGCTGGGTTGGGGGGGGGGCGGCTTTGGGTTGGAGCTGGGGATGAGTAGTTTGCGGTGTAGGAGAGTGCTCCAGGCTGGGATCGGGGGGGGGAGGGGGATCAGGGCTGAGGCAGGGGGTTGGGGCATGGGGAGAGGCTCAGGGGTGCAGGCTCCAGGCAGCACTTGCCTTAAGCGGCTCCCGGAAGCAGCAGCCATGTCCCCACTCCAGCTCCTATGTAGAGCCGCAGCCAGGCAGATCTGCACGCTGCCCCGTCTGCAGGTGCCGCCCCTGCAGCTCCCACTGGCCACAGTTCCCAGCCAATGGGAGCTGCGGGGGCAGCGCTTGGCGTGGGAGCATCATGCAGTGCAGAGCCCCCTGGCTGTCCCTACATGTAGGAGCCGGAGCAGGGCCATGCAGCTGCTTCCAGGAGTGGCGTGGAGCAGCCCCCAACCCCGCTCCCCGGCTGGAGCGCCAGAGCAGGGCAAGCACCAGATCCCGCTCCCCAGCGGGAGATCAAGGGCTGGCTTAAAACGGCTGGCGAGCCAGATCCGGCCCATGGGCCGTAGTTTGCCCACCCCTGCTGTAGAGAAAGTGAGATTTATACACAAGAGGCCTGGCCCACTTAGGTTTTCCTAAACTAATGGGTAAGTCTTACCCTATAAATTATTCACAGTTGTCTTGTATGTGAAGTGACGACATGAGTATATGGAGACCAAGTCCCTGGATATTGTCTACAGAACCAATGATGATGCAGGCATGTCATAAGGTATTTTTGTTTTGTTTTAATTTCAGAATTAGCTCCACCAGTGTTAGAAGTGTGGAATGTTCTCCAGAAATCAACTAGACATTACATGAAGTGACTCCAGCTATCTTTCACTGGATTCTCTCTCAGAAGACAAGCAGTTCTAGTAAAGGAGGAAGGCCCTTTTACTCCCTGTCTTGCAAGGCTTGCAGATGTGGTAGGGTGACCAGATGTCCTGATTTTATAGGGACAGTCGTGATATTCGGGGATTTGTCTTAAATAGGCCATTACCCTCCACCCTCGTCCCATCCCATTTTGGTTTTTTTCACACTTGCTATCTGGCCAACCTAAGTTGTGGTCACCCTTTCTGGCTAAAAGAATGAGGTGGGGACTCCACTCATATTGCACCCAAAGCACACCTTTTTATCAGGAGGGTTTCCATTGAAACACCCAAAGTAAATCCTTCTCTATCTGGTAGCTGGTTTTCTACAGTGGTTCCAATTCCTGCTGATTCAAGGAGCAAGAGACCAAGCCTGAAACTGAACCCAGATCTCCCACCTTCATGGTAGTGCAGAATAATATCAGACTACTAGATGGCCTTAAGTCTTAGTTTATTTCAGAAGCAGAATTTAACCTTAAAACTATCACCAGTAATTTACAAGAAGTGAAAATGGAAGGATGGCCTCAAAATCTGGCCTTTCTAGGAAAGGGCATAATATTTACTTCAGATCAACAGAGGTCTCTTTTCACATATCATACAGCCAAAGTATGGTGAACACATTTTACTTAATCATTTTCATAGGTAAGTACATCTCCAAGCCACTCTTACCAATTTGCAAACACTATTCAGCAGAAAAAACAGCATCTTTTAAAACTGTATTCATATTACCTTAAGGACAGTTAATTAATCTGTCAATGCACCTCTGGATGGCAAACACACCTTTCTGAAAGATCAGCAACTTGGATCAATCACATGATCATTCCATACCGCAGTTTGTTTTAACAAGGTAATGTTTCATCATCATTCTGGGCCAGATTCTTCTACCCTTACTGGGGTTGAGTAGCATTTTAACTCTATGAATAGTTGTGGTTATTGTTTCAGACATGTATGTACATAAATAAAAACAGTATAAAACACAACAGACACGCAAGATAACAGGAAAGCAGCTCTAGATATTGCAACTATATGCCAGAAAGCAAACAGAAAAAATCATCAGTAGAAAGGTTTACTTCAAGTGACCAGAAAAACCAAGTGGTGAAGAGATCAACAACTTACAAAACAGCATTAAAAGGGAATACACACACAAGAAAGATACTCCTGTCAAGGAAGGTTTTTTGTTTTTAGCCAACTTTAACATTTCTCAGCGGTAGCAAATTCTGCACAATTCCAGATGTTTGTTCATTCAAATATGAACCTCAAATGTTTCCTCAATGTTATACGCTTTGCACAGCAGCCACAAATACTGTGAAGTACAAACTTCGTTATTTTAATCACAAACACGTGCAAAGATGGAGGTCACAATACATGACAGCAACAGAGGTAATAACAAATGGAAATTCAGTTAAATGCTATTGCAAGAGATTTGGGAAATGGGTGAAGAGAGGCATTGCATTAGTTTATAATAGTTTTACAGTGTTACAATTCTAAGTTTTCAAGCTCACTAATGACTTGGTCCAAATTTGGTCTAGATGCTGCTAAGCTTATACTTTGGTCATACATTGTTAGCTGCAGAAGAAGTGATCTTTAGGCTATGGTGATAATCTTGTCCAAGTTGAACTAAATTGTGTCTTTTCGTGTGAGAAATTTAGGGCCCAACCCTGAGGTTGTGTTGATCATGGGTACTGATCAACAGCTCAATATCTAGTTGGCAGCTGGTATCAAGCGGAGTGCCACAGGGGTCGGTTTTGTTCAACATCTTCATTAATGATCTGGATGGTGGGATGGAGGCAAGAGAGGTAGATACACTGGAGGATAGGGATAGGGTCCAGAGTGACCTAGATAAATTGGAGGATTGGGCTAAAAGGAATCTGATGAGGTTCAACAAGGACAAGTGCAGAGTCCTGCACTTAGGACAGAAGACTCCCATGCACTGCTACAAGTTGGGGACTGACTGGCTAAGCAGCAGTTCTGCAGAAAAGGATCTGGGGATTAAAGTGGACTGAGTCAACCGTGTGCCCTTGTTGCCAAGAAGGCTAATGGCATGGGCTGCCATTAGTAGGAGCATTGCCAACAGATCAAGGGAAGTGATTATTGGTGAGGCCACATCTGGAGTATTGCGTCCAGTTTTGGGCCCCCACTACAGAAAGGATGTGGACAAATTGGAGAGAGTCCAGCGGAGGGCAACGAAAATTATTAGGGGACTGGGGCATATGACTTATGAGGAGAGGCTGAGGGAACTGGGCTTATTTAGTCTGCAGAAAAGAAGAGTGAGGGGGGATTTGACAGCATCCTTCCTTCAACTACCTGAAGGGGGGTTCCAAAGATGATTTCTCCAAAGAGAAAGCTAGGCTGTTCTCAGTGGTGGCAGATGACAGAACAAGAAGCAATGCTCTCAAGTTGCAGGGGGGGAGGCCTAGGTTGGCTATTAGGAAAAACTATTTCACTAGGAGGGGGGTGAAGCACTGGAATGGGTTACCTAGGGAGGTGGTGAAATCTCCTTCCTTAGAGGTTTTTAAGGCCCGACTTGACAAAGCCCTGGCTGGGATGATTTAGTTGGGGTTGGTCCTGCTTTGAGCAGGGGGTTGGACTAGATGACCTCCTGAGGTCTCTTCCAACCCTAATCTTCTATGATTCTAAGTCCTTACTCAGCTAGAACTCTGATTTACACTCAGTTGAAATGTTGCTGTAGGAAAGACTGCAGAAGCAGATCCATAATTTGGGAGAACACAACAATCATCTAGCTAGAATCTTATATGGCCTCCATTAGTGTAGAATCTGAGCACCTCACAAACTAATAAATTTAACCCACCCAACATCCTGCATGATTTCAAATATTATTATACCCATTTCACAGAAAAGGAACAGACACAGCGAGACAAGGCCCCAATCTTGCAATGTGTAGTGCACTGCACCAGTCAGTCCAGAGAGCTTACTACAGTATCAGGGTTAACATAACACCTAAAAATGACACAGGAAGTCTGTGGCGGATTTAGCAACTGAACCCAGACAGATCTCCTGAGTCCCAGTCCAGTAAATTCATCCACAAGACCATTACACATTTGCACAATTCTGATTTATTTTTAAGGTGGTTTAAGGTTGTCTATTGCACGACAACTTTGGCTGCAAACAAATATAATCATCTTTCCCAAAACATGAATCTTGTACATCTAGAGCAGGGGTCGGCAACCTTTCAGAAGTGGTGTGCCGAGTCTTCATTTATTCTCCCTAATTTAAGGTTTCGCGTGCCAGTAATACATTTTAACATTTTTAGAAGGTCTCTTTCTATAAGTCTATAATATAACACGAAACTATTGTTGTATGTAAAGTAAATAAGGTTTTTAAAATGTTTAAGAAGCTTCATTTAAAATTAAATTAAAATGCAGAGCCCCCGGACCGGTGGCCAGGACCCGGGCAGTGTGAGTGCCACTGAAAATCAGCTCGCGTGCCGCCTTCGGCACCCGTGCCATAGGTTGCCTACCCCTGATCTAGATTATATACCCTCCTTTGTAGCCCAACAGCAGCTTTAATACCCCATATTCTATGGTAGCCCAAAAGTTTAAACACAAACCAAAACACCATGTCCTCAGTATACTAAAAAATAACAAGGGTTCTTATTTTAACCTGATGTCACATGGAGGCAACTGTTTAAGCCTTACATTTTCTCCTGTTAGGCAAGACATAGCCAGACATTAATTAAGGGGATAAAGAGCCTTTATACAGCTTTAAAATGGGATTTGTGTATAATGCAATTTGTTAGCTCACTGGAAATTTCAGCAATAATTTAATCACTTAACACAGCTCTGGTTTTGAATGTTTCATGGACTCCATTTCAACAACAATCTACCTAATGAACTTCTCATTTTCACCAACTACATTTCACACACAACAAATTTCTCTGGCTTCCTAATCACTAATAAAAAAAAATAGTGCCCTATCTGGTGTTCATAATCACCAATAAAAAGATAATGCCCTGATCTGTTTTGCAACAGCTGAACCAAAAAAAACAAAAACAAAAAACTGCAAAAGAATATGCAGCTACAATGACATGCAAGTATGGAAATTAGTCTAGACACTGCCACTTTGCTGCATTATATTGACTCACTTTGCATCTCTGCATATCATGGTGCATAAATAAAAGATGAAGATTTATGCAGAAGGAAAGAGCTGATGGTGTATTAGGAAATAGTAGACCAAGCAAAGAAAGCATGTTCTTAGATTGAGGAATAATTTCAGCAAAGTTACTGTCACAATGTTTTCTTCTATGAGCGTAACCCAAAGACAAGAAACAAACGGCAGTGAATTGAAAAGTAGTACACTATACTTCGGGAGAAAGGAGTACAAGGAACCATGAAAGGCTGATGCTTTCATTCAGCATAAATCTTAAACAATCCAAAGCTACTTAAAATCCAATCTACCATCAGGTAAGCAGACCATCTGAACAACGGCCATATGCCTCATACCCCACAGTAGTTCAACTCCAGAGATAGAGTCACTATTTCTTATTGTCACACTATTCACCATAATGAAATTGTGAGCCTAATTACTGCATTTACCCTTCCCTTGAAGTCAAAGCCTGTCATCCAAATGATATGTTGGAGTTACACCAGCCAGAAACCCCAAGTCTCTAAGCAATTCATTTGGCAGCAGCACTAAAATTACTGTGCAGGCCTTGAATTGTGTGTTATTTTTAATTTTTTCAAAACAAAAAATATGCCTCATTTCTAAATCCATGCCTAGAAGTAGTCATTTCACTTAGAACATATCTAACAGACTGGTTTTTATGTTTATATACATATACACATGCTTTTTAAAACAGAAGAGTAAAAGTATTTTTTGTACTTTGTTTTTCTTATAGTGATTTAGTTTTCATAAATGGTGCCACAGTCTGAGATCCTGAATAAGTTCTTTTCACTTACACAAGTAAAGCTTGGACAGTAGCACCAACTTCCATGTGCCTCAATCTGACTTGAAAAGACCATAATCAAAAGATGGACAGAAGGGTGGGTGGTTTTTTGTATATGCACGCATATCCACTAGGAACTCAAGTGAGATCACAGAGAATTTTGCACAATATTATCTGATGGCTCTTTGGAAACCTATCAACCGGAACAGAGTTTATGATGATAATCTACAGGTGAAAAAGCACTACATTCGAATAGCAACCTCCTACAGCAATCAGTCCCGAAACCTGTACAATTTAAATAAATTATTAAATATACAGATGATAGCACTGTAATTTTACACAAAGGAAATAAATTTAGAAACTGTTTTGTGGACTCAAATTAATCTATCTGGAGAATTCCCACGTTGTGCTGTTAATAATGCAAATTACAGCCAATCAAGTTGTGTTGATTTTGTACAATCACATACCAAGGCTAAAGTTCTGCACAGTTCTCCTTATCAGGGCTGCCTAGACAGAAAACCTGCTTAACTCAATTGGTGACTGATAGTGTGGAAGTCTGAGTGCCGTACCTTCCAGACTGGTGTCTCTAAGGACTCAAACTATTTTGAAGGTTATCTCAAACAAAGGGGGAAAGAAAAAAAACTTTTGAGATACTGAAAATTAAACTGCAGTCAAGATTAATTCCTCGCAGATATAACAATGCACTTTATATTGAAAAACATTAACTGTATTTCAAACAGTTTCCTAATACACAGAAAAATATTTAAATTGATCACATTTCATAATGCCAAATATGTCTTTCTTTTGGGTTTGGATTGGATACCTCCAGTCATAAGTAGATTCCTGTTGTTTCTTCCAGCCAAACAATTTTTCAGAAAGCTAACCAAAAACTGTTCCGATTGAAAAACGTTTACATATAGATATATAAATAAATACATACATTTTTCAATAGCAATGTTTCCATTACACAATGTTTTTCCACTAACGAAACCGAATGCCTTGGCAATTTTCAAATGAGTGTCTTATTACATAGAAAGAAACAGGTTTTTGTGCATCTATTAATGTTTTAGTATCTAATGGAATGCCGTATTAAATTTTAATCTAATGTAGGGATATTTATACAATGACTAGTTTTTAATCTAATGTAGGGATATTTATACAATGACTAGTTACTAAGTAGTCTTTAGGGTTCATCCAGTCAGATTACGTGAACAGGTAAATATGCCCCTCTCTCAGTAGGCTGTACCCTCATAACTGTTCAAAATTGAAGTTGTTTTCAGAAAAAAACTAAAAACCATCCAAAGCATGATTACCTAATCTGCATGCATCGAGGAGCAGAAGTTACATACTAGTTTTCTATTATACATCAATAAAAGATTTAAAAATATAAATCCACTTTTCATAAATGAAATTAGGAATAGGCTAACGAGTTTATATTTTATCAGCATGTTGTGATAAGCTAAAGTAACTGCAAATGAATTGAATAGTTTAGAGTTGTAAAAAAAATTTATCCTCTTGAGTAATATAGCTCCATAAAAAGTCTCCAACATTGCTAACTTTCTCATCATCATGGTAATGCAGTTTAATGTGAATGTCAAATTGATATGCTGTCTAAATTAGATTGAATCATGCAGTTTCTATTTTTATGTTAAAATCACTAACATTGTCATTGTGGTTTCAAAGAGGAAATAAATAACCTAAGCACACAATTAACATTCTAAAGTATATTTTTCCCCCCATATATTCAGGGTTGTTTTTAACATTTCAAATCGCTCCAGAGAGAGTCCACTACCACCAATCTAGTTCATTTTATTAAGGTACAAAATAAACCAGGGGATAAGATAAAATAAGACTGTCCTAACAAGCTGCATTTTAATGGGAAAGGGACCATCACAAGGACATGTCTTTTTTTATTCCACTTGTAGCAGCTGTTGTCTATAAGGATCTTTATAGCATAACAATTTTTCCATGGAGACACTGGAACTGAAGCAAACATTCTTCACATTACTCCTGGAGTTTATGTGATTTCACTAAACTACACCTCTACCCAGATATAACGTGGCCCGATACAACATGAATTCGGATATAACGCGGTAAAGCAGCACTCCTGGGGCGGGAGAGGGGGCTGCGCACTCCGGCGGATCAAAGCAAGTTCAATACAACGCGGTTTCACCTATAACGTGCTAAGATTTTTTGGCTCCCAAGGACAGCGTTATATCAGGGTAGAGGTGTAGCTACCCCTGCATAACATTTAATGTATTTACAATTAAGGCTCCAAAACTATGTACAGCCCTTAATTGTTTTATATTCTGTACTAGAATTGTTAAATACTTTGTAGCAGAGTTTTGCAAGATAATAGACTTTACAAAAACCTGTATAATGTTTTATATGTATGGCAGCTTAGTTAAAATTAGACCCTTAATAAACTGAAGATATGCAATTTTAGAGTAACAATTAGATACTCCAGGAGCAGGGGAAAATTAAGAAAAATGCAATGCTGCCATTTTAAAGATTATTCCTATGTATAGCATTAACGCCAATGAGGATGACTGACCAACTCCACTGTCCTTTGTGCATTTGCATCTCTCTTCCTTGAAAATGAACACACAGATGTTATGACCTCAATTCTGCAAGGTGCTCAGTATTCTGGACCCAGTTCAACAAAATACTTAGCTTTAAGCACATGAGTAATTTCAGGCTTCAGTGGTAATTTAAGTGCATGCTTAACTTTAAATATGAGATGTTTAAACATTCTTAAGCACATCATATTTAAAGTTAAATATGTACTTACATGCTTGTTTGGCTAGAGGGCCAATGATGCTCAGCTCCTTGCAATACTGAGCTCTGTATCAGGTTTAACAAACATAAAACAATTAAAACATTTGCTATATGTGAAAGAAGCGAGCAACCCAAAACTGGAACAGAATTAGAAAAGTAATTGATATTCAAAGTGGGTGTAAAAATATCAGAAGATACATACTCAAAACACTGACTAACGACTGCAGTTCTTGAAAACAATCAAAAGGGAAGGTCAAGTGGGAATGATTAATTCAAGGATAAACTAGTACAGTACAACCTACATACAACGTACATTTATGTTTCACCCTTCACATCAACATCTCAAGGCTCTTTAAAAAATAAAATGTAAGTGATATATGCAGTGAGTAGAAACTGAGGACAGAAATGCCAGTTTCATAAAATCAGAGAGGAAACAAGCTAGGCAAACCTTCAGAAATGGTGTAAGTCAATTGTCTAAAAGGGATCTTATCCACTTAAGCAGAAAGAAAATACTGTTGTAATAATGGCACTGCTTATTTCGATGGCAGCGAGAGTTTTTTCCCCATTAGTCACGCACATAAAAACACCTACGCACAGTTTCAGTATGAAGAGCCCTGCATTGGAAGCCTGCAAGCCAAGGTTAGAGCCAAAGAATGAAACCTTTAAGAAACCAGATGTTAGGTTTCTTCCTTAGGAAGGAGAGGGGTAAAGAGTACATGACTCACGTAAGTTTAACAGAAAACCAGTGTTGATGGTATTAGTCATCCTACCTGAGGCCTGTAAGCAAAGCTATAGTAGGAAGTGATTTAGAATGAAATGGTAATGTTACGTGGTCTCCACTTGTCATGATCTCTTAGCTGGGCACTATTTTTATGGAGGACATTCCTAAAAACTAGACACTGTATGCTGTTACTTTATACAGCTTGACTTAACTTAGCATTTCAGACAGTGAGGAGTCTTCCAAACCCCATGATTCCCTGATTTTTAAACTCTTAGTACAGCAGTTAAAATAACCCCAATTAAACTCAGTCCCAAGCAAAATATTAAGGACAGACTATTTATTTCTACATTTGAGTAATTTTCAATAAAGTTTTCAGATTGCCTGTTGCAGCTCACAAAGGCAATTATGTGTCATGCGGTGAAAAGAGCAGGGCCCTGAGAATCGTACCACTAGATTGAAGGCTCAATCACAGTCCTCAGTAGCTCCAATGCAGTGGAGTTACATCTTCAGTAAGAATTGCTAGGAGCACAGCTTGGCAGCGAAATGCCAATGTTTAGCGTGTTACATAAAACTTCCCAAGCTTACTAATGTCAGCATTTCCTATTTTATCCAATCTGACTATGTTACTTAAGACAGTAAAAATGCATCCATCATCTCAAACAAAAATCCAGTATTAAAGCGAAACATAGCTTAGCTGATTGCAAACAAAACAAATATGCGTTACATGTCTGAGATTCTCAATAATAGGTCCCAAAAGTCCGAACCTACATAAGCAGCCTAATATTTTCACAAGTGCTAAGTACCCAGCAGCTCCTAATAAAATCAATGACTTCTGAAAGTGAAATCAGGGATGCTCAGCACTCAAAACTAGGCTACTTACTTACATGCCTAAACATGGAGTTAGGGTACTAAATTTAAGACACATTTTGGAAAATCGTGTGTATATTTTTTAGGGATTTCCTCTCTTCTCATCCTCACTTTCATATTCCAACTTTATTTATATTGCATAATGAAAGCACCTTAATTTAAATCAAATATTTTATATTACATTTCCAGCTCAATTTCACTAATGTACTTAGCATTTTTGTGAAAGCGCCAATATTAGAAAATTCAGGAAAATTACTTTCATGTTGTTTGAATATCACCTTCTTCCATCCCTTCTCTTCTTTCTCCTACCTCATCTTGTGTTTACGCTAGAAATATGAAACATGGTGTGTTCACAGGCAATGAACCCTGATCCTGTTTAAGAACAGTCTGTACTCACTCTGTCTTTGTCGTCAGCTACGTCACAAAGAGTGTCATCAAGGTCTAGGATTCCTCCATCCCCATGCTCCAAGCGATGTACTTGTATCCAGTAGTTTGGATCCTGTATGCAAAGGGAAAAGATCCATCAGATATTTCAAGTACATATTGGTAAAAGAAGATATTTCCCAAACAGTCAATATGCCCAGTCCTATACTTACTGAAGTTAATGGTAAAGTTTTCATTCAGATTCAAGTCCTGTACACCTCTACCCCGATATAACGCGGTCCTCGGGAGCCAAAAATCCCTACCGCGTTATAGGTGAAACCCCGTTATATCGGGGTAGCGGCAGCAGGGCTCCAGTGGTGATTTAAAGAGCTCCGGGCTCCGGCTGCTGCGGGGAGCCCGGGCCCTTTAAATCGCCAGCCGAGCCCCGCTGCCGGAGCCCCAGGGTTACCGCGCTATAGGCGAACCCGTGTTATATTGGGTCGCGTTATATCGGGGTAGAGGTGTACATAAAACTTTTGACCCTCTAACACAAGTGAATTATGTAAAGCAAAAGATTTTTCTTTCTGATAGCATCAGTATTTCTATGGTCCCAATTACTGTAGTATCTGAGCACCTTGCACCACCACTGTGGGATGGGGCATTATAGTACTTCCCTGTTTTAGAATGTTTTTTTTAGGTGACAGAAAATTTTCAGAAATGTCTCCTCAGACTGAAGTAGTCCAAGCACTTCGGTGAACAGGCCCCTATAAAGAGAAACTCTCTCTATACACCAATACAAGGTTCATCAAAAAACCTTTCAGAGACATCACGTCAATGTCCAACAATGTTGTTTCACATATTATTGCTATACAAGACATGTATGTCTCATATATTGTATACATTCTGTATTTTGAAGGAAGGATACCATCATTTACCAACAAATGGGGATATAGGCTTCCACAACTTCCCCCACCCTTGAACCATACAAGCAGAATCAGAAGAATGGTACTGCATCAATAGAGGTACACGCCCATTTCCCCACAAATATCTACTGTATTGAGCCTGGATTACTACATTTGTTATTCTAAGAGAGATCATTTTTATAGTGAAAAGTTCTATTATGGCCACAGAGGGCTGGACATGACATAATACGTAACTCTTTTTTGCATCTTAGCTAGCCCACCTGCATAACAATGACAACTCTCTGAGCTGTTGTTCAATGTCTAACATTAGGACAAATTCAATACATTTCATATGCTGAACAGAGTTTTCAAAACTGAGTAATGGGTTTGGGTGCCCCAATTTTGGGGGACCCAATCTATTACACCTTAAAGAGACCTGATTTTCAGAAAGTACTCACCACCCATCTTTTAAACATGAAACACTTAAAAGGGGTCTGAAGACGGGCCCCCAAACACTAGGGCATCCAAAAGCTTGAAAATCGTGGCCTGCATGTCTTATAGGAATGGACTAAATATTTTATGAACACATCTCGAAATTCCTGTAGTATCACCCACCACTTAAATGAAGGAAACAAAGCATATGTTTTCACCAAAACCTCTCAAAATGTTTTAATAGCTCTGGGTTTCCCAGTCATAATGTCTGCTCTGCATCTGGCTTAATCAGATTGTAAGGTCTTTGAGGTTGGGGCTGTCTCTAGGTTGTATCTTGTCCACGCCAAGGGCACTGTCGGTGCTGAACGAACGAACAAACAAACAACGATAACATTCCTAGGCAGTGGGTCACAAATCTGTTACACGTGGATCTGACATCAAGAGCATGTTTTACACAATCTCTGACTGACTTAGATCAGGGATACTGTAGAATTTTTTAAACAGAGGCTGGTTTTCAAGTTAATTGCTGAAGCATCTCAGGTTTCAAAAGGACTTATCCTCAGCCACATTATCTCAACTTCCCATTTGGATTTTTGAATAATTAAAATTATGAATTACCATTAACTTTCACTTTAAGTTGCCTACAAAATATTAAAAGTTAAACTACTGCAGTTCAAATTACCAGTTTTTCAAACTCAAAGCTACACTGCTACCAACAGGGAGAAAGGTACAAGGCAAAAGTCACTGATGTGTGGGAGGCAGAGCTCTTGGAAGAAGGGCTTTTTTCTCATTTTCATATGTGAAGGACTGGAGTTGGGGAGGCAGGAATGCCATCCCCACCCGCATATCCCGTTTTAACATGGTGTGGGGCCAAAATATTTGAGAGGAGATTTTTCTTAAAAGGTAGAAAGAAATGCTATTAAGCAAGCACTTTTACTGGAAAACAGCCCCCACTCTCTCGGTTACACTTCCACTTCTCTTTTCCTTTGCTGCAATGTATTGATTTCCATCCTTCATTGTCCTCTAGGTCTCCATTGCCCTACCCCACTTTCCCTTCCTTTGCCGCCTCAAAAGCCTACAAAGAACTTTATTAGTAACACAATCTAGGCTGCCCTCATGCACAGTAGTATTTTACACCCCATAGCAACACTGTTTACAGCAGCACAAACACAACATGCATAGGCCTTGGTTTCATATCGCTGCTGCCACAGGGAAAGGGGTACTTTGAACAGATATAACCTAAATTTAAAAGATCTATACATCCTTGGCTCTCTATGTTTGCTCTGCCTTCCATGCAGCATCTCTCATGTGAATGCCTAAGAATCTTAGGACTCCCATTTGGATGAAAAGGGAGATAGGCAAGGGAGGTCATAGCCCTACAATTCCCATAAATTCATTGCTATTGTTACACCTTGGGAGAAACTGCATGGAAAGCAGAGAAATCATACGTAATGAAAGTCAGACGGAAAAGTAATGTTTCTTTTTCCTCTCGATTTTCATTTTAAGTGACTGGTCTAGTCAAATGACACCCCAAGTGAAACTGCCCTATTCGTTTTAGGCATCTGGTCATACAGACATTGGCTTTAATATCACCGGAAATCAATGGAAAACCAGTTTTGAGTTTACATGCTTTAATGATTTGGGAGGGATTAAGTTGCCTAGAGATTTTTACTCTGCTCATTTATGCAGTGCATTCATTTTTAGACTTGAATCTATTTCTCACCACCCTATCCCAAAGATCAGATTTTAGAATTGTATTTTGTTAAATGCTATTCTTCTCAGAAATGTAATCCCAGTTAGGGATTTTAAAATCTATATTAACTATTAAATGCAAAAACATTTCACAGTTATGTTGAAGCAAGAATATACTGTTCCTGCAGTTTTGACTAAGGGCTAGTCTACACTGGCAATGCTAAAGCGCTGACATGGCAGCGCTCTAACGTGGCTTGTGAGGTCGCAGCAGAGCGTTGGGAGAGAGCTCTCCCAGCGCTCTAAAAAAACCACCTCCACAAGGGGCATTGCTACCAGCGCTGGTAAACTGTCTACACTGGCGCTTTACAGCGCTGAAACTTGCTGTGCTCAGGGGGGTGTTTTTTCACACCCTGAGCGAGCAAGTTGCAGCGCTGTCAATTGCCACTGTAGACAAGCCCTGATTTACCTAATACACAGCTTCCCCCTTATTGTAATTTCCCTAGTGACATCATCACTTATACAAAATGAAGTTTTCTACAAGTACTAGCTCAACATACTACATCACTACTGTGAGGTACAGGGCTTTGGACAATACTGGCAAGCACTGTACCATCATTTTTATAGCTGTTTAATTAACAAATATCAGCAGTTTCTCATATCATCATAAATGTACCAGAAACACAATTTTTACACTTGCAAAAATGAATGTAACGCTTTCTGTTTAGAGAAACATTACACAACAAGGCAGCGTTCCCTCCTCCCTAGCTCTACCCCCCATTTGGCAAGGCAATACCAAGTTATAGGGTAATTCCATATACAACCTACATTTTAACTACTGAGTTGACCCAACTGAAATACCCAATCAGAAAAGCTTTTAATATCAGCCAAGTGCAACAAGATTTAACTAAAACTGTATACACATATAAAACTTAATGGATAGATTTTAGACCAGATTATATATACAAATTAGAGAGAGTTTCTACATTAAGATTGTGACCTACTTTGCCTTTTGTTTGTGAAAGGAGATGAAAACACTTCATTCCTATGTAATTTGTCTGTATATCGAAAATTCTACAGTAAACAGGAGAGCTCAAGTTTGCTTTAAATTCTTCTCTGAAATTACTTTATGGAAAAAACCACTCCTCAAGTTGCTATTGGACCTTTTGGGGCACATACACCCGGAAGTGATTATACCAAAGAGAGTATTCATGTGTGCTTTTGCTTTATTTGAGCATTTAATGTTTCACTGTTTATAAAAAGATCAGGCAAAGCTATCAGCTTATACACACTGTCCTAATGTTCCTCATCTGGCAAGCTCTAGAACAAAGCCCAAAGAAAACATGCCATTGTAAACTCAACTTTCGAACCAGTAAACAGTAGAGAAGACTTAGTTTCTCATCTCACACCCCATTATGTAAAGCATCTCTACCTCTGGTATCTGAAAAAACACTGTCACGTGATCAAATACAAACAACTGGGTTTTTAAGGCTTTACAGAATTGACAGGCTACAATAAGGTTTACACTTCAAAACATAAGTCACTTATTACAGTGACTCATTACCCCAGCTCAAAGACTCAACTGGGATTTGAGATGTAAGCCAAACTTTATTGCAATCTGGAAATGAGAAAGAATTATTTTACAGCGAACAAGAACCAACCTGCCTCTTCAACCCCATCATCTGAACCCTAACTGTTCTTGGCCAAATCGCTTAAACTCTCTAGCCTCTGTTTCCTGTCTGTAAAATGGGGATATTACAGACAGGGTACAGATGCAACAGTGGCTAAATCCACAAGGACAGCCAGCATTAAGCTGAACTCTGGTATTTCTGGATGTTTATCCTGTTTTCAGACAGTGTGCACGTTAATAAAAGGGCAACATAGCAAACACACAAAATTACAGGATCAATAATGGAATGACAACATCAAAAACACAATTGCTGCCCTTATGCTACATCATATGCCCAACCTACGTAGCTTAGATACAAGCTGCATTCTTCCGCCAATTAGCAAGTATTTTGTTTTTAAAGGGTGCTTTTCTCTTCTGTGAGAAATGTCAAAGAAACAAAAACTTAATTTCATGCACCACATATATTTTATAGTTTACTCCACAAAACCTGAGCTGAGTCTATTGTGGCTCTTCCTGTTTGACAAGCCACTAACACAAAATAGTAGGTCAGTAAGACTAAACAAGAAATACCTAAAATGAGTTTGGCAAGAGCTTACACAGACAAGATCTGCTAAGTAAATATGAAAGAATAAACCTTTTCATTTAAGTTTTCTCTATACCAGATGGAGACAGTCATTTCTCGATTCCCCTTTGCTCCCTGTGATTACTCCACATTTTACAGCGTTTATCTACATGCCTTTTGAGCAATGGAAAAGATTGTAGTTTCTAGAAATAGATACGGCCAAATGAAAACACAAGATCCTACCACCACTGAACTTTGTGAGTAACTGAAATCCAGAGCTGAGTCCAAACTTTGGCAATTGTCTCTATCTATATTATACAGCAGAATAAACAAACAACTGGTCCAAAAACCTCAGCTTTGGAAATATTCAAAACTAGGATATAAATTATGTGGCTTGAGCCCATCCATAGTATTCACTACCTTCAAAAGACACTAGACCAGTGGTTCTCAAACTGTGGGTCGCGATCCCATTTTAATGGGGTCACCAGGGCTGGCGTTATATTTGATGGGGCTTGGGACTGAAACCAAAGTCTGAGCCCCACTTCCAAGCTTTGGCACCCCCCAGGGCAGTGGTGCTTGGGCTTGCCCCCTCCCCCCCCGCCCAAGATGGTGGGGCTTGGGCTTCGGTCCCCCTTCCCGGGGTCGTGTAATAATTTTGGTTGTCAGAAACGGGTCGCGGTGCAATGAAGTTTGAGAAACCCTGCACTAGACTAAATTCTGCCTTGAGTTGCACTCAAGTGCAATGCCACTCTCTTCAGCATGATTGCAAGTGTGGCACTGCATATCTTGACCAACCATGGGTTTCATTCACAGCTAGGGAACAACACGGAGTATTTCTGATCTAATGTTAATAAAACACCTCCAAAGTGAATTTTTGGAACAATTACTGAAAATATTATTTTAGCTTAGATGGAAGACTTATTGGACTATAACCTGGCCTTCAGCACTCTGAGTTTTCATAGCAAGTGGCAAACCCTTCTGATTAGTCCTTTGGGACACTCTGAAAGGCACTCTGTGTCATCGTATATCTGGGTTACAGTAAATAAGCAAGAAGCACTACAGCATAGTGTCCTAAAATGAAATCTCTCCAATTAGAGATTCCTCCAGTAGTGACTCTTGAAGCTGTACTCTGCTCAGCCAACATGGAAAGTGATTTTTACCCAGCACAATTAAGTATGCGGGAATTCTATTACAAATCAGCTAACACCAATACTGCAATAAAAATTCTCAAGGTGCCCCATTCTGAACATATACAGACATCTGGTGTGTGTCTATCAGGCTGTGTGTCACATTATTTGCTGTGTATAAAAAATACACCTATAAAAGATTATGATTTAAAGCTGTCCTGCTGCAATACCTAGACCAAATAAGCCCTTTTAAAAAAAACCTGAAAAACGGTGAAGATGCAAATACACGGAATCTTAAGTGGAAATGCCACTTTTTAAAATGGACCAATACCAAGAACTAAATATATTTTAAAATGGTATTTAGAAAATTGTTTACGAAATTTTCTCAGGAAAATATTTTTATAGCAATATCTACTTAGAGTCAATTACAATTTTACACATATGGCTACTCAGCACAATAACGTTTTGGTGACAGTTTAAATTTAACTTTTTGAAGTAGAATTCGGTTTTTAAAATTCATACTTAGCTACTCAGAACTAGGATTTTTAGAATTCTGGCAATTATATTCACTCACTTGTTGATGCTAACCTCAGAGTTCAATTAACTTTTTAAGTTTTCAACACAACAGGTATCAAGTTGCGTTTTATTACAGCAACAGGTTAAATTACACTGCTCTAGAACAATTTAGTTCTTTTGGGAAGGGTAAATCAGTAAGGCACAATTATTTTGTAAAAGCTATGTGGATGTTTTTAGCATAGTTCAAACAATGTGCAGAACTGGCCGGTTCACTTCATTCAATTCAAGGGCATAGGTAATGCTAAACTTGAAATTCAATGCAATAATACAGTCGTGTAATCATTGCATCACACTCCTCAAGTCTAAGCAAGTCAGTCCTCCTATTTCCTGTGTACACCACCCAGTTACATATTCTACCTAGCTGTGCTCTGAAAATTACTGAAATTTGACATCTGTAAACACTTCACTTTCCACCTCAGAGTTTTCTGTAATTAAAGAAGATAAATATTTTGTTAAGTAAACATTCACCTAGAAAGTGAACACAAGAACAGATTGTCCAACAAAGCTAGTAAGCGGTTTACTTTTTGTTTATTCCACAGGGATTACACAGAAAAATAAGACACACTCAGGATAAACTGAGAAAGCCATCACTGTAAGTAACCTTTTACTATTTTACGACTAAATGATTGTACTCTCCCAGATAATGGAAAAAAGAACCATATGCAGAGGATAGAATATATAAGAAAAAGCAATGGAAATTATGTCTGTTAATGGCATAGAAGGTGATTTTCTACTCCTTTAGTTCTAAGTATTTGTATGTACTCTGTTTTCATAAAAGTCTATCCTTTCCAAAAGAGTACAAAGGAGTTTTCTAATCGTGAAGGAAAGTTACTGTAAAACTGCTTGTTTTCTGGAATATTTTAATTCAACCTGTTCAAGAGGAAGGTAATTACAGCTTCTCATTTCAGAAAATGATACCTGTGTTGGGACAACAGAAATAAGTTTCCTAAGACTTCCCAGTTTAAAGCATTTTATTTTGTGACATTCACAACACAAGTTTTAAAAACAATCTAATCTCAGTCTTCCTTTTATTAATATACTTATTAGTTTTTCATATGATGCTCATTGCTGTAGTATCTGGTCGTGACATCAGCATACTGTTCCTTCCAATACATCCAGAGGCATATTCCATAGTATATTTGTGTAACTAAAACAAAATGCTTCCTGGTTGTTAAAATGTCTGAAGTGGCCAGCAGAGAGCAGCATTTGCATTACTGCTCACTCACTGCTAAGAGAAATTCCAACATTACTTCTTTCAGACCATGCCTACTGACTCCTCCATCTCGGAGCTGGCAGCAGCCCTATCAGTTGCCACTACAATTGTTAGCTTATTTATCTGGAAACAAACTAAACTAGATCCTTTTAAGATCTAGTTACATTGACTCCATGCTCTCAGAACAACACCAACTGGAAACAAACTTTCAAATGTAACCTTTAATGTGGGTCACTGGTTTTCCAAGGCAATAAGCATCTATTTATCAAACTGAAATCAATGGCAACTGATCAAAATTTCTGCAAAGCAGATAGAAAATTTCTAAAATTGGAGGTACCCAAAATTAGATGTCATTTATTCAAATAAAGCCGTTACAGTTTGCGTGTGTTGTCAAGATTACCCTTATAAACGTGTGACTTTTTGAATATTAAATTTCCTTACATCAAGTAATTCTTGTCTGAAATTATTGGGGGTTTTCTTATATACAAGAACTTCAAAAAGAGTTAGCATGTTTTAGAGGTTTCGAATTTCCAATTCTATTAATGATTGCTTTACTTTTACAATACTTCAAATAGTAAATGCAAGCACATTTTTCTAATAGCTGTTTAAAATTGTCTGGAATATAAGAATACATTACATACTGTGCTTTTATCTGCACTATTCCTGAATATTTTCACAATAGATAAAGCTTTTATGGCAAAAGTGTACATACATTAAAAACAACACAAAATAATCAGCCTGGGGTGTGTATCAGAACTATCTGTTCAACAACATAGCACAAAACAAACCACTAACATTGAAGAACGATAACCAGCTGAAATGAAAATAATGGTTAATTTAAAAACTGTAATACATCTGAAAATTTGCCAATAAGTTTATTCACTTCCATGTCTACCTCTGTTCTCTGGGAGGGAACTTTCAGGACAAACTTTCAGGTGCCAAAGAAAAGCCGCAAACAGCTTTTAATAGAAGATGGATTCTAACTATTTTCCACAGCCCAACAACCTAGCAAGAACAAATTACATTTCATTCACTTCATATCTCTGCTGGAATTCCAAATAAGACCCACCATGCAACAAATACTTCAGCTGCAGGAAGAAAAAGTTTAAGCATGTGTAAGCATTCAGCAATAGGAGAACACTTCAATCTCTCTGGTCACTCAATAACAGACCTCAAAGTGGAAATTCTTCAACAAAAAAACTTCAAAAACAGACTCCAACGTGAAGCTGCAGAACTGGAATTAATTTGCAAACTAGATACCATCAGATTAGGCCTGAATAAAGACTGGGAGTGGTTGGGTCATTACAAAACCTAAACTTAATTTCCCCAATACTAATTTCTCCCTACTGTTACTCACACCTTCTTGTCAACTGTCTGTAATGGGCCACTCTCTTACCACTTCAAAAGTTATTTCTCCTCCCTTGGTATCCTGCTGTTAATTGATTTCTCTTGTTAGACTGACTTAACACTTGGTAAAGCAACCCACATCCTTTCATGTATTTATACCTGCTCCTGTATCTTTTACTTCATACGTCTGATGAAGTGGGTTCTAGCCCATGAAAGCTTATGCCCAAATAAATGTGTTAGTCTCTAAGGTGCCACAAGGACTCCTCATTTTTTTGCATTCAGCAATAGTTATTTCAACATAAGCACACTGAACTGCTCTCTGAAGACCTAACTCTACAAGATGGGGAACTTTAATGGGAGTTCGAGGTGCTCCCGCACATCACAGAACAGCCATTCTCAAATGGTGGTGTGAGGGGGAACCTGATATGTGAGTTGGTGGCTGTGACCTCTCTAAAATCCCTGGGCCACCAGGACCCTGTGAGGGTCCTGCTCAAGGGCAGGAAAGACCAGCTCACTGACTTCCCCTTTTCCTACTGCTGATTCTATCCCTCCCTCCCACCTCCCAATCCTAGAGCTGCTCCTTACGCCATCTCTCTCCTGTCTCGTGCAGCATTTGGCTCCAAAACAAGGGAAGTGGGGAGCTTCAAGGACCTATGGAGCAAATCTTCTCAACCCTCAGAGCTGAGCACTGCACAAACACAGGGGAAAGCAAAGAGGAGGGAGAGACCCTTTCACTCCAATGGCATCAGCCAAATGTCGCCCCTTCATCTTTTACGATCTGCAACCCACAAAATGGTCAAAAAATTGTTCTTTGGATTTGGGGATATGGTGGATTGTGGGATGAATTTCTGGGCATTTTTGTACATTGTGGACGAAAAAAATGGAGTTCCATGGCTTTAGGAGAAACTCCTAACGAAACTCAGGCACCTTGCCACATCAGCATACTTTTCTTTTTACACAAGTACATGTACGTTTGTTTGGGTTTTTTTACTTACACACACACACACACACACACACCCCAACCAGAGGCTGCATAACTCTTCCCACTACTACCCGTGAATGCCAGCAATATCTTCCCCTCTACTCAGCACTGGTGAGGCCTCATTTGGAGTACTGTGTCCAGTTTTGGGCCCCACACTACAAGAAGGATGTGGATAAATTGGAGAGAGTCCAGCGGAGGGCAACAAAAATGATTAGGGGGCTGGAGCACATGACTTACGAGGAGAGGCTGAGGGAACTGGGATTGTTTAGTCTGCAGAAGAGAAGAATGAGGGGCGATTTGATAGCTGCTTTCAACTACCTGAAAGGGGGTTCCAAAGAGGATGGATCTAGACTGTTCTCAGTGATAGAAGATGACAGAACAAGGAGTAATGGTCTCAAGTTGCAGAGGGGGAGGTTTAGGTTGGACATTAGGAAAAACTTTTTCACTAGTAGGGTGGTGAAGAACTGGAATGGGTTACCTAGGGAGGTAGTGGAATCTCCTTCCTTAGAGGTTTTTAAGGTCAGGCTTGACAAAGCCCTGGCTGGGCTGATTTAGTTGGGTTTGGTCCTGCTTTGAGCAGGGGGTTGGACTAGATGACCTCCTGAGGTCCCTTCCAACCCTGAGATTCTATGATTCTATGATCTAATACTAAGCTCTGCTTAGTGGAACACTTTCTTTTCTTTCTAGACAAAGAATCTGACCCCTTTCCTACTTCACTGTGATGACTTCATATAATGAAAGGCCATCAAAATTGAAATTTGGATATCTGGGCTATGTCACATTTCTAAAAACCAACACAGAAGGCGAAGAGGGTATTATTTATGGAACAGAAAGTAATGCTATTTTTTCCCTCCATATCCACTTTCAATAATAACAAATTACTTTTTAATTTCTCACATTACACTGACAGTTTCAATGCTCATTACAAAATTAGTGCTTATTCATTTTCTCATGTTAAACAACATAAATTGATCATTAGCCCATTTCAGAACTAGATCTGTGCCTAAAAACCTAACACAATCCACTGAATTGAACTGGCAGTCATGGTCAATTAGCTGGTTATTCCTTGATCTCATTTTAATAGCAAGAAGTCCTAATTTAAAATGCTAAGTTTACTTAGGCTGGTAAAGGGCATTCAGGCATGGTGTCTGACTTTTCCAGATTATCAAATATATATATATAAACCTACTCACTCTTGTGTAGAAGACAGAGTCCACACAATTAATGATTTCTTAAACTTCTTCTCTTGCTCACTTGCGATCAACACCTGAATATATTCTTATTTCCCACCCAACAGCATTAGCTAAAAATACAGACTGTCCCTCAGGCAAAATTTTATCAAGTTATCTCAGTCTGACTTGGAGCTTTGGATTCTCATCCATACCTTTATGGGGTGTACAGTCAAGTGGATAAGGTAGGGGTGGGCAAACTTTTTGGCCCAAGGGCCACATCTGGGTGGGGAAATTGCATGCAGGGCCATGAATGTAGGGCTGGGGCAGCGGGGTGGGAGGGTGTGCAGGAAGGGGCTCAGGGCAAGGGGTTGGGGCACAGGAGGGATGTGAGGTGTACAAGGGGGCTCAAGGCAGGAGGTTGGGGTGCAGGGAGGAGTGCGGAGTGCAGCATGGGCTCAGGGCAGCTGACTCAGGGCAGAGGGTTAGGGAGAAGGAGAGGTTCAGGGTGCCGGCTCCGGCCCGGCACCACTTACCTTGAGTGGCTCTGGAGTGGCAGCGGCGCGCAGTGGTGCTAAGGCAGGCTCCCTGCCTGCCCTGGTCCCGCGCCGCTCATGGAAGCAGCCAGCACCACATCTCTGTGGCCCCTGGGGCAGGGGGGGCAGAGGGTGCCACGCACTGCCCTCGCCTGCGGGTACCTCCCCTGAAGCTCCCATTGGCCACGGTTCCCCAGTCCCAGCCAATGGGAGCTGCGGGGGGCGTTGCCTGCAGGCAAGGGCAGCGCGCAGAGCCGTCTGCCCTCCCTCTCACCCTGGGGCCACAGGGACGTGGTGCCGGCCGCTTCCGGGAGCGGCATGGGGCCAGGACAGGCAGGGAGCCTGCCTTAGCCCCGCAGCGTCACAGGGGTGGCAATCCCACGGGCCGGATCCAAAGCCTGATGGGCCAAATCCGGCCCACAGGCCGTAGTTTGCCCACCCCTGGAATAAGGCATGAGTCTAACAGTCAAGAGACTGGATTCTATTCTTAGCTCTGCAGCTGACTTGCTGCGTGACCCTGGAGAAGTCACTTCACTTCTCTGGGTGTCAGTTTTCTCATCTATAGAATGGGAATGAGACTTACCCTCCATTGCAAAGCACTTTGAGTTCGAAGGACAAAACATGCTATAGAAAAACTACGTAGTAGTATTAACAACTATTTTCACAGCATACAAATCTCAACCAAGAGGTAAAGAATGATCTAAAACCACTAGGAAGTGCTACTGACACATAGCGAACTAGGATTCTATGAAAGACTGCAATGTTACAATATTTCTGGTCTCCTTCCACCTACACGAACATCCCAGAACATGCTATTACCATCTTTGAGAAAGCCACCAAGCTGAATCAAAAATATGAAAGAAGGAGAGGAAAGCTATGAAGTATTTCCCAGTATTAGAATATAAATGGCAGGAAGCTCGCACTAATTAACTACTAGGGCCCTACCAAATTCACAGTGCATTTTGGTCAATTTCAGTCATAGGATTTTTTTAAAAATCATAAATTTCATGATTTCAGCTATTTAAATCTAAAATTTCACTGTGTTGTAACTGCACAGGTCCTGAGCCAAAAAAGAAGTTGGGGGGGGGGGGGTCACAAGGTTATTGTAGAGGAGTTGTGGTACTGCTACCCTGACTTCTGAGCTGCTGCCTTCAGAGCTGGGTGCCCGGCCAACAGCTGCCACTCTCTGGCCGCCCAGTTCTGAAGGCAGCTCAGAAGTAAGAGTGACACCCCCTGCCCCCTGAAACTCCCTTTTGGGTCAGGGATCCCCAATTTGAGAAACACTTGTTCCCGCCATGAAATCTGTATAGTATAGTACAAAAGCACACAAAAGACCAGATTTCACAGGTGAGGTGGGGAAAGAGACCAGATTTCATGGTCCGTGGCGTGTTTTTCATGGCCATAAATTTGGTAGGGCCCTATTAATAATGAAGAGTAAAGCAGGAAGCTTTGCTGGGGAAAAAGGTTGACACATTGTACTTACCATGAATACTAAAATTATCTTAAATTTAAATCTTGGAAGGTTGTGTTATGTTTTGTTAGTGAAAGCAAAAAATAGCTTTTTTCAAACACTTGAGTAAAAATTGAGTGCAGTAATTTCTGCTCTAAAAAACTAAACAGAAAACGCTCCCCCCACCCCACCCCACACACACACACTTCTCATGCATGTCATGGGGGGGGAGGGAGAGATACAGGTAAGTAGATGACCTGACTCGTATGAAACTTGGAAACTACCTTGGGTCTGAATCTGGGGTAGGGGTGAAGCAAGACCTTTTCTTTATAGAAGGTAGCATATGGTGGGCCCACTCCCAGTTCCCTGACTCTTCTGGCCAATGTTATAGCTATAAGAAAGGCCACCTTCATGGACAGATGGGTCATAGAGCATGTAGTTAATGGCTCAAAGGGAGTCTTAGTGAGAGATGATAGAACAAAATTAAGGGCTTACTGAGGTATGATCACCATCATTGATGGACAGGATCTGAGAATCCCCTTCAAAATCTATTTGTGACAGTGTGCATGAAAATCATACTGTTATCCACTGGAGGATGGAAAATGCTGATTGCTTCTAAATGCACCTACAGGGAACCGAATGCACTTAAGTGTGAGGAGATTCTCTAAGATATCAGGGATTCCAGCGGAATCCAGAGACAACTTGCATTGATGAGCCCAAGCAGCGAAACACTTCTATTTAGCCGCGTAACAGCTTCTTGTAGAACCTTTTCCACTTTGGTTAAGGATGGATTGCACACTCTTGGAACATGAGCATTCTATCTCCAATGCCCACCCAAATATCAGACTGAGTTGCAGACCCCAGATTGTGATGTGTGATCTTGCCTAGTAAAGAAGACATGCTGAGGCACCTGAATTTCCTCCAGCTGGATTTGTAGCTCTGCCACTATCCTGTGCATTACTCTTAGTATTGTTTAAAGTCATCCAGTGGAGAGGAAGCAACCGCCTCATCCAGTCATGACAACAAAATGGGTCCGGAACAGTCAGATCCGGCTCACCATCCTCCTCCGAATACTCCGACGGGGCCAGTTGTGCACATAGGACTTGTGTACTGATCCAGGGTGTCTGGGGTAGGGCTCTGAGAATGCCCAACATTGCCTATAAGACGGTTCCAATAGTAGAGGGGGACCCCATGACATAGGGTACCACCTGTGCCCTGGCCAGTCGTGTCTGGTTGGAGGTCAGAACTCTGACCTTCTAGGGGTTCTGTTTGGGGCTCCTCAATGCCAGAGAAACTCCTGTGGAGCCACAGACTCATCAGTGGAGAAAGCTGGATCCCTGATCATTGATGGGACTGATGACATCTTCTCTGGAAAGACAATGTCCTGGAATATAGACAGACCCAACAGGTGCGGTGAATGTGGATGGAGAGAGCAAAAGTGTCTTACGGGGAGATGTATGTCTCCAACTGTCCTGGAGAATGAGACGAGTCCACTGGTGGAGCCAGAGCCTCTCTGGTGAGGGTTGCTGTCAGCACCCTCTGGGCCAAGTCGCTATTGGTACCACCTCGGCTCCCAAAGCAGATGGAAGCACCAGCAGCTGTCTCTCCCATATCTTCACTACTGGAGCCGGTGTGAGAACTGTTGGATCCATACACCCCCTAAAAGGATTTTAGTCAGGCTTAAGAGCTTAGCACCTGTGCTGGCTGGCTCTCCCAACTTTGACAGGGTCGGGGATGGATCCCTTCTTTTATGGTACTGTCTTAGACACAGATGTTCTTATGTCTATGAGCACAGGGTCTTGGGGTTCAGAAATTGTTTCCTGCCCTTGCTCCTTTTCTGTGAGTGACAATCATCATCGGAATCTTCTCAGGAGGGAAATCCCCGGGCGGGGGAAAAATCCTAACTATCTATGCTCTACTATACTATAAAAACTAAAAAAAAAAACCTAACTATACACTAATGACATAATAAAAAGGAGCTGAGGACACTGAAGATTCCGATTCAGACCATGCAGCAGTAAGAAGAAATGGGAGAGGCATCAGCCCATATCGCCCTTTATGCCCTCAGTTAGGAGCACAAGGAGAGCTAGGGCGCATGTGTAGGCCAACAGACACTGCTTGCAAGAAATTCCAGACTCAGGTGGATGGTGTGCATACACATGTGGAATACAGATACTGACCATCCTCGAAGAAGAAATTATGTTATTTAGGGTAGTTGCGATAACAGCAAGTGAGAATAAAGTTTCATCTATACACTGTGTTTAAGTTTCTGACAGGAAATTGAGTTTACTTACTTGCTCAAGCAAAAAGTATTTCCTGTGGACAGCAGCAGCACTACAGAGTGCACAAGTATTGAAATGCTTTTGATAAGATACTCCTACAGCATTGTTTATTTAAGATTATATAACTGAATCAAGACAAACATTTGTAGTCAACACCAGCAAATAAGGAAGCATTAATATTTGCATACAATTGTACATAGCTAACGGGACAAAATTAGGAAAATATCAAATTAACTTCTGCTGACTAATGCTGGCAGGCAGACCAAAAATCAATCATATAAGGACTTATTACACATACTTAGGGCTTATCTACATGGTGGGGTAATGCACTCTACAGGGGTGTGATTTCTAAAGTGCACTAACATGTTGCACATTAATTAATCCATGTAGACCCTGCTTATGCATTTTAACAGAGTGCTGTTTGAAACAGTACTACATTAAAGTGTACTGGGAAACCTTTTGTGCACACCAGCATGGTCTACACGAACCAGTTAATGTGCAACACATTAGTGCACTTTAGAAATCACACCCCATAGAGCGTATTATCTCACTGTGTAGATAAGCCTGTAGACAAGACAGGGTGTGAACCTACCCCACGCTAACCTGCCATGCGTAAGTGTTCATGTAGACCCAGCAGCCATGCACTATAAATTCCCTAGTGCACTTCAATCTACTCCCGTTACAAAGCAGGGTAGATCAAAGCACACTAGGGAATTTCTAGTGCACATTAACAGGGTCCACATGGATACTTAGTACATGGCAGGTTAGATTTACACCAGATTTACACCCTGGTTTACTGTGAGTTAAGTGTTTGATTGGACAAGCCCTTTAATTCCAGCCACGGATATACAGTACAAGGTTTCAAGTGACTAAGTCTATGTCTACACTACCGCGGTAAGTTGACCTATGCTATGTCACTCCAGCTACGTGAATAACATAGCTGGAGTCGACGTACCTTAGGTCAAGTTACGATGGGGTCTACACCGCGGGGGTCAACGGGAGAAACTCTCCCATTGACTTACCTTACTCTTCTCGTCAGGGGTAGAGTACAGGGGTCGACTGGAGAACAATCTGCTGTTGATTTGGCGGGTCTTCACTAGACCCGCTAAATCGACCGCCAGCGGATCAATATCAGAGCATCGATACCAGCTGTAGTGTGGATGAAGCCTAAGTAACCAAAGGCAGGGACAGAAGGGCGTTGCAAAGGCAACTCTAGAAACAGCCCCTCTTAAAACCAAACTTGGGCAAGAGATACGAGTTCACCATTACATTAATTATAAGGAAAGCTTACGAAAGGGTATGTCTGGACCCTACCTACTGTGTGTACCCTGTGCCAGGAGCAGGGTGGGAATTCCCAGAACCTTGCACGATGCAATATGCCACAAAGTGGGCTGTCTCAACACAAGTATATAATGTATTTTTCATACTGAATTTAGTCCTGGAGTAAGGCATTAGCTTCATAGACCTAGGAAATTGTTTTGTTTATAACCATAGACCAATTACAACAGGTACAGCAGAGGTGCAGTCTTCTCCGCACTGTGCCACAAACTGGTCCCTGTACCACAATCAGTGAAATTGGAATAATTGAAGGGACTGTTATAGAGGGGAGATCAGTAAAACCAGGAACACAGACAGAGCAATGCATAGGGTTTAATAAAGTTCCACTTCTTCAGCTTAACTCAGCATTCAGCTTCATTCATTTTTGAAAATGAAATAGCCGAATCCTGAACTGGAGTGACCACCTTTATGGATAAGGGGAAAGTTTAATTCCCTTTCATTCTTTGACTTCTAAGACAGCCCAAAAAGTTACCAGTTATGATGTGCAACATGATGTTCATACAGACTAAAGAACTACCAGATAACCACTTTCCATCATTACTTAACTGGATTGAACTGGGAACAATGACTCACACATAAAAGATTCCCCCAAGCCAGTCGTGTCATCTACATGTAGTAGCTATGCAATTATGAAGTGAAAAAATATTTAGAGATTGAAGCTCTCAGTAAAATGTGCTGCTAGTCAGCAAGTTGCATAAGAATTTGTGAGCACACTTACTATATTAATTTGACCTGTCAAGATATTTTAAACAAAAACGTTTTTTAAACTTGCATCTTTTTGTAAGATGTAAATATATAGTAGAAATATTTTTCAGTTCTTTCCAAATAACTACCACTACTTATTTTCATCTGTAAAACACATTCCTATGACTCTTATTCAAGTCTATATTTACCTAACCATGTTTCACTTATCCATTTCCACTCATGTTTAGTGTTTGCCCAACACTTTGAAAACACAGAGCACTATACTACATAAATAATGAGTATTAGTATGATTGCTTAAAAGGTTAATTGAAATGTATCTGCCAAAACATGAGTTAGGTTCTGGATGCTAATATCACCAAGAACTAAAAGAGCAGGAGCTGCAATATATTGCTCTAGGTTTTAGTGAGGAGGGAGGGAAAAAAACAAAAAACTTTCAACTTCCATCTTAGCAAGTAAAAAGGAACTGATTTTAAATTTTGTTTTACAGCTACACAGATATTCTGTAACCAAATTTGAGAGATTTAAGATTTTTTTAAATTTATTTAACAGACCCTAGATGGGTCATCATCCTTATGATTTAACATTTGTAAGCAGTGCCACAAGCAGGCAAGAAGTGTTAATGAGGGTTGGTCTACACTAGGAAATTAGGTTGGTTTAACTACGTTGCCCAGTGGTGTTAAAAATACACACCCAAGCGACACAGTTCAACCAACCAAACCCCTGGTGTAGACAGCACTAGGTCAATAGGAAATTCTCTTGTCAACCTAGCAGTGGAGCTGCAGGTTTTTGCCTGGAGCTGGAGCGGAGCCCGAGCACAGCTCCAAAGCCCTGCTTGCTGCCTGTACAGCACTGAAAGCATCATATGCTGTCAAGAGTGAGCAATAATAGTAATTCAGTCCCATCCCAAGAGATTTCCCATCCTCTATTAGCGATCTTCCTCCTCTGCACATTTAAACCCCTCTCCTTCCTCTACGTCCTTAACTCATCGTCAACTCTGCCCTCATTTTCCCAGTCATGTCCTACCCTACCCATTTTCAAGCTCCTTTTGTTCCCTTCTCCCAATCATGACTCCATACCTTTTCAGGATCCTCCCCCATGCCTGAAACAACCTACCTTCCTTTGCACATCTAGCAATCTCACTATCCTCCCCAAGTGAACTTATTTCTGTCGCTCATCTACGCTCAGGTACTCCTGACTGTCACATCTCCACCCACCCACCATAAGATTATAGTACCAATTGAGAGACAGAACTTCCAGGAAGATAATATGATTGCTTTGAGTATTTGCAAACTAATATACAAGAACATCCTCTCCCTTTATTTTGTCATCCCACTAATTCCATCCTACACCTTATAAGTCCTATCATCTCTACTCGATATGAGTTATGATTGCAGAATCAGGTCCTTAATAATATGAGCCGACTACTGATAAGCTGGAGACAGGGTTAATGTTTGAAGCATTATTTCACTTCCTTGTCATCTATAGTTGTATGAGGCATCTAACAATATAGTACATTGAACTCCAACGGCTCATTACATCTTGCAAGATTGCTTAAAGCTCTAGTGGCATGTCTGCACTGGTCAAAAATAAAGCAGGAGACTAGATTAAGAGGGAAGCAAAGCAGCTAGACTTTGTGTCCAACAGAGAAAGAAATAGAAAACATATCTGTTCAGACTGGAGGATCAGTGGATCCAAAAATTGCTGAATTTAACTGTGAAGGAGAGGGAAACTTTCTCTTCTGTATGGAGCAAACAGAATATATAAAGTTGTAAAAGCAGATTCATTTCCCAGTGGAAGGGAACAATCCTGAGTAGCTTTAAAGTTTTTACATAATATGCAACATGACATTTTGGTGTGTTCGACCACTTCTTAGAAAGTGGTTTAAACTAGGGAATTCCGATTTTTGTAATAAAGCCCAACCTTGGCAAAAGATATAAAGAAATGACCGAAATCACACACAAAAAGGTCACATTAAAAATGCATTGAAATATAATTCTGCATTACACTCTAGGAGCGTACCTTTAAGGCTTGTAAAAGACAAGGTAACTGTCCTCTTTTTTTCACCCACCATAGAATCATAGAATATCAGGGTTGGAAGGGACCTCAGGAGGTCATCTAGTCCAACCCCCTGCTCAAAGCAGGACCCATTCCCAACTAAATCATCCCAGCCAGGGCTTTGTCAAGCCTGACCTTAAAAACCTCTAAGGAAGGAGATTCCAACACCTCCCTAGGTAACCCATTCCAGTGCTTCACCACCCTCCTAGTGAAAAAGTTTTTCCTAAGATCCAACCTAAACCTCCCCCACTGCAACTTGAGACCATTACTCCTTGTTCTGTCATCAGGTACCACTGAGATAGTCTAGATCCATCCTCTTTGGAACCCCCTTTCAGATAGTTGAAAACAGCTATCAAATCCTCCCTCATTCTTCTCTTCTGCAGACTAAACAACCCCAGTTCCCTCAGCCTCTCCTCATAACTCATGTGCTCCAGCCCCCTAATCATTTTTGTTGCCCTCCGTTGGACTCTTTCCAATTTTTCCACATCCTTCTTGTAGTGTGGGGCCCAAAACTGGACACAGTACTCCAGATGAGGCCTCACCAATGTTGAATAGAGGGGAATGATCATGTCCCTCGATCTGCTGGCAATGCCCCTACTTATACAGCCCAAAATGCCATTAGCCTTCTTGGCAACAAAGGCACACTGTTGACTCATATCCAGCTTCTCGTCCACTGTAAGCCCTAGGTCCTTTTCTGCAGAACTGCTTCCTAGCCATTCGGTCCCTAGTCTGTAACAGTGAATGGGATTCTTCCGTCCTAAGTGCAGGACTCTGCACTTGTCCTTGTTGAACCTCATCAGGTTTCTTTTGGCCCAATCCTCTAATTTGTCTAGGTCCCTCTGTATCCTATCCCTACCCTCCAGCGTATCTACCACTCCTCCCAGTTTAGTGTCATCTGCAAATTTGCTGAGAGTGCAGTCCACGCCATCCTCCAGATCATTAATGAAGATATTGAACAAAACCGGCCCCAGGACCGACCCTTGGGGCACTCCGCTTGAAACCGGCTGCCAACTAGACATGGAGCCGTTGATCACTACCCGTTGAGCCCGACGATCTAGCCAGCTTTCTATCCACCTTATAGTCCATTCATCCAGCCCATACTTCTTTAACTTGCCGGCAAGAATACTGTGGGAGACCGTATCAAAAGCTTTGCTAAAGTCAAGGAATAACACATCCACTGCTTTCCCCTCATCCACAGACCCAGTTATCTCCTCATAGAAGGCAATTAGGTTAGTCAGGCATGACTTGCCCTTGGTGAATCCATGCTGACTGTTCCTGATCACTTTCCTCTCCTCTAAGTGCTTCAGAATTGATTCCTTGAGGACCTGCTCCATGATTTTTCCAGGGACTGAGGTGAGGCTGACTGGCCTGTAGTTCCCCGGATCCTCCTTCTTCCCTTTTTTAAAGATGGGCACTACATTAGCCTTTTTCCAGTCATCCGGGACCTCCCCCGATCGCCATGAGTTTTCAAAGATAATGGCCAATGGCTCTGCAATCACATCCGCCAACTCCTTTAGCACCCTCGGATGCAGCGCATCCGGCCCCATGGACTTGTGCTCGTCCAGTTTTTCTAAATAGTCCCGAACCACTTCTTTCTCCACAGAGGGCTGGTCACCTTCTCCCCATACTGTGCTGCCCAGTGCAGCAGTCTGGGAGCTGACCTTGTTCGTGAAGACAGAGGCNGAGACATATATTACAGTGTTCATTACCTGGTTAAACTTAAGTCTCTTTGGATATTTGTGGAGGGGGGCTAGATTAATTGTCTGCCTGTTCACAAACCGGTGTTTATAAAAGATTCTTTCACTAGAACACTAAGATAACTGTGAGAAGTCTTCCTAGATCATGCGGGGGGGAGAGAAATATTTACACAAATTTGATGTTAAAAAAAACTAAAGGTTTCACAATCAATCTGAAAAACAAAAAACAAACAACTCTTGTTTAGCATTATAATTGTAGAAGAGCATCAATTGTTTTTTTATTAAACCATCCAAAACCCCTTTGTTTTCCGTTGACTAGATCACTATTCTTCAAAGCAAACACTGCCTATTGGATATGGTAAGAGCAATGGCATTAGTGATTTCCTTTTCAATGAGCTCCAGAAAGAAGCTACGCAAATCTTTATCCAGTAAGCCTACTCATTTTAGTCATCCTGGACCTTCCTAATGTATCACCACACCAGAGAATAAGGTAAAATACAGAATTAAAGATTTTACTATCTGAGGTTTCTCTACAGCATCCATTAACTAGCACTAATTAACACTGGATATCCCCATAACATGATTTTACAATTGTAATGCTATATGTAGAGCCCTGCAAATCCACAGATAGCCACTATATATCCACAGATACCAGCAACCGCGGATGTAGTTCTTGGTTTCCAATCTTTGTGGATCGGACGCAGATCCCAAGTTATTTTATTTTTTTTAAATCTGCACAGGGCTCTAGAGCAGCAGTTCTCAATGTGGGGCCGCAGTTACAGGGGGTTCCACTGTGGGGCTAAAGCCCTGAGCCCCAGCACCCCCGAAGGGAACTAAAGCCAAGACCCAGCACTTCGCCACCCCCAGCGGGGCTCCGGGCTTCAGCCTCGCAGGGCCGTGGACTCCCTGAAACTGGCTTGCAGCCCACCCAGGGGGTTATGGGCACCTGGTTGAGAACTGCAGCTCTAGAGGGTGCTGGTGCAGATCCATATAAAAGGTGGAGTGTGAATTGTGAGTCAGATACAATTTCATTACCTCAGATCCAAATCTGTGTATCCGCGCAGGGTTCTAGCTGTATTTTTGAAGAGGACCATTTGTATCGTTGTTGCTACCACTGTTATACAATTGCATTAAACTTGATACAAAGTCTATCATGTAGGTGTCAATGGGCAGGTTACAATCTGTCAAGTATGTATCATCACTGTATCTGAAGTTATGAATACTGGCAATGTATTTGTATCTGAAATGTGTTTGTTCTTGGGGTGACATCCACAAGGTAGTTTACATCCAGTCTCGCCAGCCCATTGTAGATAATCGGTCTCTCTGAAACCTGGAACAACATTTGGGGTGAATGGAAGTAAGATTTTGATTCAGCCCATTAGAGGGATAGGGCTGTTTGAAAAAATCTGGGTTAGGATTTCAAATACCATTTCCCAATCTTAGAGGTATTTGGGTCTACAGTTTTATTTTATGCCCATATCAAGGGGTTGTTGTGTGCCTGTTTTGTGCATCCTAAATATGGATATATTGTAGTTATTCATTGAAGAGGCCTATTGAACGACTGAATGAGAAAGTACCTCTCATTAGTAGAGACTCACAACCGAAAAGGCAAAACAAGTACAGAGCCAGCGTGAGGGTCATAGAGCACAGAAGACTGCAACGGCACTCTTTGTGGACCAGCTTTACACTCGATGCAGGCAGTAGAACTAACAGTCACCAGCCGTGCAGAAAACTGCATCTCTACAGGGCAGCAAGAACGAGTTGTAGAGACATCGGAGGAGCCGCACGCAACACGTTATTCTCGCCTCACAGCTGACTGCTTATGATTTATACTATGGCAACAGCCAGAGACATCGGTAAGGGACAAGACAGGGACTAGACTAGACTTGGACAGGGGCCTTACTGACTATAAATACCTACTGTGGATCTACTGCTACATATCATATTTGGTATTTCCCTGAAAAGCTACATGTAAATGTTATGCCCGTAAGAGTCAGAGCACTTTCAGGACGCTCAGGCACTGAAGGACTGGTACCCCAGCGGGGAACATTGGTTTCTACAAATACATTCGTATAGCGTCATGTCTGTATTGTTTTTCCTATTTACCTTTCATTTATTTCTTAATCTTTTTTATAAAATGTTTTAATTTGGCACTAAAGATGCTGTTTTCTCATAGTTAAGTGCTTGCATGCTGTGGTTTTAACATGGATTCCTTGGTAAAAATACACATGGAAAGTTTTTAAAGCTATATACAGGGACAGTTTGGGGATGAAAGCTCCACCAAGATCTGATTAGTAGAACTCATGGGAGGGAGAGTGGAAAATGGTCATTTTGCTGAAAAATAGGGATTCTGTCCCTATAAACAGGGACCATGCGTAAATAATGTAAGTGTCTGCTTATATGTGATAGACAATACGCTCAGCTAGATGGAATCACATCCAAAGCATATGTCATACGACCTACACTGTTAACAACAAAAACAAAATTCTCCTTCAGTTCTACTAGTTAGGACCTGTGATTTTTGGATCAGGATCAGTATTCCATTTCTGCTGACAGCATGGAGTTTTGAATAGCCGTAGCAAGCAGCACAGTGACCACGGATTTGTCATAATATTTTCTTCTCCACACACAATTGTATTTTCTGTTCCTAGATGACCTTCAATAGAAAGCTCTAAGACCTCACATTTAATTTTTACACATAGGTTACCATGAAATGCATTGTATATTTCATTTACATGTGTTAGGGTGGTACTTTTTTCTATTTTTAGTTAGTTGAATGAATACCAGGGTTTATTAGGTATTCCAAAAAAATGAGCTGAAGAACTTGAATGTGTGTTTTGTTGGAAAGGTAAAGTATTTTCAACAGCAATTAGAAGAACAAAGCTACAGGGAACTCAGACACATTTCAGGGTCCTGGTTTTTAGAAATTTTTACTTCCTTCTGAGAATCCAAATTATAAAATACTGATAAACATGAAAAGGCAGGTGTTTCAGGTTAACAACAAATTCTACAAGCCCAGATCCCTGGGATATTTTGACAAAATTACAATTCTAGGCCCACATTTTTGAGGTTGCCTGGCCAGTTTAATTTGAACTGAGAACCACATGAACTCTTGGAAGAAGCTGATTAGACAGGCATAAACGAGCCTCAAGGAAGGACCTAAAAAGCAGAACAAAATGGGGTTTGGAGGGACTGAAAAAGGATTTAGTAGATACACTGAGCTTGAATGAAGAAGTGGCCAAAGTGGATAGTAGATTATCTCAGAGCCAACAGGTCATAGCAGCACAGGACAATGAAGATCAATGAAAACAACTAGACATAAGAACAATTATTAAATGTAGTCTGGGAGACTCACAGAAAAGGAAGGTAAAATAGGATATGGGGTTCAAAAGGTAGGAGCATGTTTTAGGTTGGCAAATACCAAATGGGTCCATCCCCATATTTTCCCCCACAATAAAAAGGCCTGGAGAATTACATACTCCACATTTTCCACCATAAGGTGGGTGCATAACTGGATGGAAAACCATTTCCAGAGAGTAAGCATCAGTGATTCACAGTCAAACTGGAAGGGCATAATGAGTGGGGTCCCGAAGGGATCAGTTCTGGGTCTGGTTCTGTTCAATATCTTCATCCATGATTCAGATAATGGCATAGAGAGTACACTTATAAAGTGTGCAGACAATACTAAGCTGGGAGGGGTTGCAAGTGCTTTGGAGGATAGGATTAAAATTAAAAATGATATTGAAAAACTGGAGAAATGATCTGAAGTAAATAGGATGAAATTAAATAAGGACATATCCAAAGTACTCCACTTTGGAAGGAGCAATCAATCAGTTGCACACATACAAAATGGGAAATGACTGCCTAGGAAGGAGTACTGCAGAAAGGGATCTCGGGGTCATAGTGGATCACAAGTTAAATATGAGTCAACAGTGTAACACTGTTGCAAAAAAAGCAAACATTCTGGGATGTATTAGCAGGAGTGTTGTAAGCAAGACAAGTAGTAATTCTTCTGCTCTACTCCATTCTGATAAGACCTCAACTGGAGTATTGTGTCCAATTCTGGGTGCCACATTTCAGGAAAGAGGTGGGCAAATTAGAGAAAGTCCAGCAGAAAAGAGCAACAAAAAATGATTGAAGGTCTAGAAAACATGACCTCTGAGGGAAGGTGGAAAAAAATTGGGTGTGTTTAGTCTGGAGAAGAGAAGACGGAGGTGGGGCATAACAGTTCTTAAATACATTAAAGGTTGTTACAAGGAGGAGAGGGGTAAATTGTTCGTTAACTTCTGACAGGACAAGACACAATGAGCTTAAAAAAATGAAGCAAACGCAGTTTATGTTGGACATTAGTCAGGATAATTAAGCACTGGAATAAATTGCCTAGGGAGGATGTGGAATCTCCATCAGTGGGTATTTTCAAGAGCAGGTCAGACAAACACCTTTCAGGTGTTTAGTCCTGCCATGAGTGCAGGAGACTGGACTAAAGGACCTCTCGAGGTCCCTTCCAAGTCCTATAATTCTATGATTTTTTGAAGGGCAGTGCTTCCAAACCCTATTCCAGGTACAGGCACATGCATGGCTTGCAGCCCCATAGCCACCACCACAAAAAAGTTGTGTGTATGGGGTTTTTGTTGTTGTTGTTTTGGGGAGGGGGTGCAACTGTCAGTTTAAAGATCAATGTGTGTACACTGTATGTATCTAACAAGAAATGTATATGGCACCCATCATCGCAGGATCTGGACAAAAACAGATAAGTAAATCATCACACCAGCTTCCCCACCCCACCCACAGATGGCCTTTCAGACAGTGTCAAATCTAGAATAGCAACAATGGTAGGCAGCCAGTGTATGCAACTGGGCCTCAAAATAGAAGTAGACGAGGCCCAATTTTTAAGGTAGGAGCCAGAAGTCACAGAAGAGTCCAAAACCTGCCCAGTGCGAGAGGAGGACAGGTGAGAAGAAAGGGTGCACCAGCCTTGATGGATAAGGCAGTTTCAAGCAAGCAAGCACCTCTCACCCTCATCTTGATCTTCCAGTGGGCAAAATTTCCATAACTCTACCACAAGTACCCAAGCCATCCACATGTGCTGAAGCCTCTCAGCACCCACCAGAAACATACTACATGGAGTTACAGAATTTTGCTTGGGGCTTCACATGCCTTATTTCACATGAGGCTCCTCAGACTGGTTCTGGACAGACCTTCCTCATGCCTCACATTTTTTAAAATGTAACAAAAAATTAACAGTGCTTCAATCAGACAAAAGAGAGAGTAGCTGACTGTTCCTCAGACACACTCGCCAAGAGGGAAACGTGGCTCACTGCTTTCTCTCTTTCCCTTCCTTTAAGTGTATCCTTTATCTACAACAGAGAGGGGGATAGAACCCAGAAACAGCACTACCTTTTCTAAAATCATTGTGCTTATATTGCTGAAGGAAAACAACAGCCGTCCTGATGTGTTCTTACAGTAGAAAGCGGGATCTCTATTATACATCAGTGAAGGGAAACGGCTACAAGACCTTACAAAACAGCAAAGTAGACGTTCTTAATAAAAGCGCCAATAAAAATAGACCATCTTTTATCCATTCAAAGTGATTTCAGTTACTACTTCAAAGCAAGAGAAACAAATATTCCACAATGAAAGGAAGTGAATCTGTAGCCAGAATATTTTAAATGTTTTGGTTTGTTTTTGACCATACCCCATGCTCTTGCTCATGTTTCCCTTACTCTAAAATAGACTTTAAAATTGGATATTATTCATATATTGTGTATAATCATCTAACTTAATTGAGAAAGAGTAACTGCAGAAATGGAGATACTGTAAATGAAAGATATAGTTATATCTACATATAGTACAGTACAGAAGCAGCTGATCTTTATAGTTCCACACCCAAGAATGATGTAAAGTCTATTGGGTTGTCAAATCATTTAATACAGAAATTGAGGCCAAGTTAACATTAAGGCAAAAAACAACATTAAAAAGGATTAGTGACTAATGATTCACACACTTGGTAACTTTTAAGTTATCTTTCAGCCAGCTCATGGGAAGTTGTTGTGTCCATTACATTAAAACAGAAAAACGATCCTGTATTTTGTACAGATTCATTTTTGCTGTTAGTTGCATTTCACAGAATTCTGTACAAATTGCTGGACACTTATTTCCATACTCTCCTGATTCAGCCAACTGGAAAACAAAAACAAACCCAAGCTTCCTAAATCATTTCTCTTATTTGAGTTGATTTCTTTATGTAGCTGTTTTGCTTCTATTTCAAATACTTTAATCAAACAATTTTACCCACCCCCAAAGTCATTTCTTTCATTCTGCCAGCAAAGACTTCCTTGTTAAAATGTTATGCATGTGTCAACAAGCTTACTGTAATTCTAGGACTTCACACTTTTGTGTTATATAAATAAAACTTAACTCCTTAAGTACTATCCCCAAATTAAAGTGATAACTGTTCTTATTTGTTACAGGCACAAAAAACGTGCATTTATTTTGAAAACATTAACATTCCGATGCAAAGGCTGGTGAGCAGGAAATGCAATAAAGCTTTGGGGCCTGCTGGACTAACTGCATTTGAAGACAGTTGGTAACATTGGCATAAGAAAAGGGGAAATGGAGATCTGCATCCACCAACTTCTAACCTGCCTTCCTCCAGAGCTTCCTCCTAGCAGCATACCCAACCCTTCTGCTTCTCTCAGTCAGTTCAGCTCTTCAGTGGGCATGGAGAAGTGAGGTACTGTGCAGAGCCCCTGCATGGGTTACCTTAAGCAGGACACCGCTCCTCTCTGCTTAGCGGATTTCCGGACCACCTTCTTCCTATGGGAAGGGGGCTACAAGCAAACAGATCTGAGGACAGATACAGGGGAAGACACAGAGGCCCTTACGGGGGATAGAGGACAGACAGAGACCCTGGTGAAAGACACGGATCTAGAAATCCTGGATATATGTGAGGTTTGGTTTTGTTTTTTGGTGGGGGACGCAAGGCAAGATGGGAAAGGTAACAGATGCCCTATGGGGAAGACGGGGGGAATGAAAGTGCAGGCAAAGATCCTGGGGAATGGGAAAAAGAAGACAGAGGGAACATGGAAAGAGTGTTGAGATGGAGAGGGAGGCATGGATCGCAGGCTCTCAAGCACTGATCCATTCAGGACAAAGATGCCAGGGATGGGAGGGGATAAGGGTGGGCAGAGTTCTGATGACGAAACTAGAGACTTCTTCTCCCTCAAGCTATGACTATGTGAGAGGAGAGTGAACCTAGCAGCTGCTCAACACCCCCCACGCTCCCATTGGTGTGGGGAGAAGGCAGAGAAGTTCTGATTATGCTCCCTAAGGCAGTTCACTCAAGTAGAGACAGTGTGACAAGAAGAGCCCCATAGACCCTGCAGGGGAGTAGGATATGAGACACACTAGCAACATCTGAGTGATCCTAGGGGACTGGCGGGACAGGATGGCTCCATTCCCTAAGGAGCACCTGCAAGCAGCCATAAGAGCTCTTCCACCTGGCACTGACAAAAATGGAGCATGCACGTACCGTGAGGACTAAGAAAGGATAAAATTGCTGTGGGTGAAGCAGAAGACGGCCTCTTTGTGTATAGAGACAAGGTGGACCAACTTCTGTTGGTGGAAAAGACAAGCTTTCCAATTACAGAAAGCGCCTCTATTCTTTGTATATATGCAATCCTGCTCCCTTCTATGTATACATGATGGTGCAGTCTTCAATTATATGTCCACATATTATTTATTCTACAGGATCCTTGCTTCATTCAATGTACAGGATAGATAATAAACACAGGAGAGAGTTATACAAGCAGCAAGGGTGTTCATTTGTATTCAAGGCTGGAAAATAAGAGAACTGAATTCTATCCCTTCCTCTGCCACTCCGGGTGAAATCCTGACTCCACTGAAGTCAACAGGAGTTTTGCCATTGATTTCAATGGACTCCCGATTCCACCCTCCCCATCATAATGTTTATGCACAAGGAGGCAGAATTGCACTGGCAACCTAGACTCTGGCATTACCTAACTTCTGAGTGCTTGACCTGGCAACCTAAATATTCTTAAGCAGTTGTATATGTTGGCATGGTTACTTAAAAGGAATCTTACTTTATTTAGTAACATGAATTTCACTGGGACTACACTCTAGAAACAGAAACAATACCAAGTCTCACTCTGATAGTAACATGACATTCCCACCATTATCTCTGTGTGTGTGTGTGTGTGTGTGTGTGTGTGTGTGTGTGTGTAAGTAAAAACAGAAACCACAGTATGTAACACACACAAACGCAGTCACTGGACTACGAAAGTGTAAATGGTTCATGGTAAATAAATAAAGGTTGAGGTGTTGCTGTGGAGCCTTGAGGGGGGAAGGTGAAAAAATGGGGACAAGGAAAGGGAAGTCTTCTGTAGAATCAGCTCTTAGTTGTCCCCATTTAGGCCAAAACTACTTTACTGATGAGATATCTTTGGGATCCATCCAGTTACACTATTATTTTTACTAGACCTCCACTGGCGCCTAATACAGTTTTGTTTTTGCTAGGTGACATTTAGACGATGATGGGATCGCTTAAAAAGTACTTACAATGAATCAATTCCGCTTGTGAGAATCAATTATATGCATTCTGTTAAGCTGGACTAGTGCCTTCCCTTCTGCTATTTCTCTGTGGTATTTTATGCTCATCAGTACAGCATTTCCTCCAATGAAAAGGCTATTACTTTGTGCTCAAGGAAAGGGAGATGGTTTTGAAATGCAGCAAGACTATTTCTGGAACTGCTGCCAAAGAAATTACATGATGAATTACAAAGGGACTCAGAGTATGTGAGCGGTTTACTTTTTTTGCCTCCTTCAATTTGCTCATTCTTTTTTAGATTTACTTCTCCAAAGTTCCTTTCTCTACATAAAAAACACAAACCTGACTTTTCTTTTCTTTTTAAAAAAAGTAGTAAATGGTTAGCTGTTTTTTGGTTTTTTTTTAAATGCGAGTTTTTAATGGTTAGATGTTCAGTATTAATGAAGGTTAGAAGGAAGTGTCTCTGTCCCAGATCAGGTGCTGATGAGACATACATGCCAAAGGCCCCTGTTTAGGGAAAATAACCCTCCTCCACTTTTAGAGCAAGCAACTCATCCATTTTCCCCATTATATCCTTCAAAGTTCCCCCAGTCAAATGTATTTCCTTGGAAGAAAATGGGGACATGCCATTTAACTCCATAAATATCCCTATTTATAGATTTAAAATGCTGGCAGGTATAGGAGACAAATGATATCTCTCAGCAAGAGAAGAACCTGAAGCAATAGACTTGGGAATACCAGTTTTTAATTAAGTGTATTTAACACACCATAGACTATGTGACACATATTGCCTCTCACCATGAAAAGTTCAGAATGCTTTGCTCAGCAAAATGAGCACAAGTTTCAATGCATTTTATTCTTTCAAGGAATGGGGAGAACATTTGATGTTGGAAGAGCAAGAATATTCTCACTGCTCTAACCTCACATGGACAAAGTTTTCTGTTATATGTTACCATTTTTTGTATTATTTTGGTTATTTTATATATCACATCATGTTTTTCACAAATACATGGGAGCCGCAAATATAATACAATACTTCTGAGAAAATCAATTGTCCAAGTTAATTTTAATAAGTGTCTGAGTATTTAAACAGATTAGGTCTCAATGTAAAATATACATATATCTCATAACACACTACAGGCATATTTTATGCCTATTGTGGGGCAGAGCTGAAGAGAGGAACATGCATCACCCCACCAAAAGTAGCTGGGAAGCAATATGCCTTTAAAAGATATAAAGTTCTAGACAAGGGAGCATGCTACTCCTGTACAAAAGGAACAGACAGCACTTCCCCCTCATCAGCTCAGGCATCCATATAAACAGATGTCCTTGTAGGACTGCCTGCCGTCCACCTTATCTCCCCGTTGTTAGAAGCCGGACTCTGCAAGTTCTTTGCACCTACTTTTCCCTTTAGCATCTGGAGAAAGAAGGAGTCAAGATTTAGCCCTAACATAGCTGTCACATTAATTTCTAAAATGTATACAATCCATCATCCATTCAATATTAATGCCCTCACTTCACACATAGAAGACGACTTGAACCATTAAAAGACTTGCCAGAAATAACTAACTTTCTCCCTTGGTCATCACCACGTTCCCATAAGCTAATATAGTATGACATGTCAAAGCCTGTTTTACTGGTCCATTAATAGAGCTCTCTGGTGTATTGGGAAGCACATAGCCACAGGCAAAGGGCTTTCAACCATCCAAGGCATATATTAATTAAACATTGAACATGCCCTGGGGTGTCTGAATGCTATTATCATCTGGCTCTTTAAAATTTAAATGGACTTTTTAAAAATAATTTTCTCTCTGTTATGCACTATATTCTTCCACTAAAAAAAAGAAGTCCCCGGTGCACAAATAGGATTTGGGGTTTTGGGTTAAGACACTCATTGTTTTCTATTTCCCAATTAATGCTGATTAAGTGATTTTCATAGTGTTCTCCCTCGCCCTCTTTTAGTTCGCTTGGAAACTTCAAAAATACCTACACTGGCCATCACCCACTTCTTCAATGTTATTTCTATGAAAAACCATAGATTAGAAGCTTTTTGGATTTTCCCAGTTGGTCTCTGCTCACAAGAAATGTGTAATTCACAATTTGATCTGAAAAGAAAAAAAATCCTACTTTTTTTGCTCATTTATGATATATAAAATTGGTTATGACTGTTATTTATTTGTCTTATTTTTTATATCAGAAATTCAGGTCTTGTCTACCCTGTAAGGTTCTCTGGATAACTAGAGAGATGGTAAAAGGACTTTAGAAAAATCATACAAGTGAAACTTGATTTATGGAAGTAATTTTTATTCACACTATTTGGAACTTGACCAGGGTGGGTTGTGCCCGGGTTAAATAAGAGTATTAACTTAAATATCTGAAGAAACAATTAGTAAGAAAGCTTTCTGTCATAGGTTCAACATTTCAACCCCTTCAGTTTAGAGCTGAGAAAGCTCAACACACAAGACAGTCAGTGATCCAGCACTACCAGTAAACACCCAAGTTGACACTGAGGAATAAACAAGCAAAAAAAAAGTTATTTTTGGAAGAAGGAGAATATTTGAAAGCTACTATAGAAAGGTGCCAAAAAAGGCACATTTATTTTTCTTTTCCAGGTTTATTTTAAAGATTCAACATCTTCACTTCAATTACAGGGTGGAAAGTGCCCAACACACACAAATAGTATGGAAGACAAACCCTAACAATGATATTTCTAAGGAAAAAAAGAAGCAGATTTTTAAGAAAAACCACACACCTTTCTGGTGTTTTGCACATACCATAAAGCAGCAAAACAATGGCACACACCATTTCCTCCACTCCTTTGACTCAGATACTCACTACTGCTATAGAAATGGCCTCCAGCCCAAAAAGAAATGAATTACTCTGATAGCAGCACAAACAAGGACTGACTGCAAGAGTTTTGGTGCTAAAGTCAAGTGTCTCCAGCTTTCTAAGTCACTCTCGATATTTCAAATTTCCAAAGCACTCAAAAAAGCATATATCAGAAGTATGAACTGACCAGTAACCACACACCTCATTTGGAACCGGAAGTACACAATCAGGCAGCAGCACAAGAACTCCCCCCCCCCCAAAAAAGGCAAATACAATACAGTATTGTGTTAAATGTAAACTACTAAAAAAATATAGGGAAAGCAGCATTTTTCTTCTGCATAGTGAAGTTTCAAAGCTGTATTAAGTCAATGTTCAGTTGTAAACTTTTGAAAGAACCTAAACAAAATGTTATGAGTTACGAACAACCTCCATTCCTGAGGTGTTCGTAACTCTGAGGTTCTACTGTATATAATCCAGCCCAGCTCCCAAGCAATGCAGCAAAGGTCTTGCAGTGCATTTTTCTAGCCTTTTCTCTGTATTTTATAACAAAATCAGGAGGACAGGGCTTCTCCCTCCTCACTTAACATCTTAACATAGCTCATTGTTACCAGATGTATCCAGCCTAAATTTTCCAATTCTTCACACACCTCAGTTACACGCTCATGTTTCATATTAAAGCTGGCCTACACAAGGAAAAAGTTGTTTTTTTCAACAGGATAACTAACCCTAGGGTTCACTTCAACCAGCTAAACTGAGGTAAAACCACAATGCGTCCTGATACTAGGATTATGCAACATGTTAGCTGCCACATTCTGAAGAGACCCTTGGAGACATGTCTTAAATAATTCGTCTCCATCGCTAGAGAGTGTATTTGAAGAATGTAGATTATGTTCATCCCTATTAGCTGCCCTTTCAAACTATATATATTCAGCCCCTCCACTCTTTCATCATAAATTGATCCCTCCAAACTCACAATTTTTTTGTTCTCTCAACTGTCCTCTTTCAGTTAACATAGTGCCCAAAACAGAACACAATATTTCAAGTGCATTCTTATCAGAGCTACATATTGTTATCCCAGTGGATATTATAGACCATATTAGATTTAAAAACACAAAAACAACAGATCACGGCAAAAGCACAGTACAGCCGTTGTAAGAGACAGAAAAGAAGCAACAAGAAGGAAACACTCATCTTGGGAAAGTATTGTTTTCCATAGAGAGCAGAAAATGCACATTCTTTTGTTATGTACATGTTTTGTTAAAAGGATTAACTAGAGAATATGCCAGTAATTTACAAGTAGTAAAAACAAGTTCAAAGGAGAAAACCTGTTAAGAGCTATGCTTCATAGAGCATAGCATGGTTTTAATAACCAGTATGTCTTGAATTCTAATTCCAACACTATTCTGTATGGCCTTGGGCAAATCACTTAGGATCCAATTCCACAAGCACTGAAAGCCCTTCGTACCTTCCCACTGATTTCAGTGAGAGTTAAGGCTGCTCAGTACCTTACAATATCAAGCCTTGAACTTCTCTTTCTCAGTTTCCCCACCCATAAAATGGAGGTTGTAATATCTACCTACTTTGCAGGAATCTTTAAGGATAAAGAACGTGTGGACGACGTAAAGCAGTATATGGACTAACTATTCTTTATTCCCTATCAGTTGGAACCTAACTAGAGTGAAGCAAAAAATCTAACTATAAGGAAGAACAATCTGGACTGGTTTACATGAATTGCAAGAAACAATCTAATGTAGAACTTCCCTTTTTGTGCTCTGAGCTATCCATCTGAGGTAACAGTGTCTGAGTGGCAGCACCCTTAGAGAGAGAGCTGGGAGGTTAAACACCTGGGAGTGCATGGGGGCGGGAGGAAGGGAATCAGTCTACCTCATCCTAGTGTTCAGTCATCCAGGCCTCAATTTCCCCCTTGACCATAGGTGCTGGAACAAGGGGTGCTGCTGCACCCCCTGACTTGAAGTGGTTTCCATTATATACGTGGTTTACAGTTTGGTCCAATGGCTCTCAGCACCCCCATTATACAAATTGTTCCAGCACCCCTACCCCTGACTCTCCAATGAATGCATACACACTCATATTTCAAGCAGCATTCACCTTCTGGGGGACTTGTTTATTAAAATACAAGATATAAATAGTTCCTTCACCCTCCTAGGCACAAGTAGTTCCTTCTCTGGGCAGCAGGGTTCATCACCTCTATCCCTCCAAGCTTATGCCTTTTCCCCTGTGGATCATAGGGGCTTCTGCCCCACCCACATATGGTGCTGATGAGATAAGGGAACACAGACCCTCCCTCTGCCCTTGATTACAGCCCCAGACCCAATACAGAGATGTGTCCATCCATTCTCACCTCAAATTCCTCTCCTTTCTCCATCCTGTGGTTACTCTATCTGGTTTACCAGGTTTCTTTCCCACCACTTGGCTCTCCTCAAGCTCTTCCTAACCAAGTGCCTTCATTGGTTTTATTCCAGTAAGCCCCTTCTAGGCTCCTGTAGCCCAGCTCCCTCCACTCAGGGAGCTCTGCTAGTCCCACGTGTACAGTAAGGACTGGGCTACACCTAAAACCTAGGTCAACCTAGCTACATTGCTCAGCATGGTCACACCCCTAAGAGATGTAGTAGACACTAGTAGGTTGACAAAAGAATTCTTCCATCACCCTAGCTACCACTTCTGAAGGGAGTATATTAACTACAGCGATGGAAAAAACACCTTCCATCACTGTAGCAAGTGTCTACAGTACAGCAGCAGCACTTGTACTATACACAGGCAGCTATCCTCCTGCAGACTGCTGTGGAGAACTTCACACCAGATCTTTCCTAAATTGCGAGAAAGCCAGTCCCTCTTATAGCAGGCGTAGTTTCAGGCTGCCACCCCAGGACCCTCAGTCATCTGATTCAGGCACAGGTCAGGATTGAGGACCTTGACCCCTTAGGGTACGTCTACACTGCAAAGAACGACTTGTGGCAGCGAGTCTCAGAGCCAGGGTCAACTGACTTGGGCCTGCACTAATGGGCTAAAAATAGCAGTGTAAACTTTCAGGCTCAGGCTGGAGCCCAGGCTCTGAGATCACCTCCTCGCTGGGTTTCAGAGCCCGGGCTCCAGACCAAGCCCGAACATCTACACTGCTATTTTTAGCCCCCCTAGCAAAAGCCTCATGAGCCTAAGTCAGCTGACCCAGGCTCTGAAAGTTGCTGTTATGGGTCTTTTTTCTGCAGTGTCAACATGCGCTTAGAGAGCCAGCTCTCAGTCACAGTTCCTGGGAAGCAAGGAGGGAAGACAACTTGGAAAGAGTGGGAGAAGTTCAACATCTGTTCTGTAGCACTAGAACTATGGATAGAATCCACCAGTTGGTGGAAATGTCAGTCAATTCTTCCACAAACAGACCATGTGTCCCTGCTTTGATCTCCTGTTCAGGGCTGAAATGAGCACTGGTTTGGCTCTCTCCCTCTCTCTGAGGCAGACTATTTGGTTAACAGATTTTCTTGTCAGCAAAATTCTTGTGACCAGTTCTCATTGATAATATTGCACACAAATTGCAGTCTTGACTGTAGAGTGCAGAAATGCTACTGGAAGTCAGAATGCTTTCAAATTCAAACTTAGCGATCTACAGATTCTACAGTCAGGGAAAACAGTCTGGATTTTAAATCCTATTTGCAGCCATTCAATACTCTTACAAGTTCCCTTGTTAAACATTTGTCTGACCCTTGACCTCCTTTCTGACATGATTTCAGATCCTTGATATGTGACATACCAACCCTTATAAGTCACAGAATCAGAGTATCAGGGTTGGAAGGGACCTCAGGAGGTCTAGTCCAAATGTCAGTGTCTATTAAAAATAGTTTTAAATATTTATGTAGCACAGGTTCTTCTATTAAACATTGTTGACATCCACAGAGCCCCTCTGCAGAGCTTTGATTGTAAAGATGGTTTTAGTTTTGAGACTAAGTAACAATTAGCATCTTAGCATCAATTCCTCCAATTAGAGTTAAGAGCCTCCCCATGAAGCAAATTTTGTCATGTCAAGGCTCTATCAAGTTGTAACACAAATTCTTATAACGTGATTTGGTTTTGCCAAGAATTCATTTGGTATAGAGCCATTAACATAGGGTTGGGAATTGACAGCCTCGGCATTCTTCTGCTGCTTTGCCACTGACTCACTGTGGAGCTTTGGGAAGTCATTTCATAGAATCATAGACTTTAAGGTCAGAAGGGACCATTATGATTATCTAGTCTGACCTCCTGCACAACGCAGGCAACAGAATCTCTCCCACCCACTCCTGTATCAAACCCCTAACCTATGTCTGAGCTACTGAAGTCCTCAAATCATAGTTTAAAGACTTCAGAGAATCCTCCAGCAAGTGACCCGTGCCCCACGCTGCAGAGGAAGGCGAAAAAAACCCAGGCCTCTGCCAATCTGCCCTGGAGGAAAATTCTTTCACGACCCCAAATATGGTGATCAGCTAAACCCTGAGCATGTGGGCAAGACTCACCAGCCAGACACCCAGGAAAGAATTCTCTGTAGTAACTCAGATCCCACCCCATCTAACATCCCATCACAGGCCATTGGGCATATTTACCGCTAATAGTCAAAGATCAATTAATTGCCAAAATTAGGCTATCCCATCATACCACCCCCTCCATAAATTTATCAAGCTTAGTCTTGAAGCCAGATATGTCTTTTTCCCCCACTGCTCCCCTTAGAAGGCTGTTCCAGAACTTCACTCCTCTGATGGTTAGAAACCTTCATCTAATTTCAAGTCTAAACTTCCTGATGGCCAGTTTATATCCATTTGTTCTTGTGTCCACATTGGTACTGATCTTAAATAATTCCTCTCCCTCCCTGGTATTTATCCCTCTGATATATTTATAGAGAGCAATCATATCTCCCCTCAGCCGCCTTTTGGTTAGGCTGAACAAGCCAAGCTCTTTGAATCTCCTTTCATAAGACAGGTTTTCCATTCCTCGGATCATCCTAATAACCCTTCTCTGTACCTCCTCCAGTTTGAATTCATCCTTCTTAAACATGGGAGACCAGAACTGCACACAGTATTCCAGATGAGGTCTCACCAGTGCCTTGTATAACGGTACTAACACCTCCTTATCTCTACTGGAAATACCTCGCCTGATGCATCCCAAGACCGCATTAGCTTTTTTCACGGCCATATCACATTGGTGGCTCATAGTCATCCTGTGATCAACCAATACTCCGAGGTCCTTCTCCTCCTCTGTTACTTCCAACTAATGTGTCCCGAGCTTATAACAAAAAAATCTTGTTATTAATCCCTAAATGCATGACATTGCACTTTTCACTATTAAATTTCATCCTATTACTATTACTACAGTTTACAAGGTCATCCAGGTCTTCCTGTATGATATCCCGGTCCTTCTCTGTATTGGCAATACCTCCCAGCTTTGTGTCATCCGCAAACTTTATTAGCACATTCCCACTTTTTGTGCCAAGGTCAGTAATAAAAAGATTAAATAAGACTGGTCCCAAAACCGATCCCTGAGAAACTCCACTAGTAACCTCCCTCCGGCCGGACAGTTAACCTTCAGGATGACCCGTTGTAGTCGCCCCTTTCATAGAATCATAGAATTTAAGATCAGAAGGGACCATTATGATCCTTATCCACCAGTAGGGACCAGTTCCTTATCCACCTTTCAATTTTCATATTGATCCCCATCTTTTCCAATTTAGCTAATAATTCCCCATGTGGAACCATATCAAATGCCTTACTGAAATCGAGGTAAATTAGATCCACTATGCTTCCTTTATCTAAAAAATCTGTTACCTTCTCAAAGAAGGTGATCAGGTTGGTTTGGCACGATCTACCTTTTGTAAAACCATGTTGTATTTTGTCCCAATTACCATTGACCTCAATGTCCTTAACTACTTTCTCCTTCAAAAATTTTTCCAAGACCTTGCATACTACAGATGTCAAACTAACAGGCCTGTAGTTAGCCGAATCACTTTTTTTTCCTTTCTTAAAAATAGGAACTATGTTAGCAATTTCCAGTCATACGGTACAAGCCCTGAGTTTACAGATTCATTAAAAATTCTTGCTAATGGGCTTGCAATTTCATGTGCCAGTTCCTTTAATAATCTTGGATGAAGATTAGCTGGGCCCCCTGATTTAGTCCCATTAAGCTGTTCGAGTTTGGCTTCTACCTCGGATGTGGTAATATCTTCCTCCATATCCTCATTCCCATTTGTCATCCTCCCATTATCCCTAAGCTCCTCATTAGCCTAATTAAAGACTGATGCAAAGTATTTGTTTAGATATTGGGCCATGCCTAGATTATCCTTAACCTCCCACTCCATCCTCAGTGTTTAGCGGTCCCACTTCTTTGTTTTCTTCTTATTTATATGGCTATAGAACCTTTTACTATTGGTTTTAATTCCCTTTGTAAGGTCCCACTCTACATGTCTTTTGGCCTTTCTCACTTTATCCCTACATGTTCTGACCTCAATAAGGTAGCTTTCCTTGATCCCTCCCATCTTCCACTCCTTGTAGGCTTTCTGCTTTTTCTTAATCACCTCTCTGAGATGCTTGCTCATCCAGCTTGTTCTACAATTCCTGCCTATGAATTTTTTCCCCTTTCTTGGGATGCAGGCTTCTGATAGTTTCTGCAACTTTGACCTGAAGTAATTCCAGGCCTCCTCCACCTTTAGATCCACAAGTTCTTCAGTCCAATCCACTTCCCTAACTAATTTCCTTAATTTTTTTAAAGTTAGCCCTTTTCAAATCAAAAACCCTAGTCACAGATCTATTTTTGTTTATCCTTCCATTTAGTTTGAACTGAATTAGCTCATGATCGCTCAAACCAAGGTTGTCTCCTACAACCATTTCTTCTATGAGGTCCTCACGACTCACCAAAACCAAATCTAAAATGGCATCCCCTCTTGTTGGTTCAGCAACTAATTGGTGAAGGAGTCCAGCAGCTATAGCATCCTACGAAAATCTGAGTCCTACTATTATTACTAGCACTTGTCCTCCAGTCTATATCTGGGAAGTTAAAGTCTCCCATAATCACACAATTCTCATTAGTATTTATTCCATTAAAAACATTAAAGAGGTCTCTATCCATATCCAAATCAGATCCTGGTGGTCTATAGCACACCCCAAGCACCATCCCAGGGGAGGCTCTAGTAGTTTTCTTCCCCAATGTGATTTTTGCCCAGACAGACTCTGTCTTATCCATTCCATCACTTCTTATTTCTTTACAGTCTGCCTCATCATTGATGTACAATGCTACTCCACTACCTTTGCCTTTATTTCTGTCTTTCCTAAACAGCACATACCCTTCAATACCTTTACTCCAGTCATGACTACTATTCCACCATGTTTCTGTTATCCCTATAATATCTGGTTTCACTTCCTGCACCAGTGGGCAGTGGGGAGTACCCCACAACTCCTGGCTGTTGCAGGCAGCGGAGGCCCCGGGAGCTCCCCATTTTGTCACAGATATTTTTACTAAAAGTTACAGACAGGTCACAGGCTTCCATGAAGTTTTCTCTCTTGCTTGTGACCTGTCTGTGACTTTTACTAAAAACATACATGACAAAATCTTAGCCTTAATGAGGACGCATGGTGGGGAGAGGAGGACCAAGACTCCATCTATTCTTCACCCCTTTGCTCCGTTCTAAGCACCATTCGTCCTCAGAGGGGCAGTAAGGAAGTGAGCTGAGAAATGCCTATATGCCTTCTTTTTTTGGGGGGGGTGGGGAGGGAAGGGGAAGGTGAGGAAGTTGGGAAATTTAGATATATAATCAAATTCTCAACCTGAGAACAAAACCCACTTGAAACTAGCCATTTATGAGCTTTTAAACGTTTGTTTTTTGAAAAAGTGACTTTAAGGTTAACTTTCCTAACATGACAGGGTATTGGTTTGTATTTGAATGAGAGTATGAAAACATTTAACATTTTATTTTCTTCAGCAGCACGGAAATGTTCTTGGTTGCTTGATAAAACATAACACTCATATTTCAACAAAGTAATACTCTTCCCAGAAATAGATTTGAAGATTTTGATACCTGCTGTCCCCATGACTGAAAAGCCAGAAAGCTAAGGAGCGGCTGGATAGAGACAAATACATTTTACATATGCCTCACTGCTGCTTATGAAGTGTTGCATTTAATAAAATATTGAGGTCCTTGAAAAACCCATGGGACGGTTGTGTGAGAGAGAAGCAGAAGTTTTGTAACCAGTTCCAAGCGGTATAGGGTGATCTCAATCTGAGAAGTGGACATGCTGGAGCAGAGCTATGAGCTCTTTGAAAAGAAATTGTAGCAATTGTTCCTTCTAATGTAAACATTTGTAATGCTAATTAAAAGGCGCATAAAAGAAAATTGCTGTTCTTACAAGTATGGAATGGTCTTAAATCTTTTTTCCCCCCATTAGGAATAACAGTAGTACTATTTTGCAATTTATGACTGTAATGTTAACAAATAAAGAGCCTTGTCTTGATGCAATTCTTTTAAATATTAACGTAGCTCCATAACAAATAATCCTAAACTATAGATAACCTTTCTGGTTCTCTCTATAGACAAGTATTCTAGACATCTGCAGGCTATTACTGACCTTGTTTTGAAGTAAATTTGATAATGGTGATTTGATGGGACTGGTAAATGTGATAAAACTACTCACTATTCTGTACAGAAGTGTAACAAAGTGCTCTCATAAAGTTTTATCTGTAACTTGGCACAAATAATAACGAACAGTACTACATTTGGCACCCATGTTAAATTCCATAGCTCTGAAAGTCAAACTATCCACTTACCACTTGAAGTGTAATACCTTAGCTCAGGGTTGAGGCAGTGTGCTTCCTGAGATTATTACATATGCATTCTGTAGTGTTTATTACTGTAGTGTTGATTATTCATCTATGAATGAGTAAAGTATGGGCAGAGAACTTCAGGCTTCAAAGCTGTTAATTCAGCAGCATTCATGAGCATGCTGAATTTAGAAATTTTATTAAAGCTAATGTTAAAAAATTATATGTTGAGAAAAGAGTGTACATCTGGGTATAGTGCTTAGATTATCCACTATCAGTGTCAAGTCATGTCTCCATGCCCATGAGCAATATAGAATCATACTTAGAATTTGTGTTTAGAACTTTAGTTATAAAAGCTTCTCTTTTCTCCTTATAAATGCTTTTATTAAAAACTCAAACTTTCCAAATCAATGACAGAATATGTCGCAGATGGGGGCTGAAATATCCAATATGTCCAACTCTCTTTTTGAAAGTAAATGGGAAGTTGAGTGTCTAACTTCATTGGACTCCTTTGAGCTTGTGTATTTCTAAGTCCCGCTTTTAGCTCATGAGTAATGGATAAATAGCATTGCAAGAACCTAATGCAGTACAGGGAATGCTTGAAACTGTTGTGCTTTTGGTGTTGTGGGCAGAAAGCTCTCAGTTTCCCCCCAGTAATTTTTCAGTATTGCTAGGGTCATTGAACTTTTATACCATCTTCTCTTTGGCTCCATAGTGTCTCTATTCCCCAATGAATAGACATGTATACAGGCAGCTTTTATCATGTGGCCACAAGGGCAAGTAACCAACCTGTTCAGAGGAGGCTGACAACATTGTTTGTTGAACTTGGTGCTGCTAATGTGCTTAGAAAAGATGTTTCACAGCGGTGAAATCTTGTTTATTCTGATCCATGGAATGAAAGTGCTAAAGCAATTATGACAAATCTGAATCTACAGTACTTTTCTCTTGGGGGGGGGGTGTGTATATATATATAATGGATGAATATAACAAATGTTATAATTGGTTATCATAAGTATTTTGTTATGGAAATTAGTATTTTAAACAGTGAATCTAGGAGTTGTGAGAGCTAGACTAACAATACAGTACACAATTCAGAACAACAGGAGAGGTTGGGTGGTGTAATCAGCTAATATAATATCTTTCTTTTAGATCTGTAAAACAGAGGCCTGCAGTGAAAAACATTGGGTGGAACAAATTCAAGGTATAAATGGAAACACCTCACTATGACTAACATTCATATGGTCAGGTTTTACTAACGCAAAAGCGCCGTGAAAATTAATTTTAAGCTTGTAATTTCAAATGCGTACAGAAAACAAATGTTAATTTCTGTCAGTTCACAACGGGTAGTGATCAATGGTTCCATGTCTAGTTGGCAGCCGGCTTCAAGCGGAGTGCCCCAAGGGTCGGTCCTGGGGCCGGTTTTGTTCAATATCTTCATTAATGATCTGGAGGATGGCGTGGACTGCACCCTCAGCAAGTTTGCAGATGACACTAAACTGGGAGGAGTGGTAGATATGCTGGAGGGTAGGGATATGATACAGAGGGACCTAGACAAATTAGAGGATTGGGCCAAAAGAAATCTGATGGGGTTCGACAAGTGCAGAGTCCTGCACTTAGGACGGAAGAATCCCATGCACTGCTACAGACTAGGAACCGAATGGCTAGGCAGTAGTTCTGCAGAAAAGGACGTAAGGGTCACAGTGGACGAGAAGCTGGATATGAGTCGACAGTGTGCCCTTGTTGCCAAGAAGGCTAATGGCATTTTGGGCTGTATAAGCAGGGGCATTGCCAGCAAATCGAGGGATGTGATCATTCCCCTCTATTCGACACTGGTGAGGCCTCAACTGAGTCCAGTTTTGGGCCCCACACTACAAGAAGGATGTGGAAAAATTGGAAAGAGTCCAGCGGAGGGCAACAAAAATGATTAGGGAGCTGGAGCACATGACGTATGAGGAGAGACTGAGGGAACTGGGATTGTTTAGTCTGCAGAAGAGAAAAATGAGGGGGGATTTGATAGCTGCTTTCAAATACCTGAAAGGAGGTTCTAAAGAGGATGGACCTAGACTGTTCTCAGTGGTACCGGATGACCGAACAAGGAGTAATGGTCTCAAGTTGCAGTGGGGGAGGTTTAGGTTGGATCTTAGGAAAAACTTTTTCACTAGGAGGGCGGTGAAGCACTGGAATGGGTTACCTATGGAGGTGGTGGAATCTCCTTCCTTAGAGGTTTTTACGGTCAGGCTTGACAAAGCCCTGGCTGGGATGATTTAGTTGGGGATTGGACTAGATGACCTCCTGAGGTCCCTTCCAACCCTGATATTCTATGATTCTATATTCTATGATTCTATGTCTTCCTTCTCTCCATCCTGCTCAATCCAACCAGATCTCTCTTGCTTCCCCAAACCCACACTTAAAACCTGCTTCCCGCCCTCTGTCCCCCAACTTTGGTAATATTCCATGTTGGAAGAATTCTCTCTAGTTCAACATACTCTGCCAATATATGGCTGTTACCTACATAGAAATCTCTCATGCTCCAGAGACAGGGTCAGAAAATGCACTCATTTTCTCAAAGAGTGCAGTCTGACTCATGTATATAGTACTGGTGTTGAGCCATTTATTATTTGAATTATTACTGGCTTTCTATAGCAATGATACTACTTAAACACAGTAGTGTGTATTGTAAGCAGTGATCCCTGGCTTGGTTTCTTTCATGATAATTCATTTCTTATGTTCTTATATTTCACCATGTGAGATGGGACAGACAATGGGTATCTTCTATAATTTGACTTAAAACATATAAAGACAAAATCTTAAAGAAGCTTGAAACATCAGCTTTGAAAAACAATACTAAGTTGTGTCAATATCCTAGCCTAGCAGGTAGGACACTGCTCTCTAAATGCTTTATCTGCTTCTGCAACAAATACCATCACAGTGATCCCAAACCACTTCCAACCTGGAAGTGGAGTCCTGGCCTGGGAAAACTGAAATATAACCTCAAAATTTATCGTAAGAACATAAGAACGGCCGTACTGGGTCAGACCAAAGGTCCATCTAGCCCAGTATCCTGTCTACTGACAGTGGCCAATGCCAGGTGCCCCAGAGGGAGTGAACCTAACAGGTAATGGATCAAGTGATCTCTCTCCTGCCATCCACCTCAACCCTCTGACGAACAGAGTCTAGGGACACCATTCCTTACCCATCGTGGCTAAACAAAAACCCTATTTCTGTAATGTGTACTGAAAAGGGGGAAGAGGTAAAATCCCACACCAATAATTCATAAGAAATAGTGACACTCCATAAAGAAATACATATAGGATTACAGACAGGCAAGGCTACTCAGCAACACTGTATCAAAAGTCAAAATGATCAAGTCTCAGTGTTACTGCAAGAGGAAACAGTCATTTAACCCCTCTGATACATACTTTACATCAGGGTGCTAGACTGGGCAAAGTTTGAGATTCTTTCTTGGGCAGAAAGTATATCCAAAGTCATAACTAGAAAGACAATGAAACAACACTGTTGGGTCAAAATTGGTCCAAAAGTAAGAGTTTGTAAAAATAAGCATTTAGAAAATCTAAGACTGAAACTTTTTTAAAAAAATATTCCAATAGAAGACATTTTGGTTTTGTTTATTTCAACAAATATTTTCCTGCAGTATTTGCAACTCAAGTATCACCGCATCATACTAGTGCTAGGAACCTGAAGGTGAAAGAGGGAAATTGGCTAATCTGTTGTCACTATCCAAGCAAAGAGACATGCAAACTAATAAATAATAACAACAACAACAACAACAACGGGGGAGTATTAAAAATTAAAACAATTTTTTAAACTCTAAAATGTTTTTAACCTAGGAAGTTCATTGCTATAAATGAATTCCTCTAACAAGACCATCTTTAATGAGAGCCAACCACATCTTTTAACACCAACAAAGATATGAGGAAAAATTCAAATTACTCGGGGCTACCTACCTAAGACGTACTCATGATAACCCTCACTGACCACTAGGAATCACTAAAATAGAGGGCCATAGGCCCAATGTTCTTAGTGCTCGTATAACACTTGACCAAAAGATCTCAAATCCATTTACATAATATTATTATGATATACTATGAGTGGTATATATTATTGCATTTCTATGTAGTGAACACAGCAAAGCAAGGCAGTCACCTTCCGCTTCCTACTAGAAAGTCTCCAGGAGACACACAAGCCCCTATGATATAGCAGAGGAATAAGATTGTGAATTAGAGTTTGAGAAAGCCCCAAACTGAAGCCCAGTAGCCTTCAACGTGCAAGCCTGTCCAAAAACAAAAAAATAAGATCCCCCGCTTTAACATACCAGTTCTAAAACACACATATATCAGAGCACAAGCTTCTCTTTAAAGCTTAGATAAATGCTTTGAATTACTTCTTATACTGAGTCTCGTGCATGACAGAAGAAACTGAAATCAGTTTGATTTCTCTGAGCTCCCATTCCAGATTTCAAGTCTAACCAGTTCCAGATTTTCACTTTCCCACTTACTACCAAGACCCATTAGGGCAACAGCAAGTGCTGAGAATCTGGAACAGCCTAAATAAATTATTGCTTTGAAATAGTGAGAAAGTTTAATGTTTTGAATGAGAGCAGACTGAATACAATAAGCTCTTTGGTTGTCACAATGAAGACAGGAGTGATATCCATCTAACAATGTCTGTGGGCGGGTCTACCTAGAGGCACTAAATTGGGAGAACATCAATCCCATGTTTCCCAATAAGATCTCTTTTTACGACATGTCTTCCCAAACCTAAAATTGATACCCAAAGTCCATGTTTGGAAGAAAATGTCAGGATCATTAGATAAACAAGGTGGGTGAGGTAATATCTTTTACTGGACCAACTTATGTCAGTGAGACAGAGAAGCTTACACAGAGCTCTTTATAGGGGATCATTAAGCTAATGAGAGAACCAGAGATCATTTTATAGTCAAGAACATGAACACAATAAGATGTTACAGACTAAACATTTAATAATAGAAATTATTAATAAATGCTCTTGGAACTGTGCTGTGCAATACAAAGAGAAAGAGAGGCCCTCAAAGGTTCATAGACTAAGGGCCACATCCTGTGAGCCTTACCTTTGTGTTTATATTGTGCTTAGAACCATGCCTCAATCAATTTAAATCAATTAAACATCTGGTGTGACTCAGCACTATTCATTAAAAGGATCTGTAGCGTTAGAATGTAAATGAGACAGTCACACATGCTATAAGTGGCTGAGAAGCAAACCCATGGACCCAAAGATCCTATCTCAGGCACTAATTTTAAGAGCATTTTATTATAATTTGGAATGGTAGCACCCGTAACATGCTAGGTGCTTTCCACACACAGGTGACTGCAGCATGCTTGCCCTGAAGACAATTGAGATGAGTGAATAAAAGAGACGCCACTCAACCTGGCAAGAACTTGCGTAACTGAAATAGAGCTAAAATTGAGATCTATTTCAAAACACAGGGAAGTGGAAACACTGCTGCAGGGGTTTTGCTACAAGTATTGTCATGGAGAGGCCCCACAGGGTATGTCTACACTTTGAGCTGGTTCCCAGCTCAAGGAAACACACCGCTCAAGCTCCGATTGAGCTAGTGCATTAAAATAGCATGTAACCACAGTGGTGCCAGCAGTAGGAGGGGATAGCAATCTGCGTGCATGCACAGTGTCTTGGACAGGTACAGAGTCAGGGAAGCTAGCCCCTCCAACCACCACAGCTACACTATTTTTAGTGTACTAGCTTGATCAGAACTAGTGCAAGTTTGTCTTCTCATCCTGGGAATTACATCCCTATCTCCAAGTGCAGACATACCAACAGTGAGCAAATTGTGACTATCACCCCCCCCCCCCCCCCCCCCCCCCCCCCCCCCCCCCCCCCCCCCCCCCCCCCCNCGGTACAAAAACTGAAGATCAAATACTGCCACTGATGTTTTGCTAATGTGCTATGTATTTAAATTCCAATTACCAACAACGTAGAAACAGGAAAATGCTGTCCCTGTCCTTAAGTTGCTCACAGTCTAATGCACAGACACTATAGCTCAGACAGAAATGATGCATAACTAGAAGGTATAATTTCATAGTGATGCAGAGGTTTTCTGGCTGTCTTTTTGTTCTTCCTTCTTGTTAAAGAGCTGTCTGGATTACTGACCCCAAGTTACCATTGAAAGGGTCTGTACTAACCAAACGACCAGTCGTTGGCATGCTACTTACATATGTAACATTAAGCTACAGGCTAGCTGTGCCGAGTACAAATCTGTCTGAACCCTGCCACTTGCCGTTACTCGTGATACCCCAGCTACACTACAATTTTTAGCGCACTAGCTCGATGAAAGCTAGCAAAAGTATGTCTACATGAGCTGGGAATCACACCCCTAGCTCCAAGTGCTTACCCTTAGACCACTGGTCCCCAAACTTTTGAGGGTCACACACCCCTCTTATCCCTGTCCACTCCCCCTCTTCCCACCCCCGCCCCCTCCGGGCAGGGAGTGGGACGTGGCTCGAGGGGTAGAGGGGATGCAGGACAGAGGTAAGGGGACTGGGAGCAAGAATGGAGCCTTGGCCAGGGGTCGAGGCTAGGGGCAGGAGCAGAGCTACAACTGGGTCATGGTGGGGCTGGCAGCTAGGCGTGGAGCTGCACTGAGGCCGGGGATGGGGCCAGGCATGAGGCAGGAAAGCAGGGCCATGTCTGGGGGTGGGGCTGGAGCAGAGCTGGGCAGGGCTGGATAGCACTCCCTCCTCACCCCCCGTGTCCCCCTTAAGTGGGTGCACCGCACAGTTTGGGGACCTCTGCTTTAGACTGTAAGCTCTATGGAGCAGGGACTACCTTTGAACATTGCATAGCACAATGAGGTCATGGTCCATGACGAAGTCTCCTAGACACTGCTATTATACAAATAATAAAATGTACAGTCTTATGTCAGGTTCTCTTCTAGAAGGTTTGCGTTTTCAGAAAGAAAGAGGAGTGTTTTGGATGATGAGAAATAAGAGAAATCCATTTCCTAGTACACATTGTGTTTGTTTTGAAGATAAAACAAAAATTCAACTATACCAAAAATAGACATGTGAATAAATAAAACCCCAGAACAGTCCATGCAAATGAACATTCCAGGCCTTGGTCTAAAATCATAGAGCGTGATCACACGTAAAACCCTTTGAAAGCCCGAAACATGGATTCTCCCCTCCCCCATTAATAGTTCAAAGTCAACTTCCTTTCTTATTTACATATTCTGATCCTACAATTAAACCCAGCTGGGAAGAAGCCTGTGCCCATCTAGAACCCAAATAAAGTTGACGGGACTTCATCCATATGGACTTGATTGGAGGATCAGGCCCTAGTCTCTTATTGCACGCAATGCCCTTCCTTCCCCACACATACTGCATTCAGTTCCATCTATTTAGCTTATCCAAGACAAGGTTAAGAGGTGACTTGATCAGTGCCTCTAAGTACCTATGAGGGGTGAAGATTTCTGATCGCAGAAGGCTCTTTACTAGTGGACAAAGTCATAAAATCTAATGCCTGGAAGCTGAAGTTAGACAAATTCTTACTGGAATTAAGGTGCAAATTTTTAAGTGAAAATAATTAGCCATTGGAACAATTTACCTGGGGATCTGGTGGATTCCCCATCGAGATTAGAGGTCTTTCTAGAAGATATGCTCTAGCTCAACCAGATTTTATGGGCTTTACAGAGGAAATGCAGGGTGAAAAAAATCTATGGTGTGCATTATACAAGAAGGCAGATGAGATGATCATAAATTTGATTTCCTATCTAAGTCAGATCGATCTGAGCCTCTGGTATCCCATTAATCAATTTCTCCCACAAGTATTACTGTATAGTTTTTCATGCAAGTGAAACCAATATATATACATCTTAAAAGCATTAATTGAACCATTCCTATACTAACAATCATCACATTGCAGTAACCCACATCATTCCTAGCCCCACATGCTCTGTCATTTTTGTAACCCTCAGTCATTTTGTCACATCTAAAAGGCAGGCCCCCATTATGCAAATGGCTCTGGGCAGACAGGCTCCCGCACCCACTTCAGTGAAGTTGCACATGGATGCAGAGATCTTGCCTACACACAGCCAATTGTAGGATTGGTGCCTAAGAAAAATGAAATCAATATGACACATACATGCTTAAAGTTAAGCATATGCACAGATCTTTGCAGGAATGGTGCTTTTGTTTGGAACTGTAAAAAAAGACATAACAGATGAGAGCATATTAGTGAGTTTAATAATAATGATTTTCATTATGCTAGATGCTGTAGAAACACGTAGTAAGACAGTCCTTATCCCAAAGAGTTTACAATCTTAGATGCTGAATCCTGCAGGCAGTTGTACATTGACAAGATCCCTGTGCCTGCACAGAACTCCACTGCCTTCAATGTGACTCCACGCAGGTGTGGGGTTCTACCCACATGTAGCCTGTTGCATGATCAGGACCTTAATAGATATCTTGTCATCAGGCTAACTTACCGCCTCCTACATGGGGCTCATCTTGCAACATCCTTATTGTAAAACTTGAGGGAGCTTAGAATTTTGCAGGAGGTACTCAGCACCTAGTAGGACCCACTTTCTTTTTTAGACATTCTCTCCGCCAGCAATCCATACAGACAATAGCAAGTACTTCCTACACTCACCTCAGGCTAGTGTCTACATTCATAAGTAACAGGATGAAGACTATGATAGATGTTTATAAAATCTCTGCTTGAAATTTTAGGTGACGTACATAGCAAAATGTGAACTGGCATGTCTAAAAGGAAGAATAATAGCTGAGCTGGTTCAGTGGCTGATATAGTTGGGATGATTCCTTTTTTGGTACATAACTCAGCAGAATGCAAACAATTAAATCTGCCCTTTGTGTCATGCTAATAAAAAGGAGAGGTGATGGAGGAAAGAATAAACGGAAGTTTTTCCTGACTGATAAAGGACAAAGTGAATGGCAACACTGGGGAAGCGTGCTTGGTTTGTAAAAGCAGAAAGCCCATTCATATTACCGCTACTGATACAACCAGCTTGGAGCTGTCAGTGGTTTTAAGAAACAAAAGGAACTAAGAACATTTTCTGCTCCAGCTGGATAGAGAAGCTTCAGAAAAAGAGTGTCAATCACAGTTTCATGAGGAAAAGAGACAGAACAACAGTATCATGAGGATCAGAAAGAGATCCAACAGATTTGGATGCCAGATTACAGTCATGTATGGGCAGTCCCTGCATCAATACAAGAATATCTTATATTGTGGGGTTTGGTTTTTTCTTTAGATTTGTAAGATTTTATTTAATTTTTAAATTAAACATTATTTGGATGCTATCAAGTTATTTGTTTTACTGGGACGCTATCATGTTTTTAAAATGATTTTTTTCCCCTCCTTTAGAAACACCATCTCATATTAAATAATTTACTTTTCATTACTAATACTGTTTATGCTCTTTACATATAACTCAGCTTGGATAATAAAAGCAGACTGGTCAGTTTCACTTTCTGTCTTTTATGATGCAGTGGTTGGATTGTGAACACTACAGGCGTATGTCTAACCCAAACAAGCATTTTATTGGCTGTGGGAAAAAAAAAAATCACGAGACACAAGGTGAGTGAGGTAATAGCTTTTATTGGACCAACTTCAGCTGGTGAGAGAGGCAAGCTTTCACGCATCTAAAACTGTGTAAGCTCAAAAGCTTCTCTCTCTCTCTCTCTCTCACACACATCAACAGCAGTTGGCCCAATAAAAGCTATTACCTCACCCACCTTCCCTCTCTAATGCCCTGGAACCCACACAGCTACAACAGCACCGTATACAAAAACTCATAAGGGCATTTATGTTGAATTCAGATACACCTCTACCTCGATATAACGCTGTCCTCGGGAGCCAAAAAAATCTTACCGCGTTATAGGTGAAACCGCGTTATATCGAACTTGCTTTGATCCGCCGGAGTGCGCAGCCCCGCCGAGCACTGCTTTACCGCGTTATATCCAAATTCATGTTATATCGGGTCGCATTATATCAGGGTAGAGGTGTATTGTAAAACTTTTTTACAAATAAACAACGTGTATATTTTGAGGCAGAACTGACCCAGCAATGTCCCTTTAAGCAATTCTTCAAATAGACTCCATATGGAAATGTATCTGACTTTTTAAAAACAACTGGGATAAACAGAAGTGACTTCCCTATGGTCCAATTCTGGAAGCACCGACCACTGTGTGCAGCGCTTACCACCATGAGTAGTCCCATTGTCTTCAATGGAACTATACACTGCGGTAAGTCTTATGGCTTGTTAGTAAGCATTTACAAGATCAGGCTCTTCGAGAGACTAGAAAAGTCAATCAGGATTTCAAAATAAAGCATCAGTAGCACTGTGTACACTGGCGGGAATGCAAAGCTTAAAACAGAAGAATCCATTCCATAGCTGTTTAATTCAAGAGAAAGCTAAAGCCAATTTAGCATCTTCTGACTTGGCAAAAGTTACTGCTGATGTAACTGGATATATTACAGAATACAGGAAACTCAATATTTACTTTAAGCATACTGTCACTGTTTGCCAAAAAATGTAATTATTTATATTGTGTCACATTTGCAAATTAAAAATTATAGGAACTTTGATTTCAACAAACCATCTGTACATATTTGAAAACATATTGTACTGGCCTTGGATAAGATTCAAATACCATCGAGCAATATAATGCTGCTGTGATGAATATATCTTAAATGAAGGCATGAGGGTATACATAAGACAACAGTACAACCATTAGCTGTGCACTGCAGCGTATGTGCACTGCATACCATGTACAGGCATGTGCTGAAGACAGTTATGTAGACAAAATGAGCACTCAAATTGCACTAAAAGGTGTTTTGCCATACAACAATAGTCTATAGTGGCTCAGTACAGTGACCACTTTTCAAGATATCCAACAGCAATGATTTTAGGATTATTTGTGTTTTTTTATTGTACTGGTTTAATTATTGCTATTTCAATAAAATACAGTCTTAGAGGATGTGACAGAGACAAAAGAAATGAAGTTTGTGTGTTATTTATTTACACCTTTCTTCAGGGAGTAATGGACAGTCTCTTTCTTTCCCTGTAACGAGGCAACCGACTCCCAAGCAGCCACTCGGACTGCCTCAGTTTCTCTTTCTCACAGAGCTCTTCAAAAACACCACCCAGTCCATCATTCTAAAGCCTCGTTCTCTCTCCTTGACTCAGGAGTCCCCAGTCCCCTAACCCAGCTCCAGGAAGGAATCCAAACAGACCCTTTACTCCCTGCAGGATCAGCACTTGTAGCTGCAGCTACTTCCCAAGCTTCTGTCTTGCATTGGCCTCTTAGGCTTACCTAACTAGTGTCACTAGCTCCTCACTCTCTCAGGACTCTTCTTTATACCCCTAGGCCTCGCCTAAGATAGTCACCTGACCTCAATCATTACTACTCATCCTCCTCCCCTGGGGAGATGAGCTAAACTTGTTGCAGGTGGACCTCAGCCCATTTCCCCCTAAGGGGCCCAGCCACCCTGTGACATTCCCCTACAATAGGAAACTGCCCATGAACCAGAGGTAACAACTGAGATTACAAAAATAAAATTAAAGCATAATGGGATGGAACTAGTGTGAAAGATGTAAAGCAAGAGAACAAGTAGTTATATTAAAATATAACTATAGGTATAGTTATACATACATGCGCGCGCACACACACACACACACACAGTTTGTAGGGAAGGGAAGGTGGTGTTATATTTAAGATAAATTGCAAGAGCTAGAGCAAATAGCACCAGACCAGATATTAAAAAGGTGGGAAACTAACTGAACAAAATGATAAAACTGGCGGAGATGGAGGCCACATGACAGGTAGGAAGAAAGCTTGTTCCAGATGAAGGAAACAATGTGAAAAAAGTAATAGAGTCACATGGGAGGAGATAAAAGGAACATTAATGGGAAGAGCGGAGTACTTTATTACCTTACAATGTGGTGAAATTTGTGCGCTACCAGTTTGTTCTTTTTCGGGGGGTTATAATTGAGGTGAGAGACCCTTAACAACAGTGGTATTTCAACAAGAGAGAGACAAAGATCTTGTGTGATATCAAAGCAATATTTTACAATATATGTACTGGAATCATGAATCAGACTATCAAGTCTTATGAGCCTTGCTTACCATCGCACATCCTCACTCATACTACAATAGTGAGTCTGTCAAAGGCATACAACAGAGTCTGTAGAACATGGCCTGCATTTAGAAAGCCTTTTCAAATGACCAGTCAAAAGAGAGAAGATGAACAATGACTATAATGTAATCTAAAATTACTGAATAAATTCTTTTGTTTGCATAGCCCACCTGCTCAATCTTTCCAAAAACTGAAGTTAACATCTGTGATGTATCCATCATGTTAACAGACTCTTAATGAAGTCTTCAATGAGAAACAACAACAGTGAGCTACAGTTTTTCTGAACATTACCGTATTTGTTCTTTTTCTACAGATAGCTACCACCTTCCAGACTCAAATGTTTGTGTTTTAAGGAGCCATTTTAGGGTGAAATTATAACCTATGAACTGCCCATTTTCCCTTCATGGGTTTTTGAGTGTGGTGTTTTGTGTTTGGGGCTTTTTGTTTTGTTCTGGTGTTGTTGTTTTGGGTTTTTTTAATTAACACAAAATTGTTCAAACCCAGATAGATTTTGGACACCCAGAAGGCCAGCAGCAGCTGAACCAGTGTAATTAAGAACATACTGCATGATATTCTTAATTAAACTGGCTCAGCTGCCAGCATATATATATATATATTTGTGTGTGTGTATTTGTCCAGAGTGTTCTTATATATATTATGCACACACTTCGCTCAAGGACCAGAGACCAAAGTGATATATTTGATTAGATAATCCCCACTAAGTCTGCCACATGCTAACACATTACTCTCTCTCTCTCCCCACACACACAAGCTCCCAGTGAGTCCTCCTCCTGTGTAAGCCCTCAAACCTACACCTTCTCTCCCACCCCCACCCCGTGCATGGAAAGGAGACGAAGGGGAATTGCTTGGCTGAGGAGTGGGTACCACTCTCTCTTCACAGATTGCCACAACTCCCCCTTTCCCTGCTGCCACCATAACAATCCTCAGCACATCCCCTTCTCTTTGTGACAGGTGTCCTGGTAGGCCACTTTGAAGTTCTGGTCATCCAAGTTTGTATTTATGCAAAGATTTCTAGTTTTCTTCCATGCCACAAGTAGAGGGAGTTGAGAATTATTATTGGTTATAGCAGCATCACTGGCAGTATCATCTACAAGGAGAGACAAACCCCAAACTATGAGCCCCATAATTTTAAATGTAGGCAAACTTACGCAGACATAACTATTTTACTCTACTCTCTATCATCTCTTGACCTCACCATCATTTCTTACAAATATCAACGGAATGTTAGGGCCTTTAATAAACGCTTTTGGTTTTCAACTGAAAGCTGCCATAATTGGAATACTGTCTGTACTAAAAGCAAAATTCCAGCACTTTAACACCAAAATTAAGCCTTTAATTCCTCTATAACTGACTGACTAGACAAACATTTAGAAATAAGTCCGGGCAACATCTGACACTTTGGGCCAAATTTATCATGGGTGTAACTCCACTGGCTTCAGAGAAGTTACAACCAGGCAATCTGGCAGCTTGTGATTTGCATACCATTTACTAACATCTGGCATGAGACAGCTACATCACATTAAAACTAAGCTGAAATGTTTTGCCCTAATTCTGATTTAGAAACATGTAGGCAGGTATACAATTCTGGATTCAGTATTCTCCCTGCCAACTATTACACACTACATAAAATCTCTACAGTAATATTAGTAAATTTAGAACTGTGAAAGGAATTATAACAAAGGTAGAGAGTATTAAGACAAATTTAACAAAACACAAGAGTCCAAATTTCTACAAGAGGGAAACTAATTTCATCTTCGATTTGCTGATGCTACTGCAAGACATTGTCCTCTAATGGACTGGCTGAATGTGGCATAAGAGTTTTTTCATATGGACTGCAAAACAGCATCAGTGGTGATGCTGGAACAATTTTTTATAGCGGGGATGCGGAAACCATGTATTTGGGTTTTTATTAGTACTTCAAGCCAGGGGGTGCGGTAGCACCCCAGCATCCCTAGTTCCAGCACCTATGAGCATCAGCATAAAATACAGCAGTGTTTTCCCACATCTTTACCAGAGGGGAAGGATGGTCATGTGACCTAATCAGTCACAGAATAGGGAGTGAGTAGGTCTGCCTTTAATTTCCAACTTGACCATGAACTTCTCATGTAGTCTCGAGCGAGTCTCTTACCTCTGAGGGGATGTCTACACTCCAATTAGACACCCACAGCTGGCCCATGACAGCTCACTAGGGCTGGTGGGGCTCAGGCTAAGGGACTGTTTGTTTAAATGCAGTGTAGACATTCGGGCTCAGGCTGCAGCCCGAGCTCTGGGACCCTTCCACCTTACAGGGTCCTAGAGCCTGGGCTGCAGCCCAAACCCAAACATCTGCACAGCAGTCAGTTTTAAATGCAAAACATTTTTTAATAAAAACTCTTTTTCCTTTCGTATCCAGCATTTTTAAGGTACTTTTATTTAATAAAAAAAATGTAAATGCTGGTTTGGGGCATTTTTAATTCAATTTGAATTTCCACCCAATACAGCTTGACACAAAATAATCCCAACTAAAAAATAAATGCATCTTTCACCATTTTCTAACATAATAAAAATATAAAAATTAAGCCATTATGTAACTTAAATAAATGTGTATAGATAGAGTATAAGTTAAGAATCTGAATGAGTATATCCTCCCAGTCAGCAGAAAGAAGCATCAAATTTTGCATAAAGGCTACATTTAGGTCAGGTCTACGCTTAAAATTTAAGTCAACGGAGATATAATGTTCAAGGGTATGAAAATCCATACCCCTGAGCTCTGTAGCAATGCCAACCTAACCCCCAATATAAACGCAGCTAGGTCAACGGAAGCATAGTTACTGTGACTCTGGGAGGTGGTGTTCCTACAGCAACAGAAAAAAACCTTCCACTGCTATACTCCGCGTTAAGTCAGCATAGCTATGGACCTGCAGCTGTGCTGCTGTAGTGCCCGTACAGTAGACCTGGCCTTAGTTACCAATCAACATGTTTTAATAGTTGTCAACTAACAAGATTCAACCTCTCTTTTCGAAAATAACTAAAAAGTGCATATACAATAGATTACTGAAATATATTTAAATCAGCAAGCAGGAAACCTTGATTTAACCCTGACACCCACCCTCCATTCTCATCCATATCCTCTTCTACCTACCCACTTATATTCTCTCTCTAGTTAGGAGGGATAGCTGTTGACATTTACACACACTGACTCCTCGCTGTGGTTTCATCCAGAGCAGCTCCCGCTAGCATTGCTGCTTGTTCCCAGATAACTGCTCAGGAATACTTTAGCAGGGAGGCAGAGAGCTTACAGCCCATCAGCCCCCACCCTGGCCACAGGGGGTAGGGACTTTAAGAGTGTCTTCCCCTACTAAAGACCTCCCCAAGCAACACACTGGACCACCACACCTTCCTGAGCAGCTGCTGTGCTGAAAGAGGGAAAAGGCACAGTCTCAGGCCCCTCCCTCAAAGTACCACATAACTGAATGGAGATTGAGCTCTGCCCCACCCAATAAATACTCATGGTACAGCTACACTACACATGCAAGGTGTGATTCCCAGCTCAGGTAGACACACACTCAGGCTAGCATGCTAAAAATACCAGTATGACTGTAGTGATTGGATGACAGCTTCCACTAACCACCCGAGTACGTACCTAGGATCTCGGGGTGGGCTGTACTAAATCAGCTAGCCCAAACCACCACCAGTGCCACTGCGGCCACACTGCTTTTTTAGCATGCTAACTTCATGAGAACTAGCGCATGTAAATCTCCCCTGAGCTGGGAGTTACACCTACCAGTTGCAATGCAGATGTACCCACAGGCAGCCAGCAGTGCAGAGTAATTTTCTCCCACCTAGGATTCTAGAAAGCTACAGAGCAGGCTTTAGATGTGTTTGTCTCATGTGTTCACTCACCAAATTTAACAGCCCTCGCATTCATACACCTGGACGTCCTCACATGGACGATGTTACAGAAATGCCTGATGTTATTTTCAGTTGAGCTTCCCCCCCCAATCAGGCACGTATGTAAGCATCGCTTGGCTGAGCTAAATTAATTTTTCAGTTGGTTTGTGGTCAGTCAGGATGAGGAGTGGGGAGTATGAAGATCCTATTTCATTCATTTTATACTTGAACATGCCCTTGAACCAAATTGGGCAATGAGAAAGGCATCCCCCCTTTCAAATCATAGGATTGGCGAAAGAGGGCTAACTAGATATTTCCTACCTTTTGACCATGGGATTCATCTGATGCTTCAGAAAACTGAAAGACATTGTAACTTTTTTGTTAAATGGTAATTGCAGCATGTAATTTCCCCATTCATTAGCATGTAAGGAGCTGTATGCCACTACTCAGAGCTTGTGGAAACTTGGACATTCACTAAAATAGCTATTCCAGAATAAGTGTCCACTGGGCGGGGATGGTTATACTAAAATAACTATAACCAGAATAATTATTCCAGAATAACTATAATTATTATAATGTAGATATGTCATAAACAGATCACACATATTTCCTGTATAAAACTACCCTTTGTTACACATCAACATTATCCAAAGCTTGAAGATCAATACAGCATTTATATTTCCTTCAACCGTGGAACACATACTATTCAACCACCCACTATTAAAGGAACTGGCTAAGGACACACAACGTCTTGCAAAAGTCTATAAACATCTGCCCTACAGAGAGAGGCACATTAGAAGAACCCATGAGGGAAAAGCCTGTATTTTGCATTTTACTACAACCTGCTCCCCGTCTTAAAGATTTGAAGTGTGATAGAATTCTATCAGCTAAATTCTCATAATTGTCACAGAATGGGCCTGAGGAGCAACGAAATGCCATTTTTCCCATTCATAATTATTTTTTCTGTTAAAGGTTCTACTCTAAAAAAAAAAAAGCTATTAAAACAACTTTTCTTACTACTTTCTACTTCTATTAGCACTTCCAAGCCAACAGTTATGGGGAAAGCCTCTACTGTTGCTGGCTCAACATCTGTTGATGTTAACTAAACTCTTAATTACAGGGCTAAATTCTGCCCTCTGATAGCTCTGCACGATTCCAGTGAAGACAGTCTGGCAGCAAATATAATGAGGGAATAATTTGTTCTGCAGAACCTTTATTATTTGTGATGATGCAAAGACAGAAACAACATAGCTTGCCTTTCAGATCCCAGGTTGGGTTTGTAGTACTGGCTCTTAAGGGAATACATACACATACTACACACACACTCCTGATGTCTTTTAAAGTCCCTGGGGCTGAATTTCACCCTCCCCATATCTTTTAACCTGTACATTGTTTAAATATGGAAATAATTGACAATAAATATGTATCAGAGGGTTAGCCGTGTTAGTCTGGATCTGTAAAAAGCAGAGAGTCCTGTGGCACCTTTAAGACTAACAGATGTATTGGAGCATAAGCTTTCTGACGAAGTGGGTATTCACCCACGAAAGCTTATGCTCTAATACATCTGTTAGTCTTAAAGGTGCCACAGGACTCTCTGTTGCACAATAAATATGGATCTCCACAATGCCAGTTGACAGTCGTTTCAGAATATAGTCACATTTTAAACTCAAACATTAAGGGAAGAGACATTCACTTCAATCAGAAAACTCAGAAGACAATTTCTGAGTGAATCTGAAATCGTTATTCGTCAATATGTCTTTGATACAGGCTTTATTGGACCACCCACTTCAAGTTACCACAGCCCTAAGAGCAAGAAGCTGCAAAGTAGTGGACTGTTTCTCTTTGCTGGAGAGGCTAGAGGCATCATTTGTGGTTACAAAGAATGAAGTCTCCCACTTACTGCATCAAGACCATTACAATTGTAATGTGTGCCCTTTCAAACACTACGTTAAAGAGAACCTCCTGATCAATCACTCAGGTGATGGGTGGGCTGAAATAGGCCACTTACTGAAAGGCATGTGATTTGAACGCTCTGCTGCAACTTTTATTCTTCAACTTAATTGCAGTATTAATTACACAGATTAATTAAAAAGTGGCTTTCACTGAAATGAAATTAGGGGCTTGGGTTGATAAAGTAACAAAAAATCCAAAATAATATTAACTTTTTAGAAAGCAACTAGTGGAAAAATACTAAATAAAAAAACAATTATGCACAATATCTGCTATTTTCTCCAGACAAGATTTCCATAGGGTTTTTTTATTATTATTTTTAATAAAATGCAGCAACTATCATCACTATACAGTTGTAGGAGAGACTGGAGTGACAACTTTAATGTCTTTTGTAATTGCAATGGCAAGTGCCACAGCCTAAAAGTTTCAAAAGTGACTAGTAAGTTAGCCCATCTTGTGGCATCTATAAAGAGCATATTTTCACAATATCCTAAGCACCCGCCTTCGGTCAAAGAAAAACAAAATCAATCTGCTTTAAGGTGACAACAAATGGGGCACACAAAATCAGCAGTTCACTTCTGAAAATTTAGGGCCATGCCTCTCTATATACAGTAGTTGTCGCTAAGGCTGAAACAGCTTCTTCATATGCTACTTCAATCTAGTCTATCAGTTATACAAGACATATTATACTCAATTAAAAACACCCAGAAAACAGGTTGTACATTTTACAAGATGGCCTCTAATTATTTGCAACCTCAGTAAATAAATTATTTTAATAAAAATTTTCATTAAACTACAAACTGAATAGTCCTTCCCATTTTATCTTGCCCCACTATATTCAAAATCATGCAGGCACAGAATTATTAAAGGGCAGTGAATTTAGAACAAACAACCAGAAAGACCACTTTCTGCAGCCAATTTTAGTCAAATACAATAATTGGCTTAATAAATGTTTACAATATACTTGAGACAGAGGACTAGTGTCCATGCATGTGCAATTACTCATCCACCTTGAGGGCATTCTCATAGAGGGGGTTTCCACAGGGTTCTATTACTTCACCCCTGCATGATCCTCAGTAAGTGATGCCCCAGTGAAGAAAATAAATGATCTGGGTTGTGGGGCCATCTATAACCTGATCGCACATAACTCTCATTTTTAATCAACCATGGACCATGAACAAAGTGCACTATAATAACTAAGATAACTGAATTTTGATATCAGGCTGAAATATAGCGTGTTTAGAAAAATACTTATAAGTTCCCTCTATTTGTTTAGGCTTCTCCAAATGTTCAAATAAATACAGCAATAAATTCAAATTAATGAGTTCATTTTCAATAGTAAGCTTACAAGCAAAATTAATCTGTGGTCAATTTAACATCCTATTAAACTGACCACAGATTAATTTTGCTTGTACGCTTACTTTCCATGTTTCAACTATTTCTCTTTCACTCAAAATAGGGGTCAATTCTGGCAAAGGGGACTGCCTCAACCACTCTTACTTCCACAGACGACAGGATCAGGTCCAAAAGCTTCATTTGGTAAAGACGGTTTATGTACTTAACGAATGATACAATACAAAGTTTACCTATTTTAGCCTCAGTCTAAGGCAGGGGTGGTCAAACTTTTTGGCCCTCAGGCCACATCTGGGTATGGAAATTGTATGGCGGGCCATGAATGCTCACAAAATTGGGGGTTGGGATGCGGGAGGGGGTGAGGGCTCCAGCTGGGGGTGCAGACCCTGGGGTGGGGCTGGGGATGAGGGGTTGGGGGTGCAGGAGGGTGCTCTGGGCTGGCACCAAAGGGTTCAAGGGCAGGAGGGATATCAGGGCTGGGGCAAGGAGTTGGGGCACGGGAGGGGGACAGGGGTTCAGGCTCCGGGCGGCACTTACTTCAAGCAGTTCCCAGAAGCAGCAGCATGTTCCCCATCCAGCTCCTACGCAGAGGCAGGGCCAGGCAGCTCTGTGTGCTGCCCTGTCTGCAGGAGCCACACCTGCAGCTCCCATTGGCTGCGGTTCCGGCCAATAGGCACTGCGGGGGCAGTGCTTGGGGCAGGGGCAACATGCAGAGCCCCCTGGCTGCCCCTGCACATAGGAGCTGGAGGAGGGACATGCCACTGCTTCCAGGAGCCGCGCAGAGCAGAGCAAGCTTCCAACCCCGCTCCCCGGCTGGAGGACCAGAGCAGGGCAAGCCCCGGACCCCGCTCCCCGGAGGGAGCTTGAGGGTTGGATTAAAATGTCTGGAGGGCCGGATGCAGCCCCCGGGCCGTAGTTTGCGCACCCCTGGTCTAAGGGCTTAGTTTGTAGGGCTCCACCTGGCCATGACTGCTCTCTGATAAAGCTCAACTATGAAAAGTTCATTAAGTATTTACTTCACGGAAACATCCCAATGGAGTAGGCAATGTTTTGTAAAACACTGAGCACAATTCCATTTTAAAAACATATTACTAGCTGGCTTTGGTTTAGCAAACCATTATGTTCTTAATGGACAGACTATTTCAACTCCAGAATCTTAAAACATACCATGTGTATCTCAACGAAATGCACTATTTTGCTTGTGCATGTGGGGTAGGAAATTTTGCAATGTAGATGCTGCCTAGATGACAAAAAAGGTACCTTTTTTCAATCCTGTTAGCTATTCACTACACTATCTGTGGCCTTTTTTCATCTAGATGTTGAAAAAGATTCCTTTCCCCCCCCCAAAGTGTGTTAACATAGTTTGAAACACCCTTGAACATCCTGTGTACACATGGCTTAACACCTTTAAAAATCACATTAGCTGGCTGTATGGTAACCTGAAGCCTAGGTTAGATAGAGTAACACACAGCTGCAGAGTTAAGAGTAACATTGAGCCCTTTGTTTTTTCACTTGATATTTTACACATTTTTCCATCAGTTACTTGATTTAAAATCGGACTTCAAACTACATTCCCTTGAGTGGTCAACCATTACAAAATTATAATAGACAATATCCATCAATTTGTGCTATAGAATGTGTTTTGTTTTAAAGTTAAACATGAAAAAACTATTCCTGTGAATTAATATCTCTGTATCTAAGTGTGGTTATCAATCTGAAGAGAGGCTCTGAAAATGGCATTAATTAAGGTTCAACATTTTCCCCTCTCTTGATGATCTACTCAAATTTGTTCAGCTTGAAAATCAAAGAAATTTTTCTAGCCTCTAGTGCTGAAATTTCAAATCCAAGGATGAGTTTAAGTGTTCTGTTCTCACATTATCATTAGTGGAAGAAATTCTGATGCTCATTTTAGCTAACAATTTTGTGATTATACACAAGGCAGAAGACATTTGAGCTCTTTGCTCCTCCACTGCATTGGCCCTCCAATGCCAACATGAGCAAAAACATCATCTTTATCAGAAAAGTAAATAATGTGATTCAGGGCAAACACAGGGCCAAATCATTTACCCTCATACAGCTTAAGTGACAGTATATCCAAGTGATCCTTCCTGCACAAGCCATGGAGAAGCAGTCTGGAGCAGGGATGGGACATGGACAGTGAATCCACTAGCCCCAGCAAAAGTTGCCTCTGCATCTTTGTGCTGAGGTATCTACAGAGTTGAGTTCTCTGGCTTGCAGGGGAAGGATTCTTTGCACAGACTCCTAAAATCTTGCCTCCAACCAGAAGAATCACACCTGCACCATGCCTGGGGCCTTCTAACAACCTAATGGAAAGTAGGGTTTTTTGCACAGAGAATAACAAGTTAACTAACAAGATGCCAATTTGCTGACCTTAACTGCACTTTACACTTCAATGGGCTTTTCTGTGATCAGTTATGGATCATAACTGCACAGTATTTTCATCTTTCAACATTAGCCTCATACTTTGAGCTGAACAATAGTTTTCTAGCACCTCTCTGCTGCCAACAGGGAGATCCAAATTCAAGAGCAGGGTAAAATTCTTATGCCTTTAGCCTGCAGAGACTGCATGCTTTACAGAGGTTAAATGCTCATTCACTAGGAAAGGCGGGGCCACCACCACTATGCTGTTGAAATTCCACCTCTGTCAGTATTTGGTAACTGGCTGCTTTCCCAATGCTTTCAGCTGCAGGCAAGCAGTCTTCACAGGGAGGCAACAGAGGAGAAACTGACAGCACATGCACACACAAAAAAGTAGATCTTAAAAATGCAAACACTGTTCAATGCAACAGATTCTTGAATCCAAATGAGTTCAGATCTTGTTATTCCAGTTAGCTATTTTATTGATGAAGCTAAAACAGCTGGTACATCAAATTATTATGAAATAAAAAACTGATAGCAATCTATCCAGTGTTCAAACCTTCAGATGGATTTTTTTAAACTTATTATCACTCAGGAAAAGTGCTCATTTTTTAAAGTACCATTTCATAATTAATTAAATCCTTGCCCCTCTCCATTCAGAATAAACTCTGGAGACTCGAAATAAGTTATTCCTCTATCTCACCTGCGTTACATGTATACACTGGTTTGTTATTGCAGATTTCTCCTAAGTAGGATATTGCCACTGATCTTTAATAGAGAAGACCTAAGTTACTCGGTACCTGTTTTGGGGGAAATGAAGTAGTAATCGAGGGACTTTGTAGCAGATACAACAAAGTGGGGTAAAGTGGAACAACTTTTTAGCTTAGCAACTCTGGCTAATTTTCTTCAAAAATGTGAAATCCTGACAACTATGCTGGACATATTTCCATAGCTAGAGACTGAGAATCTTCTTCTTACTGATTAATCAAAGCAGAAAGAGGTCCAAAAATATTTTTGAATTACTGTTAGTTTCAATCTTTATAATCTTCTACCTAATTAAAGATATTTATACCCAGAAAGAAGATTCCCCCCCCCCCTCAAAAAAACAAAAACAAATCAAGAGGGAAGCATTAGCCTCCAACTCCCCATGTAATGGAACCTGAACCTCTGAGCATCAACAGGCTGTTTGAGAAAGCATGTGGAAAGTGTGTGCACATGTAATGTAGCAACTCATTTCTTTAATAACATTTTACCCAAACCTCCCCTTGCCCCAATAATATTTTCTCTTTTTTTAAAAATTTTTTGCAATAAGTTTGTTCTGTTACTAATTCCAATCTTCTCATCACTGTTCTATGATAGGTACCTCCCACCCCCATGTCTCTTAGTACTGAATTCTGGAGATTGCATTTCACACTCTCTCCCCTCCTTACCAGTTTTGTTCTTTCCTTCTTCAAGACTTAGACTTTAGCTCTTTCACTTTGTATGTTTGTTTACTCATTTCATTCCTTTATCTTGTCTTGCTTCCATATAAACAACTTCTTTGCTTCCCTCCATCTGCCTTCTTTGAAAGGGAATACTCATTGGGGGGGGGGGGCTATTCATATTCTCATTACCTCAGTCCCTTTCTTTTTGCCAGCCTCCAGGGATATCCCATTTGTTTTCTTCCTCTCTTGTAGAATAGCATCTCTTCCCGAATGCATCCCTTTCTCCCAGATTTCCCTCTCCCTACTTCCCACAGTCATTCTCCTTCCAGTACTTCCCTCCCCCAGTAAGCATGAAAGTCCTGCAGAGCCAGAGAGACAATGAACTGATAGGCTAGACAAGTAAATTGCACCAGCACAAAGGAGCACACATGGGGGTATGGCTTTTCAGAAGATGGCCATAATAAAGCAACAATTACCCAGGCTCTAATCCTACAAGGTTCTGGGCACCTTCATCTCCCAGCAACATGTGGACTGGGCCCACAATCAACGTACTTCAGTTCTAAAACTGTATCGCCCTCAAGCTGAAATGAGCTATCAGTACCTGCTTTCACTTGCATTTTAGAGCCCAGTCATGCAAGGTGCTGCAGGTCATTATTCCCATCAATGGGAATGAATACCCCTTAGCACCAGGGATCAGGAGTTTTTGTATTGCTGATAGAAGGACTCAGTAAAGTCCCTACGGACACAGGTCATGCTGTTAGTAACGTCAGAATGCAATTTATATTTTCTGTACTGACATTCCCTAACCTAAAACTTCAAACACCACTCTCTCATTAGCAGTTATAGTACATGAACTTCAAAGGCCAAGCAGTCTACATTTTACATGATATGTGGAGAAGGGACCAAATACTGTTCACTTTTTCAACAGGTCTACTCACATGAGAAAAGCTCATAGGTATTTAAAAGTCGACAGCTTCTAGGTGTTGGTTTCTCTTTTCTTTATGTGATAAATGTTACCAATGTTAAAAAAAATACAAAGAAGAAACTGAAGTGGACAATAAATAACTTTTTATGTAACCAATGCCTGTTAACATACAGTATATAGTGCAACAAAGTGATTATACAAATCTTCTTTGATCTAGCAGTAACATCTGGAAACAATTTTAGAAAACAACTAGGGCTACAGTAGAAAAATCTGCAACTGCTAAAATATTTTGATCAGTGGAAGAAACTGGATGTTCCCTGTTAGTTTGAAATTTGTCCATTTCTGGATAGCTTTGGACTTTGACTCATTTCCCTTTTACTAGTTTATTAATGACAAACATTACAAGGCTCAAGCACAGCACTGCTTCCGAGCCCTTTTAAGTTAAATGCCCCTTCTCAGAGATGTGCTGGATAATGTAATTCAGTACTGAGGCAGTTTAATTTTTTATTTGTCTTCCAGCACCAGACTTGCTGAGCCATTACAGTGACTCAACCAACATTTTCTTTGTTACAACTGGGAAAGGTCATCCAAAAAAAAAAAAATAGAGCAGATGCCCCAAAATACCTTTCAGAACTTCCTTATAGTACCTTTCCCCCACCCCTTTTGCTTTTGTTACTGCTTGCAAAATATTTCTGAGCAAGAACAGCTATTCAATGCTCTTGATTTATATTAAGAAAATTCCATTTTATTTTCAGTGTATTAGGTCAGTACTGTTGTACATTTTATTCAAAAAAAGTTGTTTTCTGCGGGGGGGGGGGGGGGGGGGGAGAAATATTTTCTTTTGAAGCATCTGCTCATTGGCCTAAACAAAAAGAAATGTTAAGGCAACATGAACCATATTGTGTATATCATCTCCATCTTCTCTTTTCCCTTTTAATCCAGCTTGTTTTGCCTAAAGTCAGTTTAAGTGTACTAACATGCAAAGAGACGTCATAGTCTATAGCAGGGGTCGGCAACCTTTAAGGAGTGGTGTGCCGAATCTTCATTTATTCACTCTAATACAAGGTTTCGCGTGCCTGTCATACATTTTAACGTTTTTAGAAGGTGTCTTTCGATAAGTCTATAATATATAATGAAACTATTGTTGTATGTAAAGTACATAAGATGTATAAAATGTTTAGGAAGCTTCATTTAAAATTAAATTAAAACACAGAGCCCCCCGGACCGGTGGCCAGGACCCAGGCAGTGTGAGTGCCACTGAAAATCAGCTCGCGTGCCGCCTTCGGCACCCGTGCCATAGGTTGCCTACCCCTGGTCTATAGCACAAATAAGAACATGTTACCTCCAATGGCATTTTTTTTAAAACAGCATAAACATCTGCAACCATTATTAGAAAGGTTAAAGTGTAGAGGACTATGAGATTCAAATGGTTTCCCACTGGTTGAAGTCTATCACCTAGAACAGTGTTTCTCAACCTGAGGGTCCTGAGACCGGCTTGGATGGGGGGGGTCACAAACAAGGCCAGCATTAGAGGGTAGGAAGCAGGGCAATTGCCTGGGGCCCCACAGCACAGAGGCCCTTGTGAAGCTAATTTACATGTTTCATACCAAAGCCACAAGCTGGGAGAGGGTGAGGGGGCAATTTTTCCTAGGGCTCACAATGTTTCTTAAGTCCAAAGGGGGTCACCAGCACAAAAAGGTTGAGAAACACTAGCCTAGAACAAGGAAGCTTGGCAACTCCCTACAACCCAAGTACTATCTTTCAATTGATCCTCCAAAGTAGATACAGTGACTGATCCCCTTAACATGCCAAGCTCTTTCACAGCCCCCACCTCCCCAGCACTGTTTAAAAAGCTATGAAATACCGTTAATAGATTCTGAATAGAATTTATATATTACACACCAATGTAACTCTCAAATCATTTTCCCCACACACTCCAATATATATTTGCAATATAAAAAAATATTTATATATTAAGAAGCTCCATAATATTAAGTTAAATAAAAACTCCACACATACCGCATACATTATACTGTCCAGCTTAAGGAACATATTTATCAGATTGATAAAAAAGATGGGTAGGTACCATACATGAGAGAAACATCCTAATTTTCATGGATTTATTCTTACTAACAATAGTCGATCAGCTATATACGTTATGAAAAGGACAGTCAAGGGTCCACCTATATCTGCAAACTGCACACTTGTAATACTATTTTCCTAGTCTTTATGGTGATGAACTTCCAAACATTAACTTAATATGAACCAACACAGTGTTTCCTTCCTGAGACTGCAGAAAACTCCAACCCCATTGCTGCTGTTTACAGCTTTTGCGAAGCAATAGAGCAAAATTAACAGTCAGTTCAGTTTCATTGCTTCTATTCAGAACCCAACATCAGTAAAGTGGTCAAGAATCATTCTTAGACAACTATGAGCAGCAATGGAGATACCCAGTCATTCAAATAAATCTTTGGCTGGGTGATGTGGTAAATTTTTCAAGCACTGCACATCAAAAGTCAAATACTGGACAGAGAAATTTCAGTCTCAGGTTATCAACTGAAATGAGTAGTGGGTTCTTTTCCTATTCTCAGGCTAGTTTAGGTTAGATTTATTTAGCTTTAAAGGAGGCTCAAGATTTGTGCAAACATTGAATTAAATGATGCCTAATAAAATCAGATTTTTCACTGAAGCAACTGAGCATTTGTCATGTCACTTTTGCTCCTGTGTGCTCTGACCGAGACACCATAGAATACTACAGGGTAAGAAGTGACTGTAGTGTCCCAGCTAATCTGGCCCTTATAAACCTAAGTCCCATTTATGCAAAGTGTAGCAGCATACAGTTCTTGAGTGAAGCCCTGCTCAAGTCAGTAGAGTTCCATGCTGACACAGCAGTCCATCCATTCACTACACAATGCAGCAGCAGGACCCTAGAAACCACGGGCTGGTTTATATCACTAGGACTGAGTTTTTCAGTCATTATTTTGGGGGTAGAGGTGGGCAGGTGAGAAACTGTTTGTTTCAAGTAACAAAAAGGTGATGGAAATCAGGTGTTTTTTTAAAGTCAGTATCACTGTATCATAACAGACTCTCTTTGAGGGATCAGCTTTTAAACAAAACTTATTTTGAAGTGAATGCATGGTTTCTGGTACTTTGTTTTACATGTGCAATGTTGCTAGCACTGATGAGCACATGACAGAAAAAAGTGCAGCACATTCACTAGGAGTACAAACCTTCCCACACTTCCTGCCAATGCACTTTAGTCCTAGGCACAAAGTTGAAACTTTCAAGTAGCTGAGATCCCATACCCATTTGATGCTTGACCTTTTTGCTTAGACAACCAACAACAATGCCAGTTGTGGTGTGTACTCCAATATCCATTAGCATTTAGGGTGCAAGATGACCAATGCACCTTACACAGGTGATCAAAATAACTGTCAGATAGCAGCTACTTTCTGTCACTACTGTCCTAGTGTGAATTTAAAACTGACAACTAAGCTTTGTTCCAGACGTTCTATATTACATCACTAACTCTCTCAGACATCTAATCTCCCCCCCAACATTTTTTTTAAAATTTTCTGGGGGAACAATGAGGGAAATACATCTAAGGAACCATTGGAAGCACATCTGCTGCCTCATTTTCACTCACAGACTCAAGCCACAATCTCTGAAAGTTACTCTTAAAATATTTAGGGTACCAATAGGGGGATTGGAGGTCTTCTTGCTACTATCTCAAGCAGAAGATTACCAGGTGATATTCTTTGGCCTGTGTTCTGCAGGAGCTCAGATTACATGCTCAAAATGGTCCCTTTGACCTTAATCTACCTATGAATCACTTTTCCCTACCTGGGAGTTTTCTGTACTTTTGGTGGATAATTGTACTTTCATTGGAGGCGACAATTCACCCATTTGATTCTCTCTCTCTTTGAAGTGTGCCATCAACCACTCGCTGTCTACTGGCCTCTGACGTGGCTTTGTCTCTATCAAGACTCTCAATGAAATATATTCAACTTCTCATTTACTCTGCATATTTACATGTCCAGTCACACACACATCAAACGTTAAGAAAATAATCAACACATACAATTGCTTCCATCATTTTCACTGCCAGAGTAACTGTGCATTATCTCCTTTTTATTGTAAGCTTTACATTCTTTATATTTTCCAGACACTTACAGCAACAAAAATCAAGTACCAGGCTGGGAGAAATTTAAAAATGAGAACCAGAAAGGGACCTCATACCAAAGCCACTGTAGACTAAAGATACCAGACAGATAATCTGCTCCTTTTTAGAATACATGTACCAGCTTCTTACAAACATATAACTAATTTCTCTGACAAATTTCAGAATCTTGGGTATTAAAGTCAATCTTTTGGTGAAGTTATTCAATTTGAATTGTTCAGTTGCTTCTGCCCCTATCAGTAGCAGTCCATAATATATATTTTAATCTAGTTGCTATGCCAAATAGTTTATTGGCATCAATCCATGCACTGCCTTTGAAAACCACACACACACCCCAAGATATTCTAGCTCTCAGCTCCTTATTATTCAGTTATTTAGGCCAAGTCTTCTTGTTCTTTTTTCATAATTCATACCCTCAAAGTCCCCCTACAACATTCTGATTGCCACCCTCTGTAACTTTTCAATCTCAAAGTCATTCATATAATATTGTGAGCAGAACTACACAAAAACGTCTGCTCTCCCCATAAGTAGGTTTTGGAAAATTTACCCATTGCCTACTAGCCAGGGTAAAATGCATTGGTGCAAGTCATAATGGTTTATACCAGTGAGTGTTTCTTCATTAGGAGTCTACATCAGTCAAATTACACTGATGTTGCAATACCAGTGGCTCAAATCCCAATGGAGACCTGGCCTTAGATTCTGCAAAAACTTACTTGCATTCTCCAAAGAAAGATTTCTTCTTATCCTGGGCAAATGGATTGCAAGCCCTGCTTACAATTCAAGAATGCATCATTTTTTTATTTTTTTTTAATGGAGATATACCTATCTCATAGAGCTGGAAGGGACCCCGAAGGGTCATCGAGTCCAGCCCCCTGCCTTCACTAGCAGGACCAATTTTTGCCCCGATCCCTAAGTGGCCCCCTCAAGGATTGAACTCACAACCCTGGGTTTAGCAGGCCAATGCTCAAACCACTGAGCTATCCCTCCCTTATACTGAGAGCTGGGTTTGTTGGGTGGGGTTTTTTTGTTTTTGTTTGTTCTGCTTGGTTGTTTTAAAGTTGTTGAGAAAAAGCAGAATATTCATATTTCAACTACACAGCCTTTATTGGAATGTTTAAAAGGAAAGAGTACTTGTAATAAAGCTTTCAAGAAAATGTTTAGACTTTCTGTCACGTTGGCATGGGGATGCAGTCCATCATACTAACTAACAAGTTAACTCATATTTAAATAAAGAGAGATTTTGCATCTATAATAGGAAATATTCACAATTAAAATATAAAGGGGACTGATTTACTCATTCTTAATTATCAAATGCAACTACAGAATGATAAGAGGCAATAACCAAAGAAATTGAAATGTTATTCATATGCTATTTAATTTTTTTTAAAATAGTAAGGGTTTCTTTTCTGACCCTAATTTATTTCCTGTTTTTAAACAGGTGTTGTTTCCACTCCCACCACCTCAATTCAATTCAAATAATTCCAAGTGAGAAAAATAAAATTAAAATAAAGGTCAAAGATTAAGTAACACCAGGGGTCGGCAACCTTTCAGAAGTGGTGTGCCGAGCCTCCATTTATTCACTCTAATTTAAGATTTTGCGTGCCAGTAATACATTTTAATGTTTTTAGAAGGTCTCTGTCTATAAGTCTATAACAAATAACTAAACTATTGTTGTATGTAAAGTAAATAAGGTTTTTAAACCTTAAATAAGGTTTTTAAGAAGCTTCATTTAAAATTAAATTAAAATGCAGAGCCCCCCGGACCGGTGGCCAGAACCTGGGCAGTGTGAGTGCCATTATATCGCAGCTCACGTGCCGCCTTCGGCACCCATGCCGTAGGTTGCCTACCCCTGAGTTACACACTCAATATTTTATTAACACATTTACACACATAATTCCAAATAGGGTCTTTAGTGCCAGAATAACTCCATTGGCATTTCCTGATTTGTACAGTATGCATGTAGACGGCTAGTGTTGTGTAGGCATATCAAAACCACTCTTAGTTTAGATCCTCTACTGCTAGTCACAAACTGAAAACTGTGGGAAGAGAGAGATAAGCTCAGTGTGGTTCTGATCCTGCAAAGACTTACTCATGTGCTTTACACCCCGCAAGAAGCTCTGCTGAAGTCACTGGGACTACGCACAATATGTAAAATTAAGCAGGTGCATACATTTTTGTAGGATTGGGGCCTATAGTCTCATGTAAGTGTTAAAACATTACATAAACTTCTATCAGATTTCTGCTTTCCTGCATGAGGCCATATGTTTTGGAAAAGTCAGAAAAACTTCAGATGATGTCAACATGATATCAAAAATAAATAAATAAATCCACACTTGTTCCCTCAAATATAACACTGATTATATTCCTTACCTCCTTTTCTTTTTAAAAAGTGAAGAGCCGTACAACTGTTGAACTCCAATACAAAAAGACCATCTAATTTACACTAGAAGGGTGGGGCAGTGACCAAAAAAATCTGACATTACCATCCCTATTTCCATATTACTCTCTCATGAACATCCACACTGTTACTTGGGAAACATTTAGTAAAATCTATCTATATTTATTTACAGAGGTACTCATGGACTCATCACTATATTATCCAAGTGTCTCAATGGAAGATGTGCAATACATACAATGTCAAACCTCACTTTCAAATTAACAGTAGAAAACCCTAAAAGAAAGGCCTGTGGTCTCAGTTGGGATAGATTAGTGTTTTCACAACAGAATTTCCACATAATAGAAGCCATCTCTTTGTAATTAACACCATTCCAACCCCACACAACTGCAACAAAGCTTACCCCATGCAAAATACACAAAATAAAATAAAAAGCCAACAAGTCCTTTCTAAAACCCAAGCTCAAGAGCTCTGAAGGCTAGGAGCGAGCAAAGTTGTAACCTTGCAAATTATCTTTAAATAAAAGAATAGGAGTACTTGTGGCACCTTAGAGACTAACAAATTTATTGTAGCATCAGCTTTTGTGGGCTACAGCTCACTACATGCATCCGATGAAGTGAGCTGTAGCCCACGAAAGCTTATGCTACAATAAATGTTAGTCTCTAAGATGCCACAAGTACTCCTATTCTTTTTGCGGATACAGACTAACACGGCTATTACTCTGAAACCTATCTTTAAATAGTTGATCTGTCAACATACCACATTTCAGAGGTTCTTAATTTTTTTTTCATAGTGTGGCCACATAACACAGAGCTTTTGTCATTGGCCCCTCCTCTCCATTTGCAAACATACAAGCAACCATCCTTCCCACTCACCGTCACATAACTTCCCCGTGTTACATACTGCAATTTGCTCACATGGAAATATAATATTAGGAATGTATTTGTAGCTGTCTTTAATGCAATTTAACAGCTGGAAACAAGAACATGATCCAGTACAATATGATTAGCCAGATATTCATTCACAGACCACAGTTTGGGAACCATAGATTTAATATAACGGTATTAATGTAACATTAATATTGTAAAAATTAGGGACCAATCCTGCAAATATTTACTGCCATAGTCCCATTTAAGTAAGTAGCATTACGCTCATGAGTCAGGGTTTCAAGGTTGTGTCTTAAGAGTGCTTTGGGACATTGTCTTCTATTTGCATATGAAATGCCATGCACATTAATGAAGCTGTATAAATAACTACAGTTGGTATATAGCATCTTGACATCTTTCAGTGAAACTTTTTACCACACCTCTAACCCGATATAACGCTGTCCTCGGGAGCCAAAAAATCTTACTGTGTTATAGGTGAAACCGCATTATATCGAACGTGCTTTGATCCACCGGAGTGCGCAGCCAGCCCGCCCCCCCCCCCNATTTACACTAGAAGGGTGGGGCAGTGACCAAAAAAATCTGACATTACCATCCCTATTTCCATATTACTCTCTCATGAACATCCACACTGTTACTTGGGAAACATTTAGTAAAATCTATCTATATTTATTTACAGAGGTACTCATGGACTCATCACTATATTATCCAAGTGTCTCAATGGAAGATGTGCAATACATACAATGTCAAACCTCACTTTCAAATTAACAGTAGAAAACCCTAAAAGAAAGGCCTGTGGTCTCAGTTGGGATAGATTAGTGTTTTCACAACAGAATTTCCACATAATAGAAGCCATCTCTTTGTAATTAACACCATTCCAACCCCACACAACTGCAACAAAGCTTACCCCATGCAAAATACACAAAATAAAATAAAAAGCCAACAAGTCCTTTCTAAAACCCAAGCTCAAGAGCTCTGAAGGCTAGGAGCGAGCAAAGTTGTAACCTTGCAAATTATCTTTAAATAAAAGAATAGGAGTACTTGTGGCACCTTAGAGACTAACAAATTTATTGTAGCATCAGCTTTTGTGGGCTACAGCTCACTACATGCATCCGATGAAGTGAGCTGTAGCCCACGAAAGCTTATGCTACAATAAATGTTAGTCTCTAAGATGCCACAAGTACTCCTATTCTTTTTGCGGATACAGACTAACACGGCTATTACTCTGAAACCTATCTTTAAATAGTTGATCTGTCAACATACCACATTTCAGAGGTTCTTAATTTTTTTTTCATAGTGTGGCCACATAACACAGAGCTTTTGTCATTGGCCCCTCCTCTCCATTTGCAAACATACAAGCAACCATCCTTCCCACTCACCGTCACATAACTTCCCCGTGTTACATACTGCAATTTGCTCACATGGAAATATAATATTAGGAATGTATTTGTAGCTGTCTTTAATGCAATTTAACAGCTGGAAACAAGAACATGATCCAGTACAATATGATTAGCCAGATATTCATTCACAGACCACAGTTTGGGAACCATAGATTTAATATAACGGTATTAATGTAACATTAATATTGTAAAAATTAGGGACCAATCCTGCAAATATTTACTGCCATAGTCCCATTTAAGTAAGTAGCATTACGCTCATGAGTCAGGGTTTCAAGGTTGTGTCTTAAGAGTGCTTTGGGACATTGTCTTCTATTTGCATATGAAATGCCATGCACATTAATGAAGCTGTATAAATAACTACAGTTGGTATATAGCATCTTGACATCTTTCAGTGAAACTTTTTACCACACCTCTAACCCGATATAACGCTGTCCTCGGGAGCCAAAAAATCTTACTGTGTTATAGGTGAAACCGCATTATATCGAACGTGCTTTGATCCACCGGAGTGCGCAGCCAGCCCCCCCCCCCCCCCCCCCCCCCCCCCCCCCGAGCGCTGCTTTACCACGTTATATCCCAATTCGTGTTATATTGGGTCACGTTATATCGGGGTAGAGGTGTATTTCACTAGTCAATGCTGTGTGACATTACACTTAAGAGGCATATTAAAAATACACTCAGAAGTAGTGATTGTCCCAAAAAAAAATCTTCAGGAAAAAGGAAACAAAAAATGGAAACTTTGGTTGCCCCTTTCCCTATACTAGCCCAGGGTTCTCTTTGGAAAAATCCCATGCACATCATTTCCAACCCACCAATGCTAATGCCAACAGACTTTAAACTACAGCTTGGTGCAATTTCAGAAAATCTTGAAGTAAAAATTTCTAAACTGAAACTCTGCAATCAAGTCCTGCACAGAAAAAAATTTCAGAATGGTAAAAAATAATTCAACTACTTGAGCAAAGTTGGGGGAGGAGGGGAGTAGCATCAGCCAAAATGTCATTAAACGACTGGTCTTTATCAGATTGGTCTGGGAATTAAGTTGATCAGAAATGAAAACTGTTTTGCAGCAAAAAAGTAAAATATTCTAAGTGTATACAGAAGGGCAGATACAATTGTTTGTAAATGACTGTACATTTAATGATACACCCAACTCCATATGGAAACTGTTCTAGACAAGTTGTAATTATTATTAACATCACCAAAAAGCAAGAAAGAAGTAAATTACTTTTCCAAACATAAAGGCAATGGATATATTTCCAGCACAGAAGCTCCCTACACTGTCAACTTTTTTCGCAATAACTGGAAAAGTAAACGATTCTCTGTGTTGACATGAGCATTTCTGACAGACAAGAGGGCATCGACTTGCCGTGAAGAATGTGCTGCTTCACATTAGCGATCATCCTAGCAAATAATCCAACAAAACACTCTTTAACCCATCCCTAACTTTTTTATTCTGCAGCCGATCTTCTTTCCAGCACCTTTCCATTCTCTGGTAGCGCAAGGAACATATTCCTTTTTCAGATATAAACATTAGATGCCTGTTGTTTTGTGAACTCCGCACATTTCACTGCTCTTTCCCCCCTGGGCCTGGAGCAGCTGGGAAGCCTGGGGCTGGATTTAAACTCTTTGCAGTAACTACTGCTCAGGAAAGAGAAATCATTTTAAAGGAGACTTGCTTTGGGGATTTTAATTTTGTTCTGTTTCAAACACCAGGCTTTGAACAAATGTAACAAAACCTAAAGCATGCGGTTACACAGCCTTCTCCAGGAGAATTAAACTAACAAGATGTGACCCTCAAAGTGACAGCCAATATCCCAGTTTGTATGGACCCAGTGCACTTAGGGTGTATGCAACCAACAAGAAGAAAAACACAGAGAAAGACAGAGCGAAAGGGACCCCCCCTCCTCCGCTTTTCAAAAGCACACCTACAAGAGACTCACTTGCTCGTTACAAAATAGTAACAAACAAAGAGTTCAGGCCCCAAAACACACAAGTCTTTGCGATTGTATCTCGCTACCGGATAAATCTCAGCTCCCACAGATGGGTACAAAGAAGCCATGTTCAGTTAGCAGCTCCTTTCACACAGACACACGCTCCCTGCCCCCAGGGCCGGGCCAGGCAGCCCAGCAGCGTTTTAAACTTTACTGTCAGGAAAACTAGACCGCTGCACTCAGGAGCAGCAGCGCTTCTGGCCCAAACTCCCCGCGCTTCTTCCGTCCCTTGAGGTCTCAGCCAGGTGGGACAGGCACAAACTCCCCTCCCCTGGGCAGGGGGGCTGCGGAGGCCAGGTCCCTCCGGCCCATGCCCACGTCTCTCCTCAGCCGAGCAGCCCGCACTTTCCCCCCTTTATCCCCTCCCTCCCCCTTTCCAGGAAGCGCCATATTGATCCCAAGCGCCCTCTCCCTGCTCCGGCTGCTCCTTCCCCGCTCGCTGCCCCGGGCGCGCACCCTCACCTTGGCGATCGCCTTCTTGTACCTGGTCACCGCTTGCTGGATGAGACTGAAAACTTTCATGTTGCCGTCCCCGCAGGGCACGACCACCCGGGTCCGCCCGAAGCACACCGTGACTTTCATCCTGCCCCGGCCGGCTGCGGCCCCGCACACGCTGCCCGCCCGCCCGCTCTCGGCCCCCGGCTCCGGGCGCGCCTGGCTCTGCACCCCCCGGCCAGCCGCCAGCCCCGGGCAGGAGCCCGGCCCCAGGGAGGTCGACAGCGGCTGCTGCTGCGGACCGGCCGAGTCCCGGGCCGGCGCTGCGGAGGCCCCGCTCACATGCTCGGCCGCCGCCGGGGCGGTGCCAGCGCTCGTTGCTGCCTCTGGCCACCTGTTCCGCGTCTCCTCCTGCGCGCAGCGAGGCGGCGGCGGCGGCGCTTCACTCACATGCGGCGGGGGAAGGGCCGCGCTGTCTCCCCGCTATGGCCGCGCAGGGCATTGCCGCTCGCTCGGCCTCTGGGCCCGGCCCTCCCCCACCCACCGGCGGCAGAAGGGGGGCAGGTTGTGGGGCTGCGCCTCCTGACACATGCCCGGGGGAGGGGGAGGGTCATGGGGGCGAGCCCAGGGGAGGGGAGAGCCGGGAAGAGGGACGGGGAAGGGGGCCGTGGGGCGCTGTTTACGCGGGGCTCTCCTAAGGGCTCTGAAGGAAGGAGGCGACCCCACAGCCGTGTCCTTGCCGCAGTGGGAAGCCCTGCTAAGCCCCAGCGATGGTGATTCGTGCCTAGCCCGCCCTACAGCGCCAGACCTCCCTGCCTCCCGCGGGAAGGGGAGTGTTGTATCCCTGCCAAGTCAAGGTGCAAGCAGCCATAGGGGAGAGGAGGAGAGAGGGAGCCCAGCCTAGCTGTAAGGGGGCCCGGTAGGTGAAAGGGGGCCCACTTTGACATCCCCCACCACTCCACCTGGTGGGGCGGTTTTAAACCTCCCCACCGCCCTCCAGGTGCCTCTCTTCACACCCTCGCTTCTGCTGCTTTTAGCATCTTGAAATGGGCGCTTTTCCCAAAATGTCAAGGGCCTGTTTTGCCCAAGTAGGTGTGAGCTGTGCCACACTCACCTCTGCCCAGGGCCCTGGCTCCTGGAGGCACCTGTGTGTAGCAGAATCCCAGCTTTCATTCTAAACAGGCTCCCAGCCCTGGTCCCTGCAAAGAAAAGCTTGGAACACATGACATGAGTGTAACCGACTACCCCATGCATCGCTATGAGGGTTAACTGCTCTGTGGGGCTAACAACTCCCAGCAGAGGACTCCAGGTATAGCAGGAAGAGACAACTGCAGTAGGCCACTAAGCAGATGCACTCTGGTCCTTCTGAGGGAAGGGGCCTATGTTGCTGTTCCTGAGGGTGTTCCTGAGTGACCCTGTCTCTTGGAAAGGGGGGGGCACTGTCATCCCAGGTGGGGAGCAGAGCCATGACACAAAGGTGGGCTGTAGGTGGAGCCATGGTGTGCCTACCTCCTCAGGTTGCCTTCCTCCAGCCACCCTCTGTGAAATCAGTTTCTAGCCTAATATTTTGCATGTTACAGACATGTCAGGTGAAAGAGTCACAGCAGCCATTTTGGCAATTTTTGCTGGCGGACAAAAGGCAGGGAGGACTGGAACAATGCACAGGAGCGCGCACACACACACAAACTGGATCAGTGTGGGCAGATCCCTGTTGACTTTAATGGGTGTTCACCTGCATGGATCCAAGTGAGGTGGGGGTGGAGCCAGAGACAGAAATTCTCTGTTTCCTGCCCCAAGGATCTTTACCAGATCCTAGGTCCCCACAATTTCCCACCTTGTAGCTTATCAACAAGAGGCAGGAGGAGCAGCTATACCTATCTGTTGACTGAGAGCAGTCTCCCAGCACTCTAAGGCTGCTCTCAGTCGTCATGACTGGGAAGTAGAGGACCCTGAACCCCAAGGAGCTTGGTTAATCAGTAGGAGACATAGGCCATTTACAGCAGTGCATGGGGAAATGAACCATTCTCCCTTCTGGTGTTTTCACAGGGTCACCATACAAGACAGATGTGGGAGTACAAGGAATGAGACCATATTGGTCAGCTTGTTAGGGGGAAGCATGGGGAGAAAGCACAAAGCATGGGGAGAAAGCATGGGGAGAAAGCTTGTTTGAAATGTTAACAAGTGGGCCAGGGAAGCTGACACCATGGGCCAATCACAGCTGAGCGTTAACTGCTCAATAGCAAATGAGATGATAGTTTCATAGATTCCAAGACCAGAAGGGACCATTTTGATCATCTAGTCTGACCTTCTGCATAGCACAGGCCATAGAACTTCCCAAAATAATTCCTAGAGCAGATCTTTTAGGAAAACATCCAATTTTGATTTAAAAATTGTCCATGATGGAGAATCCACCACAATCCTTGATAAATTGGTCCAATGGTTAATTACTCTTATCACTAAAATGTATCCCTTATTTCCAGTCTGAATTTTTCTAGCTTCAACTTCCAGCTATTGGATCGTGTTATACCTTCTCTGCTAGACTGAAGAGCCCATTATTAAATATTTGTTCCCTCTGTAGGCACTTATAGCCTGTAAGCAAGTCACTCCTTCTCCTCATTAAGCTAAATAGATAGAGCTCCTTGAGTCTACCACTATAATGCATGTTTTCTAATCCTTTAATCTTTCTCTTGGCTCTTCTCTGAACCCTCTCCAATTTATCAACATTCTACTTAAACTGTGGGCACCAAAACTGGACACACTATTCCAGCAGCAATCGGACTAGTGCCAAATACAGTGGGCAAATGACCTCTTTACTCCTTCTCAACATTTCCCTGTTTATGCATTCCAGGATTGTATTAGCTCTTTTGTCTGACGTATCACACTAGGAGATCACATTCAGCTGATTATCCAACACAACCCCCAAATCTTTTTGGAGTCACTGCTTCCCAGGATAGAGTCCCCCATCCTGTAAGTATGGCCTAGATAAGAATGACAACTGTTCATAAAGGTCCCTGAAAGTGAATACAAGTGCCTTACCTTTGATGCAATAGAGAAGGGAGAGCCAGTGGAGGGATGCAAAGAGAGAAGTGATATGGTCAAAGCAACGGGTTGGGGAAATGACTTTCCACCAGCATTCTGAATTGAGATGAGTGTGGCAAGATTGCATTTGTCAAGGCCAAAGAAAACGGATGTTGCAGGAATCAAGACGTCAGATGATGAGGCCTTGAATGAGAATTTTAGCTGTGTGATGTCAGAGCTCTTCATAGCTTTTGGATAAATTATTTACAATTAAATATTCTCTGCATAGGCACTACTTCTGTAGGAACTGTATGTTCAAAATATTATATCTTAACCCTTAAAGTTCTATGATATGTACCTGGTATTAGCAGATTTTACTACACTAAGTTCCTGACATGTTTCTTTTCTCAGTGAGTATAATGCTTTTGAAAAGTAATCAGATGGCAATCCTGGAAATTGAACCCTTCAATCCACCCAACAGGTAAAGCCTGGACAATAGCAGTGTAATCTTTTCTACAGCCCCCTGCCAATGTGTCCACTTCTGATATGGAGATAGCACCTTTTGAAGGTGCGTGTCCTTTTCCACACCCACTGAGTTACTGGTCTGCCTGCTGATACAGACAGTGAGGATGCCAGGTTTGATTCCTTCCCCTGCCCATCACCCCCAGGAGCCTATGCCAAACCCCCTGAAGTCCATGAGAAGTATTTTCCAGTGGGCTTTGGACAAGCCCTAAGACCTGGGCTGAAACAACCAACTCATTTCACACAGGCTACTGGGCAATCATCAGATGCTAACTTTCATCCACTACCAACCTATATTGGATTTGAACTAGTGATGTAGTAGTGAATGAAACTGTCTCCCTCTGTATAAGAGGCAATATGTCTAGCGACAGGTCTACACTTAAAACGCTGCAGCAGTGGTGTTGTAGCACTTAAGTGAAGACGCTACCAATGCCAATGGGAGGACTTCTCCCATCAGCATAGTTAATTCACCTCCCCAAGGGATAGTAGCTATGTCTAAAGGAGAATTATCCCATTGATTTAGCACTGTCTACATGGCGGGTTAGGTCGGTTTAACTGTGTCGCTCAGGTGTGGATTTTGCACACCCCTAAGTGATGTAGTTATACCGATTTAATTTCCCAGTGCAGGCCTGGCCTAGTAGTTACAGTAGGAGACACGCACCTGGAAGTTCTCTCTCCTAAAGGACTGCCACCAAAGAGTGGTGTGCATTTAACCTCTCTGTATTTCAGTGTTCCTATAATTAAAATAGGAATAATACATTTCTCATAGGAATATTTTGAGGCTTACTTAATTAATGTAATTCAGATCATTAAATAAAAGTTTCTCTCTCTCAGATGCATACACATACAAAATATTATATATCCCATTACTCTGAGCTGTGTACTGCCATATTATAATATTTTACCATATGCTTATTGTGTGTAATTTTTCTCTTTTATGAAATAGAAAGGTAAGATTTAGGAAATAAAACTGAAGTAAACAGTTCACTTATCCCAGACATATGACCTGTAAATACATTCCAATTTTTTTGTATAGCCATGATTTATTCTTTAAATTTTTTGAAGTTCTCCATTAACCTGCTGCTATTGTACTTTCCAGGTGATTGCCAGAGCTACTGGGAAACATGCAGAGAGGTTGGAAGAGTGATAAATCATTGGTTTAATAGACATCATCAGAGAAACTTGCAGAAGCAGTTGCAAAGAAGTGAAGTCAGTAGAGCTACCCAGAGACTCTATACTTAATAAATAGTTTTGTAGTAGTTCAGTAAATTTTGTAAATGTGCAGTGTTATATATCAGTAGTCATTTCCATTATCTATTGAAACTAGGGCTGTCAAGCTATTAAAAAAATTAATCGTGATTAATCGTGCAATTAATCGCACTGTTAAACAATAATAGAATACCATTTATTTAAATATTTTGGATGTTTTCTACATTTTCAAATATATTGACTTAAATTACAACACAGAATACAAAGTATACAGTGCTCACTTTATATTTATTTTTATTACAAATATTTGCACTGTAAAAAACAATATTTTTCAATTCACCTAATACAAGTACTGTAGTGCAATCTTTTTATCATGAAGTTGAATTTACAAATGTAGAATTATGTACAAAAAATAATTGCATTAAAATAAAACAATATAAAATTTTAGAGCCTACAAGTCCACTCAGACTTACTTCTTGTTCAGCCAATCGCTCAGACAAACAAGTTTGTTTACATTTGCAGGAGATAATTGCTGCTCACTTCTTGTTCACAATGTCACCTAAAAGTGAGAACAGATGTTCGCATGGCACTGTTGTAGCCGGTGTCACAAGATATTTACATGCCAGATGCGCTAAAGATTCATATGTCTCTTCATGCTTCAACCACCATTCCAGAGGACATGCGTCCATGCTGATGATGGGCTCTGCTCGATAACAGTCCAAAGCAGTGCGGACCGACGCATGTTCATTTTCATCATCTGAGTCAGAGGCCACCAGCAGAAGACTGATTTTCTTTTTTGGTGGTTCGGGTTCTGTAGTTTCCACATCGGAGTGTTGCTTTTTTAAGACTTCTGAAAGCATGCTCCACACCTCATCTCTCTCAGATTTTGGAAGGCACTTCAGATTCTTAAACCTTGGGTTGAGTGCTGTAGCTATCTTTAGAAATCTCACATTCATACCTTCTTTGCATTTTGTCAAATCTGCAGCAAAAGTGTGCTTAAAATGAACAGCATGTGCTGAGTCATCATCCGAGGCTACTATAACATGAAATATATGGTAGAATATGGGTAAAACAGAGTTGGAGACATACAATTCTCACCCGAGGAGTTCAGTCACAAATTTAAACAACACATTATTTTTTTAACGAGCGACATCAGAATGGAAGCGTGTTTAGCATATCTGGCACATAAATACCTTGCAATGCTGGCTACAAAAGTCCCATGCAAACGCCTGTTCTCACTTTATGGTGACATTGTAAATAAGAAGTGGGCAACATTATCTCCTATAAATGTAAACAAACTTGCTTGTCTTAGCGATTGGCTGAATAAGAAGTAGGACTGAGTGGACTTGTAGGCTCTAAAGTTTTACATTGTTTTGTTTTTGAGTGCAGTTATGTACCAAAAAAAAATCTACATTTGTAAGTTACACTTTCACGATAAAGAGATTGCACTACAGTACTTGTATAAGGTGAATTGAAAAATACTATTTCTTTTGTTTATCATTTTTATAGTTCAAATATTTGTAATCAAAAATAATAATATGCAGTAAGCACTGTACACTTTGTATTCTGTGTTGTAATAGAAATCAATATATTTGAAAATGTAGTAAAACATCCAAAATATTTCATAAATTTCAATTGGTATTCTATTGTTTAATAGTGCAATTAAAACTGCGATTAATTGTGATTAATTTTTTTTTTTAGTTAATCGCGTGAGTTAACTGCGATTAATCAACAGCCCTAATTGAAACATAATGTTGCATATTGGAAATGTTCCTGCACTGCTACAAAACTAATTAGATTCGGTCACTGGTCAACACTAGTCACTTCATGCACAACCATGGCTAGAGGTTTTGCATGTTTTTTCTAAAACTATGGCTCCTGCCCTTACTATATGGAACAAGCTTATTGGTGGTTTTCCCAGCCACTCTAGTATTCTCCTGGAAACAACATAAATGCAGGTTAAATAAAACTTTAACATTTTCAGTACTCAGTTTTTAAAATGGAAAAATACAGCAGCAAGGTAAGAGATGGAAGTATATCTTGAGACCTGATTTAAGGCCAGATCTTACAAATTCACACTCACGTGAATAGACATAGTACTAAAGTGTATAAGGCTTTTCAGAATCATACCATTAGAGGGGTTAAATTGCCCCCCATTGTGTGTGGAATTCCTACCCACCCAGTCCCCCAAAAAAGCATCTGCAAAAAGCTCTAATGCAAGATTGTTGGATTTGGGGTGTGCTTGGGTTTTTTCAAATCTCATTTTATTCAAGCAAGAATAAGTATACAACCATAAAACAGGGCTATGTGGCCAAACCCCGCTCCCACCCCCCAAAAACAACGTTTCTGAAAGTGTCCATGGGCTAATTATGCAAGATAAATTAAGTATGGAACATTATAAAAGATTATGAGAACAGGATTATACTAATTAGGAGAAAAATTGGCAAGTCTGCTGGTTTATATAAATTACAAGTACTTTGGATGTACTTAATGAAAGGATCCCATGTTTCAATACAGGTGACATATATATCTTTTTTGGATGCTGAGTTTTTCAGTGGCTAATTATGCCCCAGGATTAGACAAACCATTTATTAACTGGTGCATTGTTGGAAGATTTCCATTCTAAGGCAATTACCACTCTGGCAGAAAGGAGTAGGTGATGAAACAGCAGATGGAAATAATCAGAGTTTATTATTAATGATGATTTATATTACAGTAGCACCTAAATACCTCAACCAAGCTGGAGCCCCATTTACAAATGTATAGTAAATGAGTCACTACCCCCAAAGAGATTCTGTCCGAGCCCAATGCAGCTAATCTGATGTGAGGTTGATTTAAGCATCAAAAGATATTTGAGCAGTAGAATGACTATTGGTTCTAGGAATGTTTGTCAGATGGGCATTTCAAAGTTGGCAGCCAGTTTATGGGTTACAAATGACTATTGGTTTAATAGTAATAATATTTCACACTACCTCAGTTTATACCTTGCTTCAAAGTGATGCAGTTTTAAATTATAAAGATGTAAAACTCAATCAGAATATGGTATGGAAAGACCAGCACAAACCAGGTGCTACCGGAAGGATTGAAATAAAAAGGAAGAAAGGGCTTGTATACCGATGAACTGTTACTTAGATGATGCAGACAAAACAAAAAAATCATCAGAAATTTTGTAGACTTCGGGTACAATTTTCAAGAACACCTAAGTGACATAGAAACCAAAGTCCTATTTTCAAAAGTAACTTAGGAACTCAGGAGCCTAAGTCTCACTGAATGGGGACTTAGACTTAACATAATAACACCTAACATTTAGGCCATCTAGATTGTAAGCCCTTTGGAGCAGGGACTGCCCTTTTGTTCTGTGTATGTATAGCCCCTACCACAATGGGGTCCTGGTTCAAGACTAGGGCTCCAACTAAGCACTATAGTAATAACAGTGGAATCCATGGCCCTGAGTTAGGCACCCAGGCGCCCTATACAATGCTACAATGCATAGGAAGAATTAAGCACCTTAGAATAAGCACAGAGCCACCTAAACTAGCCAGCAGGAAATGCTGAGGAAAGGGGAAAGCCCACCCCCCCAGCCAAAGGGTGTTAGGTGCCTAGCTCTGGGCTGGATGGAGGTGCCTCCCTCCAGTTGGGATTCACAGCCATGAACACTCTGGAAGTAAGTGCCTAAGCTAGTCAGCCCTTTTTCATGAAAAACCTGAAGCTGTTCTGCTTTGTATGCAATACTTAAATACTCATTGGGCCAGAGAGACAGAGTGATTTTATACCCCACTGGTTAGGGCACTCACCTGGGAGACCAAGTTTGCAGTCCCTGCTCTAATGAATATTAAGTATTTCATACAAAGCAGAACAGCTTCAACCAGAGAGATTGAGAGAGACCCAGCTCAAGGTACCCTGGAGCCCAGTGGCTAGGGCACTCACCTGGGAGAAGAATCAAGTCTCTGTGCCAAGTCCTCTATATACCAAAAAACTACATTAAGAGAACATAATTTATACTGCAAAAATCAAGTACTTGAAAGTTAGGAAATGTCAGATTTAAGGGTACCTGTGCAACCTTAATTCTGCTATCTTGTGGGTGCATTCTGTGCTCTGGATGAGGTAAGTGTCCTGTGGGAAAAACGGTATGCGATCCTGTAATTAAGGATGGTCTCATAATGAATATGCATAAGGATGCAGAATTAAAGTTGTACAGATAATTTTAAACCTGCCAGCTTCCCCATACTATTAATGTGAGTGTACATATAAAATCATTTAAGTACCAAAATCAAGTAATCATCTTTCAAATGATCATGTTGTTAAGAGCCTGTTAAATAATGTATTAAACACAGTTTCAGGGGCTTTCCTTCCTATTATGATCTGAACAGCACGACACATCAAGATAATGCAGTTAAATTATCAAAGGCAAAATTATTGTATTGGTTAAATATCGTTAAGACTCAGGATGTTCATTTTAATTTCATTTTCAAGGTTCTTAGAAATTCTCTGCTATCATAAAACTAGCATAAAATCACTTCACCAGTCTGGATCTTCATCTACAGAAGCTACTTCAAGACATTTTGAGTCTTCTGAGAGGTTGTTCCCCTCCCACCCTTGTTCTTCTTCCACATTCTCAGTCATTCTTCGCTGGGATTCACAGAATCATAGACTCATATGGTTGGAAGGGACTGCAAGGGTCAACAGATTAAATATCAGTCTTCAAAACTGTGAATCACAGAAGCCTTCCCTAGGATCCTAGCAATTGCAAAGACTTAAGGAGTTTTTCCATTAACTTCAATGGCATTCGATCAGACCCTAAATCCCCAAATAAATAATAGCAAGAAACAACTACAATACTGGGCTCTGTTTGTCAACAGGCTTGGTCTACTCTTAAAAATTAGCTTGACCTGGCTATGTCACACAGAGCTTTGAAAAATTTCTGAGCACCATAGTTAGGTCAAAGTATTCCTGAGTATAGATGCAGCTAGGTCGACAGGATTCTTTGGGCAACCTTGCTACCACTTCTCAGAGAGGTGAATTAACTGCATCAGTGGAAAAACCCTTCCGTCGATGTAGGAAACATCTGCACTCCAGTGCTACAACAGCACAGCTGCAATGCCTGTACTGTGGACATACCCTCATTCAGATATTTTCAGTCCAACATATTCTCTGAACAGAAGCTATGCCAGTTCATTTGCCAGTGCTCAAGTTTTATCTGATTCCACCTTACAAATTATGTACAGGTTTTATACATATATTAAGAAATCATTTCTCTGCTGGCACTACTCTGAACAGCTAGGGATCCCAGTTTAATTTATCGTTCCATTCATTTCCTTTTTGGACTAAAAGGTGAAGGGATGTATTGTGGCATTCATCAATGAACTCTCTGGCTGATTAAGGAACAGCATTGGTAGGAGCGAAGGGAATTCCATCAGGTCTTCACTGGTTGAAATTTGGTGGCTGCAACATGGGGCCTCACAGGGGACTTAAAGAATGGAAAAAAGAGGGTTTCAGGGTTTTCACAGGAATATGAAGGATTACATATACAGACATACCCTCAGAAAACCTAGATCCCTGTTGCAAGTTTATTTAGATGCATTAGCTTGGCCACTTTCACTCCATTTACACCACCAGTGCTGCATAAATATTTGCTCCAGAGCAAGATTCTGAAATGCCTGCAAAATTAATTTTCTACAGTATAAACAACAAACAAGTGGCCAAGTAGAAAGGATAATCAGAGTATGCATTTACTAGAACTCCTTGTCAGAAGTGTGACCAGGATGTACATAGTTATCTTGAATGCTGCCGCAGCACAACCCTTGAATGACTTCCCATATACTCTGAAAAGCTCCAGAAGCACAACATGGCCCAATTTCAGAGTTGCTGATCACCTGCAGCTCCCACTGAGGAGGAATAGTGGGTTCTCAGCCCCTTTGAAAATTAGGACACTACTATCAAAATAGTTTTGGGGCTAAATCAGAAGAAACATGGAATAAGAAAAAATGAATGGGGGAAATGAGACACACACCGAACTTCATTCTTTCCTTCTTATTATTTTTCTTTATATCCTTTCTTCTGTCATTTCTTCTCTCATCCTCTCCTTTCTCCTCCCCCTCCCAATCTTTTATTCTCTTTACCACACCTTTTCCCATTTCTCCTTCCATCTTCCACCTCCTTTTCCCCACTCCTCCATCTTGTCTTCCTTAGCTGTATTTGCAGCTGCTGAAATGCAGTAAAGAGAAGAATGAAATGAAATAAGAGACTCCCTGTGCTGAGCTAAACTCTGTGACAGCTTGTCATATATGGTAAATACTTCTTCATTTTGCAGAACACAAAGACTCTGACAATAAACAGAACAAGCTACGGTTACCAAAATGCAATTGCAGTATTTTATGGTATGGTAGAACCTCAGAGTAATGAACACCAGAGTTACGAACTGACCAGTCAACCGCACACCTCATTTGGAACCAGAAGTACACAATCAGGCAGCAGCTGAGACAAAAAACCAAACAAATACTGTACAGTACTGTGTTAAATGTAAACTACTAAACATAAAGGAAAAGTTTAAAAAAAGATTTGACAAGGTAAGGAATCTGTTTCTGTGCTTATTTCATTTAAATTAAGAAAGAGCAGCATTTTTCATCTGCATACTGAAGTTTCAAAGCTGTATTAAGTCAATATTCAGTTTTAAAACTTTTGAAAGAACAACCATAACATTTTGTTCAGAGTTATGAACATTCTCCATTCCCAAGGTGTTCATAACTCTGAGGTACAAGTGTATATTAATCTGCTCTAAATCTTAAAAAATCCTGCATTGGTTTAAAATCAGGTTATATGTAGTGAAATTAAAGTGCAGTACTCTCAATACATGTAACATATATCAGTTTCATGAAGGTGCATGTTTCAAGAGATGCAAAAGTGGTGTGAATGCAATCAACGTGCAAGATCTTTTCCCCCTTTTTTTTTCTAATTTGCTGACATCTATAATGAATAGAATACAGTAAACTCCAGAAGTTGCCATGAGTAGAAAGGGAGCAGTACATGGAGCTAGTGCACAGTGCCAAAAGGAGAGTCTTCACTCAGGTCTCATCTTGTTTCACTTTGAGTAAACAAGAGTCCTATACACCAGGCACTTCAGGCAGAGTTAATATTCTGGGAACAGATCAAATAGTCGATATCCCGCTGCGTTGTGACTACTATCATCTTTAAATAGGAGAATTTATTGAAATGGTATAGGAACAAATTCTTCCCTAAAATACACACACACACACTTCCCACTGTCTTCAGCAGGACTTTGTATGCCTATCTGAGAGCAGAATTTGGCCTAGATTTACTAATACACTTTGAGGCAGGTGTGCCTGCTTCAGAGTAACCCCTCCGGGGCCAAGTGTGGCACTGCAGGCACTCCCTGCCTCAATCCATTGGCTGTAGCTGTAAGCTTGGCATCAGTCTACACCCAGCTCAATAACAAACACAAACTTTGGCACTCTGTACCTTTAAATACACAAACAAAACAACACTCCAAGTCAAATGCCTATCTGCAGAGCTTGAGGGCCAGAGCCTGGCCCTGGGGTTCTGGGCTATCGAGGAGGAGGAGGAGGAGATGGTTTATCCCACTCTCACACTGCGCTACCCTGAGATGAAGTAGGCAACCATTTTGAACTGGCCTGCTAGCTCTTGATTGGTCAGTATTTCCTCTTGGCCTTCTAGGCCTTTGGAGGACTGTCTTGCAGGAAACCTGGTCTGAGTGGAGGGTATCAGGGCACCAATGACTCCAGCAGGGGGCAGAGAAGGCCTGATCAATCACGTACCTAAAAAAAAAATAGATAGGTTGGACAAATAAGATTAGTTCTATTGATCTTCTGGCTAGTGTCCTATTGGTAGGGAATACATTACAAACAAAAATCCCATTTTTTTCTGATTTGCCACAGACTCTCACAACTGTTCAATACCAATCCAGCTGTCATTATACCAATGGCATCTGTTCCAGGTATTCAGCTGACCCATTATCTGATGATTATTCACTTATAGAAATGTAAAGGTTTAAATCATATTTTATGAAACACATTTTTCTTGTTTAAAAACTTAGCCTTGCTACTAATAATACCATAAAAATGTAAGTTATGCATAACCTTGAGGAATTCAAGAGCAGTAAATCACCAGGACAGGATGTTATTCATCAGAGAGACGTGAAAGAAATAAGGAATGAAATACTGGTGATATGGATCAGCATGTGCAATATAGCCTTAAAAAACAGCAAACTGGTCCCAAAAACTGGAAAATTGCCAAGCTACTGCCTATTTTCAGAAAAGGAGCCAAGTGACATCCCAGGAGTTACGGATCTGCAAACCTCACCTCAATTCCAGGGAAACTGATTGGGAGACGAATTGAAGATATACTAGTACACGACTTGGATAAGTAAAATCTGATAAAGTCAAACAAACCCATTTTCTGTAAAGAAAAATTGAGTCTCTTCAACCTGTTATTAGAAATAGCTGATAAAACAGTAGATAAAGATGATGTGGTTGACACTATCAGGTTTTGACAAATGCAGTTGCTCACTCACCAATAGTGAGTGTGAAATTTTCCCTGGAAGTGCAGGACTTACCAATGAGCTGTTGCAGAATGTAAGCTTTCATTTCTAAAAATGGGTATTTCCAGATAAAAAAGCAATGTTTGAAATGAGAGTGAGTGAAGCGCTGTTTTCCTGTCGGCCAGAATTTTTTTTTTAAAATTCAGACTATTGAAGAGAGTTGTGAGCTGACTCAAGTTTCTCAGCTACTAACTATGAAGCCTGCCTGCCACACCTCCTACTATTATTAGTGGTATGGCAGCACCGATCCCTATAGTTAAGGTTGCCTCCAACTTCTGTTTAAAGACAGACATTTCTAAATCCTCCAAAATCGACATGCTTAGTCAAATTCCCTTGAAATTTGGTGTGCCTCAGGAGGGTTCAGGGTAGGGTGAAACACCCAAATGTGGGGTCATTTGAGCTACAAGTTGTAGAGATATAAGCCTTGAAAAATAGCCACTTTGCAAAACGTTTCTAGGTAGGATTTTTTGTGCAGAGCATCAGATCAAAGTATTGATGTGATGCGGGTTAAAATGGTGTCAGTCTGCAGATGGCACCCAGTAAGTTTTTGGGGAAGCCAAACTGCAAACAGTATTTAAGAAAATGTACATTTTTTTACAGCACATATGTACCAATACAGAAAAATGACAGGTTTCCATTCCTGGCATTTTATATGCTTTAAAACTCAACCATTGTAAGTGATCCAAAATCCAAATGGTTACTCAGGATTGCTTTGAAATTTGGTGTGCCTGATGGGGGCACAGGGTAGTGTTAAGTGTTCCAGATCTGATGTCATTTGACCAAAGGGTTCTTGAGGCGCACTCCAGTGGTTTCCTTCTGTGGCCTTGTACTCTTAAACTGAGAGGTACTAATGAGTAGATGAACCACAGACCTCATTGAGATTGATGGCTGTGACCACACTCTTCAATTAACATAATTAAGGATAAATTAATCACAAGCTCCCACCTAGGACAAAAAAGCTTTGCAGTGAGTGGCTGGAGGCGGCTATGCTTGGAGAGCCTTGGGTGGTTGTAACAGGGTGGCTCACCTCTTAAGGGCTGGGGCTAGCCAACCCTGATTACACAGTGAACCACACATGGGAGAGAGCAGGGTGATTGCCCTATAAAGAGCACCAGGAAGCAGCAACGAAGGGGAGGGAGCACAGGAAGGTGGAGAGAGAGACACAGTGGTGTGTGAGAAGGGTCTCTACAGGGACGACCTTGAGCTGAAGGGGAGGTGTGCCAAAGAGGAGTCAGGGTAGCATCTGTGGGGAAACCTGGATCTAGTAGATTGGTGCCAGAAGGTGATGCTCCAGCTAGGAAGAGCTGGGAGGGCGATCAGAACAGAAGAAGAGCTGTGGCTGTAAAAAAAGACAGCAGAGCTAGGTAAGGGCTTATGTGTGTGATGGGCTTTGTTCTGGCCCTGAGGACTGCTAAGGACTATTTCTGTTGTTGAAATTGGTTTGAGGCAAGGGTGGTAGTAACTGAGAAAGGCCTTTGTGCAATTCTTAAGGGGCCCTGCAGACAGGGAAACAGCAGCAGGGTGCTGTAGAGGCACTTGGTAAATGATAACTCTGATCCAGTCCAAAACATAGATCTCCTTGTATTGTAATTACATCTATTGCACACCTCAAACTAATCCATGTGTCCTCATATCACAAACACACCTTTACCAAGCAAGCCCAAGTACTGTACCTTAGTATAGGTACACTGACTGCCCCAAGAGTATATGCAAATAAATCCCATGGGCTCTTGCGGCTCCAGGGGAATGGAGAGAAGGTGGTGTGAGCAATTCCTTCCCCACCCCCTGTTTTGTCCTTTATATCATGTTAGATGGCATCCTGTGGGTGAGAGTGGATGGGCTGTAAAAGGAGGTGAAGGGTGTGTGTTACATCTCAGCAATTGTGGGATTGGCAGAGTAAAGGGGTGTGTGGGTGTGTTAGTGGGTCATATTGCGGCATTTCTGAAAGTGGACAGGGTTAAGATTGGATGGGCAACCTTAACTCTGCATTTCCTGGTTTTCAGACGTTTGAGTTTTGCTAAACTCAATGTTCTACCAGGGCATGACCTACCACCAAGCAACCTTAACTCTGCGTTCATGGATTCTTTTTGCCATTGAATTAACTTTGGTTCAGCTCCACTGGTGTTAACAACGTTGGGGGTGCTAATGTAGATGGATAGTCAACTGCTGCTGGGGTTTTAACACTGTCATGTAACCCTGCTCAAAGAAAGACTAATTGACAGTGTTAAAAATACTAGTAGCCAGATTTATGAAAGTGCTGAGGACCCAGCAGCTCCTCTTTAAACTATGGGAGCGTCTGAATGCTCTACACTTGAAAGTCAGGCTAGCGGGTTCTTACCATTGCTAACAGAAGTGGAGTTGAACCTGTTTTAGCTATATTAGGAATTTTTAGAAAATGTTGTTAGTGCAGTCTTAGCCTCTCGCTCTCTCTCCGTTTTACCTACAGCTCAGTGAATAATTCATAGAAAAAGAGAACCTATCAAAGGATTTGCAATTTCCAAACTGTCTGTGAGCACCTTACAGTTTACTTAGGGCTTGTCTACACAAACATTTAGTTCGTGGCAAGCCAGGATGCGAATCTACCCCACACTAACCTGCTGCACACTAAGTGTCTGTGTGGACCCTGCTGACATGCACTAACAGTTCCTTAGTGCACTTTGAACCGCTCCTTTTCAAAGCGGGGCAGGCCAAAACGCAGTAAGGAACGGTTAGTGCATGTCAGCAGGGTCCCTACTGACAGTGAGCAGCAGGCTACCATGGGATACATTTACATCCCAGCTTGTTGTGAACTAAATGTTAGTGTAGACAAGCCCTGAGATGTAGCTCTTGGGGGCAGAGAGAGACTTGTTCTGTATTTGTACAGTGCCTAGTACAGTAAGGAGTCCTTATGCAGAACTGGGGTGCCTCTGAGCTACCACAATACAAATAAAATGATAGTTACAAATATGAAATTTGCCAAATTTTCCCCACACACAAAATATGATCTGAGAATCAGTCCTGAACAGTTCAATTATTTAACCTTAGCAATATAGGATGCATGGGTTAGTTTGCATATCTGACTACACAGGTTACATGGTATTGTTTCTGCTCCCTTGTTGGATGAGCGAAAGTCTTTGAGTACTAATGCTCATACAGAATTTACTATCTGTGAATATTTTTTAATATTTGCTTAAAATTTCCTGCCTGCCCATTCACTTGTATGCTAGAATACTGATGGAATGTGACGAGAAGGGAGGCACAAAATAGACAAAGTGAGTCCAATATCATATTTGAGTACACCTCTACCTCGATATAACACTGTTCTCAGGAGCCAAAAATTTTTACCGTGTTATAGGTGAAACTGCGTTATATCGAACTTGCTTTGATCCACCGGAGCGCACAGCCCTGCCCCCCTGGAGCACTGCTTTACCGCGTTATATCCGAATTCGTGTTATATCAGGGTAGAGGTATCTTTCTAAAAGTGTTTTTAGATAATCACCCAGTTCTGCTTTTACCCTTGAACACTGCTATATCCCTGGGACTTTTGAGAGGCTTCCACTGTCTGAGGGAGAGCAGAAGAAAATAGCTCTTCCTCTAACCTGAAAGCAAAGGGAGAACTCCCCATCTTTTGCCCTCTCTAGTTTTGAGTCCTGTTCTGGTGTTCTCCCTCCTGCCTGGCTGCTGAGGTAAGAACTCCCCAGTCTGAGTGGGAATCTGAAGTGGGAGCAGCTGGAATTGCTAGTGCCTGATGACCAAAGTGTCTGAGGCTCCCAGTCTCCCTGGCAGTAGGTGGAGCAGGCGGCACCACCTGATGGGGAAGAGGAGGCAGCTGGGAGTCCATTATTCATATCCTCTCTTCCAAACTCTGCTGGTTCCCCATTGCCTCCATGGGGAAAGTAAAAAGGGGACTCACTGCTGCCAGCTACTTCGTACTGGAGAAGGGGTGTGGGGAGAGACAAACACCACACATTATACCCAATCTCTGGATTATTTATTAAGTCTCTCCTTTAAAATGCAGGAAATTGTCTCAAGTATTTCATAGTTTGCAGAGGAAGGAATCACCAGCCCAACCACCACCCTTTTGGGGGGGGGGGGGGTATTTACCTCATTATAGATTCTCCATCCTGGTCAAATCTAAACAATTGCATTTATGAACAGTAGGAAGGGGTGCATGAGGAATGAACAACTTTGCAGGGGTGTCCATGCACATGCAGGTAAGTACGCACAGGCTTTCGATTGTCTGGCTCTGGTACGGTGATCAGACATCCTGGCTTACTGGAATTGCCCCAGTGTGGACAGGCATTCCCATATCCAGCCCCATGGCTAATTCCTGTATACACTTTGAGCACTAGGGGCAAGAAGGTACTTAAATAACATGGTGATGACTATGGCATGAAAACTTGCAGACCACAAATATTCTGGCGACATTTAAAAGTAGAAAATGTCATAGCAGTATGGCATTCTTTAGAGAATATGCAATGATCCCTGGGGGTCAAGAACCACCCACTGCTCTGACCACACTCACAGAAACAGCAGTCTGCAACAGGTTAGGTGTTGTGTATGTGTTGTCCTCTGAAGCATGAAAGGATGCTGTGGTGTGTGACTCACATAAAAAGGGTTAATAATTGGTAAAGCCAGCATTGAGAAGTGGTTGGACAACAAGATCTGGCCCTTATGATCGTTGCTCAGCTATTGAAAGTTTGTTCTGATGAAGTAAGACTAGTAACCTAAAGTCTTCAGCAGACAGCTGTGTAGGTGGACTGGATTTCTGTGAGAACCAGTTTGATCTGGTTCTCTCCATCTGAGTTTATGCTCCAGCCCTTCTGCTCCTGTAGCTGATTAATTTCTCTAGATCAAGTAGTTGTAATCTTTATAATTTGCCTCTGGATTCTTTGCTTTCACTTCAGACAACATATACCAGATCAGATGGACTGGGAGTCTGATCCACTATAAATTCTGCCTCCTATAACAAATATATTTTCTGTTCAAACTGGTATTTGTTTATGCAGTTAACTTCCATTTTCTTCATTAATATGTAAGAAGTTTATTGAAAGCTTGGCATCAAGATTCCAGCTTCCTGTACAGAAAGGCGGCTGTCATACATAGGAATAAATGTTAGCGACCCCTAATTCCATTAGCAATGTCCCCATCACTCTTGCCCCCTCCACAAACTCCCCCCAACTGTGTGGTATCTGATTTCTCTTTCTCTCTATCAAAGACCATTGGTGTCTTAATGCATCTCTTCACCTTTGCCAGTCTCCTCTTCCCAGAATTTCTCTCTTAAAAGTTCTCCCCACAACTCTCACAGGGTTTTGCCTCACCAGACCTGCCCTCCCTTCTCCTCTTCATTGCTGTGGAAAGTTCTTCAGATCATATAAATAAAAGGGTGTAAGACAAGCCAATAACATGAGCACAATCCATACAGCTCTCTAAAGAGGTGGGGAGAGCAGGTCTGATGGTGATTAAAGATCTCACTGAGATTTCACAGATGAAACTGAGAACGGAGTTTGACCCTATTATTTGTAAATGTTGAAGATCAGATTCTGCTGTCCTTACTCATGTTGAGTAGAACCTTATTGACACCACTGGGACAACTGAATGTGAGGAAGACTGGCCATGTTTTTAGTGCTTGTGAAAGGTACCAGACTGTCAGCCTTAGAGTCTGATTTTCTGCAGTCTTGTACCTTGGGTGAAATGAGTGTGTGGAGAATTTTGATTTGATCGTCTTTTACACAAGGGGAAAGGACTACACAAGGTTCAAAGCAGCAGAGAATTATGTCTCCAGAGTTTGATGTGCTCTGTTTATCCACAGAACAGGTGCAGCATAGGCAGCAAATCTAGCAGCGACAATTTTCTTGCACCATTTTGCTAGTGTTCCCCAGATGTGTTTGGGGGGAGGGGGACACCTCCTGTTTGGTAAGGTAGTTCAATAGATCTTTAATCTTCTGAATAAAAATAAACACCCATTCTCCAAAACTGGCAAGCCACTAATTCTGTTACTGGGAAGCACTGACTGAACACATTCTACAATGCACCGTTCTGTTGATACAGTTTATCAGAGACAGACACATAGGTTTTCAATATTTATGAACATCAGAACTATCCTGGAGAACAATGAACATTGTGCTATCTTAATTAACCAGATAAACTGTGGATATTTCTATTTTCTTTACAATTGATCAAATAAAACCACCTTTGTTTCCCCCTTTTTGCTGAATTAAATATTTTAACACTTGTAATTAAATCATATATATATATATATATTGCTATATATATAAAAGCACAAATATATATTCTATTTCTATAGAAATCTATACATTTTATTTAGTAGTGAAAGGAGAGGCACTCTTCATTCACGATGTAGCTTCTAGGCAGTATATCTACACACACTGGCCTTTCCCCCCTGCTTGTCCATCTATGCCACAACAACCAGTCACTTTGAATTTTCAGAAACCTTAACTTCATGTAAGCCTGGCAGGTCACATTGCTGATCGCTTTAATTAAAGGTGTGCCCAGAACACAAAACACTGGACCTAAACACACATCAAATTTAGGAAAACTTGAATCCAGACCTGAACTTTGTAACTGGGCCACACTCTCCACACCCAAGCCATCTCTACCTTCAAACTATGGAAAAGTTTGGCTACTCCTCCAGATACAAACTTTAAGCCATCCTTGTGGCCCTTTCTGCCTGTGGGACCTATGTAGCCGCAGTCTCCTCTAGGCAAGGGCAGTTCCCCCCCAACACACACACACAGTTGAGAGAACTGCTATTAGCTACAGCAGTTGCTGGCAGCTAGTCCTTGGCTAAGGAAGTTCCTTTCACCAAAGTGCAGAATGACCATGGCTCTCAGCAACTCTGCCTTTGCAAAGATCCCCCCCCCCCCCCCAATCAATGCTAATGACAAGTAACAGAATTAGCCATCACTAAATTATTATTTAAAAAGATCGATACACATTTCAATTCATGGAACAACACGCGGTTGGGCTAGAGAATGACTGATTAGGATTTTACATAATTTTGTCTGTACCCAGGCAAACTGCAGTGATGGGAGTATTAAAAAGAAAGGACTGAGAGAAAAACAATTCATTTTCTGCTAATGTTTCAGGACTATACATTTATATTATTTAAAAAAATATTAAAGCATGAGACTATGTAGGCGCTGTGTAAATAAATAAATAGCCCAGGCAGGAACCAGAATACAGAAACAGAATCAGGCAGCTTTCCGGTTGAGGGGGGGAGGGATAGCTCAATGGTTTGAGCATTGGCCTGCTAAACCCAGGGTTGTGAGTTCAATCCTTGAGGGGGCCACTTAGGGATCTGGGGCAAAATTGGTCCTGCTAGTGAAAAAAGGTTTGTTTAGAAGAACAGAATAATTACTTCACTCTCAGTGCATTTTTGGATCCCATAGAGCTGGCATAAGAGAGGAAGCACAGCTCATGAAGCCAAGGGCAAGGAAGCAACGTAGGGAACAAAATGAAAGTCACCTTGTAAACTGCAAGTTTGAACTTGCTTCTAAGTACAGTAATAAGCGAGCAGAGCAGTACATTCTGGCAGGACTCTGCAGTTAGAGGAGGGTGAAATAACACTGCAACCCGCCACAATTGCAGCATGTTAGTGATCTCAGAAGAAGCTGGTCAACAGTGGGTGGAGAATGAGCAGGAGACATGAGGCAGGGCTGTGACAATTATGAAATGTAAATTTATAAATGCACTTTAGGAGCTAGATGGTAGTGTGCATGGGATGGGGGATTATGTCACTCCTATATAGCAATGATCATGTAATGAGAATTTGTTCTCTAGCAGGAAAAGGTTCCATTCTCTCACTAGTGACTGGAAGAGAACACTACTGCTCCTTTGCACTTGTATGGCATCTGGTACTGGAGAATCTCTCCAAGTATTTTACAATCCCTAATGAATGTGAACTCCTGTTGGGTAAAGATTGCTGTAATGATTTTACAGATCGGTACGAGAGGTTAAGTGAATTACTCTATGCCATATAACAAGCTAGTGCCAAAGTCAAAATAATAGAATATAACCAACAAAAGTGTGGCCAGCTGATATCTTTCAAGTTTTGCAGAGATTCAAACAGGATTCATACCGAGACCTGTAAAACAGTTGGCCATTCATAGACAGAAATATTGAACTAAATTTTAAACAGATAATATTTTTGCAGTAAAGACATATTGATATTTGCAGCACAAACACTAGATCTTGCTATTGTCGCTTAAATAAAATTGCCAAAGCAGCTAATTAGGTCTATGTATTTTTAACTATACCGAAAAAATGTAAAATGGAATCAATTACATTTTCTCCACCAATATTTACCCATACAGCAATGTTTGTTTGTTTCCTCCTAAATCTCTTATCAGCAAAACTGTAGTTTATCCCAAGCCATTCCCTTCGTTTCTTTCTATCCTATAATTCAATGACCCACAAAATTACATGAATTGAATTACAGGAAGATAAATTTTAGGCTACAACCTTTTCATCTGTGGCTGCAGGGGAATTTCTCTTTATGGACTCTGTTTCATAGTGTGACACCAGCAATTACACAGGGGTCTGTTTTATAAATGGTACCACCCTGATTACATAAATCTATTTCACCTGTTCCATTAATGACTCCAGCTATAACCTTTATAACTGTTACAATGAACACTATTAGACGTATTTCATTTAGGCTCAGCACAGACTACGCTATAGTCTATAACAGAGTAAGCTCAGATTTCTATGCAAAAAAAATTGTGTTCATTTTGCAGGACAACATTTGTAGCAAAGAGTGAAAACAAATAGATACTGTAACAGACTGACTGCATGTAGCACTTGTTGAAACATTCACACTCCAAAGGGCAACCTGTTTGCTGTTCTGTATGGCTCCGTGTAGGCACATCCTCACACCACATGGAATACATGTGAAATTCTTACAATGCCATGTAAAAATAAAAGCTAACAAAAAGTAATTAAAAGTCCCTTAGGTAATGGAGAGATGTTTCCCCAGCAATGCCAAGTTCAGCATCCAAGAGTACAGGGTTCTAGCTTCCTGCATGCAGCAGCTCCTGCAAGGCTGCAGAGAAGCAGCTCTACATCTGGCCTGCTGATTCAGCAAGACACACGCAGGCCTTGCAGCCCTTGTTCTGTGTCTGGTTGCATATGGCCCTTGAGATACAGTGGACTGCAGACTGGGGGGAGGGGGAGCTCATGCAAATGAGCGCTCCTTTTTCCATGGGCTGCCGAATCCTCAGGCCTGGAGATTCCAGTTCTCCTCTGTGCCACTGGGCAACCCTGTTTCTCTTTGGAGGGGTTACTCCTGCCCAAGGCGGAAGTAGCGCAGGTATGGCCACAGCCATAGATATTGGCTCAGCAGCCTTAGTATAACAATAATATTTTTAAAAACTCATATTGCAAAGAAGATACTGGCCTGTGTTGTGGAGGATTTTCCACTCTTCTATTGCCACACCCCTTTAAAACTGTATAAAAAGTAACAACTCTGAAACAGCTCCCTGCTGGTACAGCTGCTTCTGACATCTGCCCGAAGAGCTATATTTTCTTAACAGGATCCTCAAATGAGTTGTCATGTCCCAGAAGCCAGGAGGCTAAAGCTGTAGGGCTAAGGAGACAGCCATCTAAAGCATCTTCTCTAAAATGGCCCCAGAATAAAACTAGAACCAGCATGATCACTCAGGAACAGACAAGACCTGGACCTCCCTTCTAAAACTACTGAGTTTCTGTCCACCCATGTAGCCTTCTAAGGACTTGTCCTCACTACAACTCTGCACCTACGGTCAGCCCTGATAGCAAAATGAACCAGGGAGACCCAGGAACTTCCAAGTTCCCAATTTGTTACTGAAGACAAGAGCCCTCAATCATAAATTGAGCAGGGAGCAAATGACAAGACATTTTCTCTCCAAAGCAACAACACTTAGTTTTCCTACATTTTCAAATACACTACAACATTATCTAATTAATTCTTGCACCATTCCTGTACAATAGGTACAAGTAAGTATTATTGTCCCCATCTGACAGATTTAGAAACTGAGACATAAAGAGGTGGAGACTTACTCAAGGTCACGCTGAGTCAGAGCCAGGATTACAGCTGGGGAGTTCCTGGTTCCCAGAACCATACTCATGCATACAATTAATGGATATGAAAATGCCTGCTTCTCAGTGTGAATCATCAAACAGGATGTGGAGAATATTCTGCTACAGTCTGGGTAATGGCAGTGTAACCTCTCGCAAACACGTGATACCAACCAATAAAGTATAGTTGTGTGAGTAATTTGCAATGCACAGAAAAATCAGCCACTTTATTATTATTTATTTGTATTATATTAGTATCTAGGGGCACCAATCAAGATTAAGGGCCCCACTGTGCGAGAAGCTGTACAAACAGGTACTAAGAAGACAGCTCCTTCCCCAGGAAGGGTTGCAACAAGACCCAACAGGTGGATGAAAGAGATAAATGAGAGTCGTGGGAGGAGATTGAGATAGCACTGAGGTGAGCACATCCTATCCCTGCTTTTAAAAAAAAATCCAGTTAATCAAACGCTCATGTCATAAGAGGATCCAGAGTCATTTGATCTACATAAAACATTCATTATACAATGACAGTGAAGCAGGTGTGTACATGGGAAGGCTGATGGCAATGGTGTCTGTGAAATTAGTGTTGCCTCAATTAACCTGCCTCAACCTGTAACAATTTGCTCTTCAGAAACAACAGAATGGGCCAGATCCTCAGGTGAGGCCAAAATGTAGCGTGCAAGTCAGAAGGTGAAGTGCAAAGCTAGCTTAAGGCTCACCTTTGTATTACCCTCAGCTAGGTGTTGCTTGTTGCATGGCCATTTCCCCCATTGCTGGGTTAGAGTGGCCTAAGGGCTGCTCTGACTTAGGCAGGCCTTTAATGGCCACAGGGGCCCAAAGACACAGCCCAGGATCAGCATTGCATAAGGGTGCTCTGCCCATGCATTTTCCCAACAATCCCACTCCCTTTGCCTGGTGGTGCAAGCACCAGGGAGGGTGTGTGGTGCATGTGCTGGTAGGTACATCAGCTCTGCACTACTGCAGGAATACCCTTACGCTGAAGCGATCCTCCCTGGGCCAGATAAGCTGGTTTATGGACAAATAAACCAGCCATCATCACTGAAGGATCTGGCCCAATATCTGTACTGAGAGGCCTCGTAGTGGAACAGTTTCAACACCCTGTATTTCTGAAGTGATGCGAAACAGTGTACAAAGTTAGCTTTTTGAATAACCAGAATTCATGTGTACCAGGCAATAGCTAACTATATCTGCTTATTTACTTAAGTAAAGCAACATTGTGCATATTTATGAGACTATCAATATGAACTATAAACAAGTAGTATAATTTTTATACTTCTTCATATCTCACTGTATAATATAAACCTTGTCACCAGAGGAAATAGCTGTTTGAATTAACTTTTGGACTCTTTGAACCATTCTGATTTGGTGTGGTCTCCTTATCAAAAATTGTGTGCAACAGTAGCCCTAACCACAGGGGGCCAAAGTCTGCTCTCAGTTACACTACAGGAAATCTGAAATATCTGGATTGCAGTCAATTGATTTATTCCACATTCATCTGGAAGCAGAGGTTGGCCCAAGCAGTATATCCATAGTCCACCTACAGGAAGAGAGAGTCAATCTGACACCACTTCACACATTTGCTATTACTGTCACTGTTTCCTTGCATCTCTTCACAACATTTCTCAAGTGCGCAGCCAGTTTGAGCAAAACAGGTTAATAAAACAAATAGCAGCTGGGTGTCAAGTGCAACTAACAGTAAAATAATGCAAAGGATCAAAACAGTATATTACTGTCCATTGCCATGGTGTACAGTTTCTGAAGCTGTTTACAGTCAGGAAGTATTTTGCTGCTATTTATACTCCAACACAGGCAACATTTGTATATTTCCAATATACAATACCAAAGGATTTACTTACTGCTATAATTCTGTACAAGCAATAATGAACTTACATACGTATATTAAATTGTCTCTCTTTGGCTCAGTTGATATTGCAATGTTTCTGATCCTCAACTCCTTGAACAAAAGAAGAAGACCTAGAGATCAAGATTGTTAGATGATCTGAATTAGCCCACCACCAATCACTCTAATCACAATCACGCCTGGCTTAGCAAAAGTCATTCTTTTTTGCCCACAGGAGCAGACCTGAGTGTGAATCTGACCAAATGTTCCTCAGAAGAAAGCTGTTACAAGCGTGTTCAATGTTACTATATTATTCACATGTATAACTATCATTGGTAACATTGGACATAGATATCCCACTGACAGGATTAACTTCTGCTACTATGGGGGCCAAATGCTGAAATCCTTGCTTAGTTTTTACTCAGTCCTTGGCAAAAGCCCCCATTGTTTTCTCCTGTGTCAGAACCCTAGTGTTTGGCCTGTAGACATTAGGGTGCTTCTTATTCAAGAAGAGAAAGTGACACATTCATTCAGAAAAACAAACTAAGAGAATTGGTGCCATGCATAATAATGCAATAATGTAAGATTAGCCTGCTGGAGACAATCCTAACAAACACTTGTTGTAGTGGGATCTTTTTCCATGCTTTCCAGGAAGCCCTGACTTCTCCAAAGGAATAGCTGCATAAGATAACACCAATGCAAGATCAGAGTATGTAAAACAGTAACAGAACCACTGACACCAGGTGTGACACCAAATGTTCAGAATTACCAAAACAGCTGAATCAGTACAACCATCAGCACTTGAAAAGCACTGGGGGAAGAATGACTAGGAGAGGATTTATTTGCTTCTGTAGTTGCAGCTGCCACCTAGCCGCTTCTACTCCCCTCCCCCTGACAGGCCACTAGGTTGGGGTTATTTATTTGCAAGCCTGCTCCACCGTGGCTCCTGCTGCCATCATTGCTACTCATGCTCTTCTTCAGACATCGTGTCAAATTATGTAGCTCCATTACAACTGTGTCATGCTCTGTCTTTACACAATGGCATTCTTTGTTGGATGTTTTCCTAACAAAAGCCCATTGTCCTACATAATCATTGCTACATTTATTTGATTTGTTCAGCACCAATTTAAGAGAGCTCTTTTCAGGGGCGGCTCTATGTTTTTTGCCGCCCCAAACATGGCAGTCAGGCGGCTTTCCGCGGCGCGCCTGCGGGCGTTCCGCTGGTCACGCAGATTTGGCGGCATGCCTGCGGGAGGTCCGCCGGTGCCCCGCCTTCGGCGTCCCCACCGCCAAATTGCCGCCGAAACCACAGCACCGTCGGACCTCCCGCAGGCATGCCGCCGAAAGCTGCCTGCCTGCCGCCCTCACAGCGACCGGCAGGCTGCCCACCGCGGCTTGCTGCCCCAGGCACGCGCTTGCTGCGCTGGTGCCTGGAGCCGCCCCTGGCTCTTTTGTCCCTTTACATCATTATGCTGGCTGAGAAATGTATAGCCAGATTCTGGAGTAACCCCAACTGAAGTCAGCGAGTTAGTTGTGATGTACACTGGTCTTACTCAGAGCAGAATCTGGCCTCCTCTTGTCTTCCTTAGCCCATAATCAGTAGTGAGTGTTTTTAAATGGTGGGAGTTAAAGGGGCACAGTCAACTTCATCTAGTCAATTTCAAAAGTTGAGTTAAAGATAGTTTTAGTTACTACATCTGCCCCATTGCTCCTCTTCCCCGTGCCAATTTTGGTGGTTTACAAGCACTTTCTGTTTTTTGTAATGTTTTCTCTTCTTGGAGGGAGAGGCTATCAAGTCCATGCCCCTGCACTGAGGCAGAACCAAGTAAACCTAACCCACCCTGAGATGTGTTTGGGCATGGCTACACTTGCTGATGTAGAGCGCTGTGAGTTAAACCAGCCGTTAGAGAGCGCAGTAGGGAAAGCGCTGCAGTGTGTTCACACTGTCAGATTCAAGTGCACTGGCATGGCCACATTAGCAGCTCTTGCAATGCCACAGAGAGCAGTGCATTGCGGTAGCTATCCCAGCATGCAAGTGGCTGCAACGTGCTTTTCAGACGGGTGGGGTGGAGTGTGACAGGGAGTGTTTTGTGTGTATGTGGGGGGAGAGAGAGTGGGTTTGTGGGGGGCTGAGAGCGTGTCAGCATGCTGTCTTGTAAGTTCAGACAGCAGCAGACCCCGCCCCTCTCTCTCTCACACTCACAGCAGCAGCATTCCACACTAATGGCTTGCTTTGTCTCCCGGAGCAGATAAGCATGCCGGCTGTCAGAAATGGAGCTTTGAAAGGGCATATCTGCATTCCTACAGCCGAGTCCAAAGCAATGACAAGAGTGGCCACTTGATTTAAGAGGATTATGGGACATTTCCAGAGGCTGATCAAAGTGCAGTAATGCAACACCTCGTTCACACTGATGCTGGGACGTTTGAGCCAAGAAGCAACAAGCTTTATGCTTCTCGTGGAGGTGGATTACTAGGAGCGCTCCAGCTGCAGAGTCCAGGCACCAGGGCCGGTGCAACCCATTAGGTGACCTAGGCGGTCGCCTAGGGCACTAGCATTTGGGGGGCGGCATTTCGGGTCCTTCGGTGGCAACCGCGGCGGCCAGATTTTCTGCCGCCCCAGTCGTCATCGGCATTTAGGCGGAGGGAGCTGGGGCAGGGGGCATGGGGAGGGCCGCCTGCAGCAAGTAAGGGAGGGCGGCACGCAGGGGAACCGCTCCCCGCCCCAGCTCACCTCTGCTCCGCCTACTCCCTTGAGCACGCCGCCCCGCTCTGCTTCTCTCCCTCCCAGGCTTGCGGCGCCAAACAGCTGATTGGCGCCGCAAGGCTGGGAGGCATGAGAAGTGGAGCGGCGACGGCGTGCTCGGGGAGGAGGCGGAGCAGAGGTGAGCTGGGGCGGGGACCTGCCGCACGGCTCCCCGGGCCAGGGGGAGCTGCCGCGGGGGGGCGCCTCAGGGCAGAGGGGGGGAGCTGCCACGGGGGGGGGCCTCAGGGCGGGGGGGGGGGGCGGAGAGCTGCCACAGGGCTCGGGGAGGGGGGGGGGCAAGGTGGAAGTTTTGCCTAGGGCACGAAACATCCTTGCACCCACCCTGCCAGGCACTCTAAGTGCCTTGCCAGTGTGGACGGGTCGTGAGTTAGGGTGCCTGGGGCTGCTTTAATGCGCTCTAACTTGCAAGTGTAGCCAAGCCCTTAGTCTCCAATTATTAAAAGCCTCCAGTGATGGGTGTTCCACAGCCTCCCTTGGAAGCCTATTCCAGAAATTAACTCCTCTTATAGTTACAACATCTAACTGTGACAGGGTCCCCAGGGTGCAACCAGGTCTGTGGGACTACTGAGCCCTCCACACCCACCAGCCTGGGCTGTGCCTCACACTGTGATGATGCAGATGTCAAGCTACAACCCTCTGACAGTGCCATGGAGATCATTCATGTAACTCAGCTGGGTGTGTCATTCATGTAACTCAGCTGGGTGTGTCCCTGCCTGTGGATGTCTGTGTAAATGCAGTACCTGCCAGAGGTTTGTGGCTTGACAGCATCATGGAGTGAGAGGGAGCCCAGGTTGCTGGAACAAAGGGCTCAGCAGTCCCACAGTCCAGGTTGCACCTCGGGGACCCCGTCACACTGCTAACAACCCTAAGCAGCCAAAACCACAGCTAAGGATCAGTATCAGAGTGTCCTGTCCAAACCCCCGTTCCCTGATACATGAACAGCAGGGAACGAGAGCAGTGTTAGAGCCTCTGTAGCCCATAACTGCCACCAACAGATCCCGCTGGAGCTAGATATTTTAGCTTTAGGAACAGATTGTACAGGTATTGCAGCCTGATCTACATAAAGCGTGATATAAAAACATAATTATAGCTCTGCATATGTGCAGTGCCTGGCATTTACACAGCCATTCACAGGCAGAGACATACCCAACAGCTACATAAATGATCTCCATGGGTGGCACATGAACTTCCCGTTCGAGGAGGCTAACCCATGGCCCCACCCCTTTTGTCCCCCTACCCTACCAGAGCCCTGAGCCCCCCACCACAGCTAGAGGAGCCCCTCCCCAGCCACTCCAAGTCCTGGCCTGGCAGCTGTCCCAGGCCACCCCACCCCGGCCAGCCTGCCCTAGCCCTGGCTGGGCGGCCCAAGTACCCCCAGCACCGGGGTACCGGGCAGCCTGAGGATGGGCCCCAGCCACCCTGAGTCCCTGGCTGCCAGTCGGCCCGCCTCAGCCCCCGCCCGCTTCGGGGAAGAGGAGCAGCCTGGGCTGGGGCCAGGCGGGAAGAGTGGGAGGCAGGAGGGGGTTTCATGGCGGAGTCACACCTGGCTGTTTGGGGAGGTTTAGCCACCCCTGGCCTGCGATACACAGCGCCCATGATGATCTCCCAGCCACTCATGAACCATCAATTGAGAGGCTTCAGCCAATTCCCCCAGCTCCCCAGCATTGCTCCCCAGACCTGTACTGACTTGCACTGGTCACAAGCCTGACCAGTTTAAGCTCATTACTCCCTCAGTGTGGACTGGACATACACTAGCTTTTGTAATCTGAGCTGAGATTCCCCAAGCACTTCAACCAAAGACACACTGTTTTAGGTAAAATATAAAACAGATTTATTAACTACAGAAAGATAGATTTTAAGTGATTATAAGTAGCAGACACAGAGATCAGAGTTGGTTACTTAAGAAACAAAAATAAATGCACAGTCTAAATTCTAACAAACAGACTAAGCAGGAATTGAATTAAGCAGTGTCTCGCCCCACCAGATGGTACAGTCAGCTTACAGTTCCTCAGTACACAGACTGGATCCCCTTCCAGCCTGGGACCAACCTTCCCCAGTTCAAAGTATTTTTCTTCCAGACAGTTTCCCAGGTGTTGAGATGGGGGTGGGGAAGGCCAAGTGATGATGTCACTCTCCCTTTTTTATACGTTCTTCCAGCTTCTAGAAGGATCCTTGCTGTGATGTGGGTTAGTCTGCCCCCATGGTGTACATGCCTTTTCCAAGAAGCCTCTGGGATAGTGGATTGTTTTTGATGAGCCATTAATGCCATCTGGCTATTGATGGCTACTCCTTTGTTGTAACTGAAAGGCTGGCTGTGGGCATTGCCCAACCTCACAACATATTTCAGTATCATAGAATCATAGAATCTCAGGGTTGGAAGGGACCTCAGGAGGTCATCTAGTCCAACCCCGTGCTCAAAGCAGGACCAAACCCAACTAAATCAGCCCAGCCAGGGCTTTGTCAAGTCTGATCTTAAAAACCTCTAAGGAAGGAGATTCCACTACCTCCCTAGGTAACCCATTCCAGTTGTTCACCACCCTCCTCGTGAAAAAGTTTTTCCTAATGTCCAACCTAAACCTCCCCCTCTGCAACTTGAGACCATTACTCCTTGTTCTGTCATCTTCTATCACTGAGAACAGTCTAGATCCATCCTCTTTGGAACCCCCTTTCAGGTAGTTGAAAGCAGCTATCAAATCGCCCCTCATTCTTCTCTTCTGCAGACTGAACAATCCCAGTTCCCTCAGCCTCTCCTCGTAAGTCATGTGCTCCAGCCCCCTAATCATTTTTGTTGCCCTCCGCTAGACTCTCTCCAATTTATCCACATCCTTCTTGTAGCACACATATGGCAATACTTCATAACTTGACATACAATGACAGCACAAACAACCCAACAGGATATTAATGCTCAACAGATAAAGACTTTTAAAATGATACCTCAGAAGATATGCATTTGTATCAGACACATCATAATCCTTTCATAGTGGTGAATATGGGGCTCCAGGGTGCTACTTTGAGGTACAGAGTGTCACACTAACCTATATCTCCCATACTGCAGATCAAGACCATAACTTCTTGTCCTACCTTCAGGGGACATGGAGAACAACTGATCACCATTCTTTTTATTGCATCCCTTAACATATTTGAAGACTGTTGTCATGTGCCCCATCAGTCTTCTTTTCTCAAGACTAAATGTCCAGGTTTTTTAACCTTTCCTCACAGGTCAGATTTTCTAAACCTTTCATAATTTTTGTTGCTCTCCTCTGGACTCTCTCCAATTTATCCACGTTTCCTAAAATATTGCACCCAGAACTGTACACAGTACTCTAGCTGAGGCCTCAACAGTGCCAAGCATGAGAAACCAACAGTGTGCTCAAGAAATGGATCAAGAAATTCTGTATTGATTTCAGTCACACAGCAACTGGCTTCTGCTGTGACATGATAGAATGTTATAGCAAAGCATTTGTTTTAATGAGAGGCAACCTTCATTTGTTTGTTTTTCATTGGGAGATTGCTCTGAATTAAATAGGATTATGTTGTCATAACATTCCTTTCTAATCATGATCTATGGCAACTAGCATCTAGCTCCCCGTGCTGTCATTTTATTATCATATGTAATCCACCTTGAGTATCAGAATTCTGGATAGGAACAGGAATCCCAGCATTTGGCTGTATTGTGTGAATAATTGACAAATATTAGGCCTGATCCAGCAAGGGGCTGTGCACACAACACTCAGTTAAGAGAATGGTCCACTTTACTGGTTGAGGACTATTATTATCCAGAAGAGCCTAAAAAAAGGCATTCAAGGGTTATTGTGAGCTAGGAAGCTGGAGTGTGGATACTTATTATGTGGACACTTAGCACCACAAATGAACACAGCACTATACAACAAGAGAGCTATTCCAAGCAAAGGATGGGACCCTGACACGTAGAGCTAAGAATCGAATTTAATGAGTGAATATAAACGAGAATCACACACTATGACATACAGCATGGTGGTTGTTGCTGGCATTCTTTACAGAATAGGTGGTTTATTAATTATTACTTATTGTTGCTGTTATTATTATAATATATTTTGTATGTATTTCTGAAGTGTCCATCATCATAACATCTGGGCAAACTTTTATGGAGAGATTGTCTTTACCACATAGTATTTATGATATTTGGCATATATACAGCAATGGGAGAACCTGTCCTCATGAGATTTACAACCCATGCTCAACAGGTCTGGCTAGTTTGGATAAGCAGGGTGTAACTATCCAAACATGCAATGCTTATCTGAATTGCTCCTTCTAAATGTATAAGATTCACTTATCCCTCCTCACAAGGAGTAAAATCCTCCTAATATCCTCAGATTTCACTCTGGCAAACACACTTTGGCTTTTCTTTACATGTAAGGACCTCAGGATGGGGCAGAAGGAAAGTGAATTTAGTCCACCAGTGACACACTAAAGCTAACACAGAACATTAACAAATACCGTTCTATCATGATGTTGCAGTACCCATGGAGAGCCTCTCATTTCCATACTGCTATCCTAAACATAGCAGACATCTTGCTACACTACATTTCTCCTTGCCATATGGAAATGAAAGGCTATCTGTAAAGCACCACCGGAGAGTAGCAGGATAGAACACATGAAGTATACAGGAATGCCTGTTCATCCTCCAAAGAGATGGATTCTGGACCTGTACTGGGAAAATTACTCTCTAAGACCTGGTCTACATTAGGAAATTTGCTCTGTTTAATTAAATCACTTCTAAATCAATCTACATCAACCTAATGTAGGCATCCTTTAACTAGTTTAAATCCTCGCTTAAATCACGTTAGCTTAATTGGTAACTTACAAATGCAAGCTAAGCCAATGTAAGCAAGGTTTAAACTGGCTTAAGGGCTTCACCAAATGGTTTGCACCAGTGTATCTTACATCAACTTCAGGCCTGCTGTAAATTGTGTCAGCTAGAGCAGTCAAGGACTTAGGCAAAGTGTTATGCACCATTGTGTTATGTAAAAAACACCTCATGCTATCCAAGGATTCCTTTGTGTTGGGGGACTCCTGTGCAGTTATCAGCAAAGGACACTTGGTGAAAGCTGAAGATGTGACCTAATACTTTAGCTTCTTATCACAGCTCTTTTGGGGCTTGCTGTTTTGTTTTTGTTCAATTTGGAGTGTGTATTTTGAGCCATCTCCTTTCTGCTTCCTACCTGTAATCACCAACAATCACTGACAATATATTTTGGAAATGTAACTTGCTCTGAAACATCTCATTGCTACCTAAACAATACCTAGTCACGTCCATTAAATCAATCTGTACAAATAATGTTATGATGGAATTTGGTTGAAACCATGTTGAAAGTACAGAGTGTGACAGCTGCCCTTCATTCAGGATGAATGTAGGAAGCAGTTAAGTGACTTTTTGGAGTAAGATAGGTGGTGATTCCGATTATTTCAGCGAACATTCAGGTCCGATGCAAGCCTGATCAGACAATGAGCTATGTGCGTGGAGGGAGCATACACACGCAGTGTCAGAAGGCAGCAGGAAAGCCAGAAAGAAGCAATGTGGTAACGTGGCCCTAAGAGAAAGTGAAGAGAGAGATTTTGGGTAAGAGTGCTGGCTGAAAGGAGGCTTCGAACAGTGACCAAGGAAACTGCCTCCTGTTTGCTTTCTAAACTGTATTAAGGAAACGGGGCTTTGTAAGTTCTTTGTAAATAAACAGGATTGCATCAAAGAAATATCTGACTTTATCATCAATGTCTTTTCCTAATGGAGGCAAACACATGAGGCTCCAAATATTGGCTTATGGCTTGCATCAAAAAGGGATAAAAAAACAAACAAACTCCTGGTTGGGGAATAAACAGCATTACAAGAAGACGCATAAATGTCATCAATAGCTATAGTCAACAAACTTAGTGCAGATTATCTGAGAAAGGTTTACAGACTTGTAAACTTTAAGGGCAGAAGGGACCATTGTGATCACCTAGTCTGACTTCCTGCATTGCAGGCCACAGAACTTCACCCAGCCATTTCTGTAATAGACCCCTAACCTCTGGCTAAGTTCCTGAAGTCCTCAAATCATGGTTTAAACTTTAAAAACTTCATTTTACAGAGAAGTCACCATTTACACTAGTTTATTCCTGCAAGTGATCCATGCCCCATGCTGCAGAGGAAGGCGAAAACCCCCTAGGGTCTCTAACAATCTGACCCCGGGGGAAAATTCCTTCCTGACCCCAGATATGGCAATGAGTTAGCCCTGAGCAAGTGGGCAAAACCCATCAGGCAGATACCTGGGAATGAATTCTCATAGATAGAGGGCCAGATTCTGATTGCTGCTACATTGGTGTGAATCTGGATGACTCCACTGTAGTCAGTAGAATTAATTTGCATCAGAACTGGTCAGCATGTCTACACTTACCTCCGGAGCGATCAATCCAGTGGGGGTCGATTTATCGCATCTAGTGAAGATGCGATAATTCGACCGCTGAGTGCTCCCCCATCGACTCCGGTACTCCACCAGAGCGAGAAGTGTAGACGGAGTTGACGGGGGAGCGGCAGCTGTCGACCTACCGCAGTGAAGACACCACGGTAAGTAGCTCTAAGTACATCGACTTCAGCTACGCTATTTTCGTAACGGAAGTTGCGTAACTTAGGCCAACTTAGCTCACACACCCACCCCCTCCCCCTCCCCCGCCAGTGTAGACCAGGCCTGAGTCTGCTTAATATCACTAAGCTCAATTTGTCTATAACCAACTGTTCTTGTAATTTATGCATTCCTTTATTTCCCTGAATTCTCTACTGCATTTCAACTTTCAGCTGAAAAATGGCCTCTTCTCGTTTGCTTTTTTTAATTTCTCACTTCCTCCCTTTTGTTTATTAGTTAACTCTGCAGCGTCACTCAGCAACGTAGCTGAGTGAAGTGTTTGGGGACACACTGTATGAAATATGCTACAAGTTGAATTGCACTGCACAGCAATTTATTTGCAGGGAGAAGCCTGGGAAACTTTCTCTGAGGTTTCTGTTGCTTGGCTCTAACTGTTCAATAATTTTGCAGCCAGGAAATGTGTTTTTCCTCTCTTAGTAGTTTGTGTAGCTTGTAAATTCCCATAAGCCACTAGCACACATATTAATAATAATAGCACTTATTTCTTTTCCTCTAAGTACTGTGCAAATACTAATTACTTCATTAACACTTACAGACCAGTCTGAAGCAATCCCAAGGTAAAAACACATCTCACTTGCAATGGAGACATGGCCTAAGTGAAGCCAAAGACAGCTGTGAGTGCTCAGCACCTATGAAAATCAGGCCCTACATTTTGTATTGTTAAATGTGAGGGTAGTCAGTAGTGGTTTCTGTATGTGTAAATACAATATTATCCTGAAGAAGGTATAGCAGGCTAAATACACAGCTTGGCTGAAAGAAACGTGGAAAACTTTTTAAACAACTTAATATCAAGACAACTTTTTATGAACTTAAATGGATTAAAACATTTTTATAAACTAAAGTTCAGCAGACCTGCCACATACTTTGTGAGGAGGATTTTCTTCAGTTTTCATTACCACCCACTTGTCAAGGACTTAAACAAAGAACTATATAAACACTGGCTCCTTTGGGGTGTGTTAAGAATTTACTATTGAGTTGCGGATAAGCATCTTCTTTTTCCACATTCCTAATGCCTAGAAACAGATCCTTTTGGAAAGATGCTAATGAACATTGCATCAGCAGGAAAACCACTTACAGGTCCTTTCCTCCAGCCAGTCTACTTGACTCCTCTGTGTTCTGAGAGCAGCAAAACAAGAGCCCTGAAGAATCATATGGATTTGGGAAAGGCAGGGAGGTGAATCAAGAATGCTGATTGGTTTGTTGTGATGTAATGATGTATTGATAGCTAGATATACTTTTTTTCTGGTGTGTGATTAAAAATGAAAAGACTAGCAGACTTCATCAGAAGGGTTTTCCTATCTCTTATGACTATGATCCTGTGAAATATATCAAAAGGACTTTGGTTAACCAAAGAATGGTCAAATGTGTGTAACCATTCGGAGATGGGTGCTGCCACATAGTTCTTTTGACCCACCACTGCTCTTCTGGTCATTGGCTCCAGTAATCACTGTACAATGAGTTTCTGTCACCTACATACAGATGAAGTGGAGCATAACAGTTCACTATGTGGGGAGGAATAAATCAATGTTCCCAACATGCAAGGCCTTAACTCAGGCTAAAAACCCCACTGACTCCAATGGAATTTCATTTGAAGTCAGTGGGAAGTTTGCCTGAGTAAGGATTGCAGAATCAGACACTTAATAATCAACAAAAGAAAAAAAATGTTGGCAATATGGTATAATTTAAAAATACTGATTTTAAACAGACACTGTCTGGCAAAAAATAATTACAACGTTTTTAAAAATGCCTAGTGATACAGCCTTTTGCAGGTGTATCAAGATAGGCACCAAAATCACTAGGTAATTTTGAAAATCTTGGCCTATGTATTGTTTAAAAGCAAATGTTCCATTTGTGTTACTAATAACTTAAAAACTTATTTCAGTTCTCTTGATTTAAGTGCTAAATTACTGGTCCCCAATGTAACTGGTTTCTTTCCTTTCTGCACTTTTTTCAGTTTGGCAATGAAAATAGACTAGTCAGTTTTACTTTTGTTGCCATTTGGTTTCTAGTCAATTTTACTGTCTGGTTCTTAAGCACCATGCTGCAATGTTTAGGCACCCGACACTGAAGGGAATGTTTACATCGAAGCAAATTTATTAATAGCGAGCCAAATTCATTCCCAGTGTAAACCCAGTGAAGTTAATTGCACTACATCAGGAAGCAAACTACAATGAGTTTAAACTACCCAACAGCACCCCTTTAATGTGCACAGTTACTGTGTTGTAATTTGATTTGAGTTTAGTCTGTTATTTGTAAACTGTGATAGGAAAAATATTTGGACTAGAGAATCTGGTTTACAATCATCTGTGTGTAAGGGGTGGCATGTACATGCACCATCCCAGGAGCAGCACAGGGGAGGAATCATTTCTCTGAAAGGCTCAAACCCAATTCATGTTCATGCCTCACTACAGGTAGTAATCTGCTACTGGCCCTTAGCAGTTGCAGATTACTTAACACCCCACCCCTCCCCCGCATATTGGCTCAGCTGTGCTGACTGGAACATGGCAAAGGGAAAAAAGCCAATGCCAATTCTCCACTACTCCCTACCCACCTCCATCGTGTCTGATAATGGCAAAAATGCAGCACCCATCCCAATGTGCCCAGACCCAGGGCTCAGTAAAGCTGTGCAGGATGCAAGGGCTTGTGTGTGTGTTGGCGGGGGAAGATTTAGACACCCACTGTTGCTTAAGCCCCTGCATGACCACACAGCTTCAGCCGTGATCAGGACCTTTGTAATTAAAAATTCAATTTGGAACAACTCCCCCTCATTCCTTCCCATGTGTTTATTTTCCTTTTAATCTTTTCCCCTTATGTAATTGTCAGTGTTTTTTGCATGCCCATATTAGCTGGAAACTGAGGACTATGATGACATTGTTGCCCTTGTTACATGGAGATTTGATTCCCAAGGTCCTGAGGATATAAGTCTGCATTGGGAGTGTATTTTACTGGTTTGTCTTTATATACTTGCTCACAATAAACCACGTAGCTATTTTATAATCATTTCACACTGCAAAGTCTTTCTTCTGTAACTCAAGACCTACTTAACTGCTACTGGCAACATGTTCCTCTATTAATAATAATGCTTAATAAGTATAAACACTAAAAATCTTCTCTGAAAGGAAGTATGTGCTAAGTATACACTGAAATGGGTTTCCACATGCAATGATTCATAGTCCAATTATTATTATGACTTGTATTTGTTTATGTTTGGTAGCTAGTGCTAGGTACTTTCTATTCCAAGGAGGGATGGTCCCAGCCTTGAGGAGCGCTCAGTCTCTGGCCAGACAGAAAGGTACCTAGTGGTTAGGGAAAGAGAGACAATGTAATAGGAATTTTATATGCAAGTCAACTAGGGCACGGCAAGCAGCATGCAAAAGTGGGTCTGTAAGATGTGGAGAGGGAAGGGGCTTTGTGGCTGTATCATGCATAGTGGGTGCTGAGAAGAAGTGGATGGGGCAAAGGGTGATATGAAGCTCAACCAGGGAGAGTAAAGAGGGAAGGACAAAGTTACACAGATTTCCAATACAGTCTCTCTAAAAGATCATTATGACAATCTTCACTTATGTGCTGGAAATACACTTTCACATATGCAAAAGTCAAAAAACATTTAACTACAAGTATCAGAGGGGTAGCCATCTTAGTCTGTATCCACAAAAACAATGATGAAGCTTTTTACCCACAAAAGCTTATGCCCAAACAAATCTGTTAGTCTTTAAAATGCCACCGGGCTCCTTGTTAATTTTAACTACAGTCCTTCTAATCTGAAAATAGCCCCAATCCTGAAGTGTTTTCCCTTTCTGGCTCTTTTAGCAGGTTGATTGCCATTTGCACAGCTGTGCAGGTCTGTAAATGGGGAGAAACATTTCAGACACTTGGCCTCTGATTACAATGCAAGGATTAAAATGATTAAAATGGAGGAGGGAGGGAATCTTGCAGGAACCAAATGACTGTAAACATGAATGTCAATGTCTACTATATGGTTATGCTGGGGTTGGGTTAAGCATGGCTATTAGGAAATTAGGAAAAAACTTTTTCACTAGGAGGGTGGTGAAGCACTGGAATGGGTTACCTAGGGAGGTGGTGGAATCTCCTTCCTTAGAGGCTTTTAAGACCCAGCTTGACAAAGCCCTGGCTGGGATGATTTAGTTGGGGATTGGTCCTGCTTTGAGCAGGGGGTTGGACTAGATGACCTCCTGAGGTCCCTTCCAACAGTGATATTCTATGATTCTATGGCTGAAACTGGTCATTCAGGGTAAATGTAAGAAACAATCAAACTCCTCTGTGGACTAGATGACCCCTATTGTTTCAACTACCATCCAAATACAGGCTGTGAAGGGCTCCTCAGAAACTGAGCTGTAGGGGTTTTTCTGGGTATTGTGTCTCCATTGCAGCAGCAGCAGCAAAAGCAACCCAAAAAGTGTGTTCTCAACTCAGGTTAGCTAACCTGCATTAGCTAACTTCGGTTAAAATAGCAGCGAAGATAGGGCAGCTTATCTTTTAACCTCCGCTGGCTGCTTGAGAGGAGCAAGGAAGCACCAGAAAACAGAAGCACTGGTAGCACGACCCTGAGAAAAAAGTCTAGAGAGAGCACTTTTGGGCTAAGTGGTGGCTGGAATGGGGTTTGGAACTGTGAACAAAGAAACTGTCTCCTGCAGTTTGATTCCAAGGTCAGGGAAACAGGACTTTATACATTCTTTGTAAATAACCAGGAGTGCAACAAAACAGCTGACCCCAGCATCAATTTCTACTCCAAAAGGAAATAATCCACAAGACCTGAAGTTTGGCTAACTGCTCAGGTCAAAGGAGGTAACAATGTTTTTAGAAGTTAAATGGAATGACAGGTGTGCATAATGCAGCTGAGTAATTAAGAAGACATGGTCCCTGTCCTGAGTAGTTTACAGCATGGGAATGGAGTTCTTGCATGATGCCACTATCCCTGTGCACCTGCACAAGAGCCAGGCAGAATCTGGCTTTAAATAAACACTGCTACTGCCAGTCTTTCTTGACACAACTATTACAACATTGGAACCACGTATCGGAATATGTATGTCCATCTTCTATTTCCTGACAACTATCCGCGCTTGGGCCTGTTATACAAATTGAGAAAATATATATGATACCACAAGTAATGTAATAGAATCTTTAGTTTAAGGTTTCTTTGATTGACAACCACCACCTTCTTGGAAATGGAAACAAAGATACCCTCAAGAGGCACAGTCAGCAAAGGTTAAACAATGAGAAGCAGGACAGCTGGAATTCTTGTAACAGTTCTATTTTGAAAATGCATCTGATGGCAAAGCCTCTGTTGCTGCTGACACATGCTATTGTTGAATGGATCAGACATGAAGTTAGGATAATGAAAAATAACTCTGCAGAAAGGTACAGCAGCATAAGCAAATTTCTCTTAACCCTTTCCTGTTTCCACACACTAACTCACTCTACTTACCTTCATGCACTTATTATTAAATAATCACATTGTGTTATGCCAATCATGATCAGAATCCCATTGTGCTGTACAAATATAAGATAAAAGACATGAAGAGAGGGGGTGGAGGGATACAATCAAATATGGGCCCTTGCTATTTTCCCCCTGAAAACTATAAATATTAGCTATGTTCATTTGCTTCTCAAACCATTACTCATTGTCTGTTTTTTTACAGGCATCATGAAAGAGACGTGTGTGGAGGAGAGGACACTAGCCTTGTCCATCAATTGAAGGAGGGTGTTTTGTGCATAAGGGCCAGCATAGAAGAAGGTTCAGAGGTTGTGTATGAGCAAGTGAGGAATTGCTGAAGAAGCGGAGGAGGTGGAGTGATGGAATAAGACAGAAGTGTGGGTAAGTAGAGAGGCACAGAGCTGTGAAGATCCTTCAAAGTGACCATAAGAAGCTTATGTTTGATGTGATGAAACAAGAAGGAGCCATCAGAAAGGAATGTGAGGTGGTCAAAGTGACTGGTTAGGAAGACAATCTTAGCAGCTGTGCAGGGGACTTTAATTGGGGCTACCAAGGCCAGACAGGAGGAGGTTACACTATTCCAGACAGGAGATGCTGAGAGCCTGGATGAGACTTTTGTCTATCCGGGCAGAAAGGAAAAGGGTGATCAAAGAAATGTTATGGTGAGTGAAGTGGAAAACCTGCATGTGCAGGCAAGAGAGAAGAAGTCAGAGATGACTCCTAGTTTCTGGACTTAGATGACAGACAGGAATGGTGGTGCTGTCAACAGTGACAGGTCAGTTTTGGCCATTTATATTGAAGCTGCGGTGAGACATTAAAGAAGAGATGTCAGAAAGATAAGTTTGGATGGAGGAAGCCATGTTGAGGTAGATCTGAAAGTCATTGGTGTAAGTTATAGTCATGTAGGCATCTGAGATCACTCACAGAAGGTGTAAAGAGAGAAGAAGGAGCCCTCTGGGATCCCTGCTGAAGAACAAGAGGAAGGAAGTGGACTAACTGAACGAGATGCTGAAGGAACAATCAGAAAGTTAGAAAAAGCAGGAAAGGACAGAGTCATGAAAGCAAGGGAGGACAAGTTTTGAACAAGGGGTGTGTGATCAACAGAATCAAAAATACAGCCCTTGGATTTGAGCAAGATAAGACTTAGAAATCTTGGTGAGAGCAGTTTTTTCTGAAGTGGAAAGAGCCAGACTGCAGGAGACCCAAAAACCAAAGGAGCAGAGAACAAGGGATAGAGGAAGCCTGCGTGGCTGCAGGGCTTTTTCAGAGAGGCAGTCAGCAATATAGAAGCAGGAGACAAGAAAGAGAATGTTATGAATGAACCTAGGTAGGAGTTGAAGGGATGAACTTTGCAGAGGGAAAGAGAAGCACAGGAGGCAAGAGGGGAGGAGAGAGTGAAGTGGAGGGAATTAATAAGTGAATTAGCAGATGGGACTGAGAATGGTAGCAAGGCCTTGGATAACGATAGGTGGGAGGCTATGTATGATGTTAGGAATCTGCAGTAATGTCTTTTCTGATATTTTTGATTTTGTATCTTATTTGTTTCTCAAATTTAAGGTGGGGAAGTATATTGAAATGATAATGTTCATGAAGGAGAAATATACCAGCTGGCAAGTGGCTTTTGTGGGCAATTAATATTTTAAAAAAGCTTAGAAGTGAATAATTCTTTGAGGGAATAGTCTACATGGACAAGGAATGACATGTTGGGCTGGATTCAGTGTGCATCATGGAGATAGGCAGGAATACATAGGAGTAAGTTTCATACTGTCATACATAGGAGTAAGTTTCAAAAAAGCTGAGCTGTAGCAGACAAAGTAACTAAGACAAGGATGTAAGATAGTATATGATAAATGACAGCAGCCCTGATGTCTTATGATCTCCTCTCACTCGGTCTTCCACCCTTTTGATTCTCAGTATACTCCCACACTCACCCACGTTCCCACTCACCCCAACCTACTGTACAGGTGTTAAACTTACACCACCGTTTTTGCCATCCCTGAGGTTAGCCCATAAGATTAATAAGGATTCCAATATTATTTGTGAGAAGAGAACATTTGATTCTTCTGGGCTGTGGCTGGTGGAATCTTCCTCTGGGTGTATAATCACGGTCCGTGTGTTCCACAGCCACAGAAGTGACCACAGAATCTCTACATTAGGCTGCAGAATCATGTTTCAGAATCAAAACTTAATTTAAAAAAAAAGGTTTCTAGCCCTTGTGGTTGTGAAGATAAACTTGAAAATATGAACCCAGTATAAATCAATGCAGTGTCTTCCTGAGTCTGCAGACAGCCAACAATGGAGATGTGACTTGCACCCATCATCTCAGTGGGGTGCTCACTCTGAAACCTAACCATGACCATTTTAATGTCAACATTGTTAACAATTTCACTGCTGATCATTTAAAGATAAAAGTCCAACTACTGTGCTTATCCCAGAATTCCAAACTGCCTCCCACACTGCCTTGGTTGCCTATGCCTCCAGCTTCTCCTGACAACTTCTACGTTGTAGTTACGTGGTGTCAATTCACAGAGCTGCAGCACAACCTTCAAAACGTGGGGACACTGCAAAACAAATTGCATCAACATAAATAATTAAGTGGTTACATTTTTTCATATTTAATTAATCATGAAACTCAATTTATTAACTTTAAATTAACCTCCTGCAGAACTTCCAGACTGCTGTACAAGTTGTGTGGCACAACAGCCGGGACTTTGCTGTGGAATTTAGGTGCAGCTTGTCACAGCACCTTGTGTATAATATATGTGAGTGAGTCAATCAGGTACACAGTGGTCCTCAGAGCACTGGTCCTTGCCAGTATGTTTAGGATTGAATCATGTTCTGACTTCTGAGGCTTTGTAATGCTCTATAATCAGCATGGCTTTACATGATCCTGGCTGGGACAATTCAAACAATGATTACATGTAACTAATTACTGAGCCACTAAGTCCTTAATTGTAGCTTTTTATTGGAACAAATGACAGAGGCCTGCTCCTTGGTGAAGATCAGAATGTTACTCTTATCTGCCGAAGGCTCTGCTAGTTGGTTTACTACAGCCTTTCATCATTTCACACAGAGAAAAGCTTGATTTTCTTTCCTCTTTCATCCCTCTTACATCTTCAGTAGTTTGATATCAGCCAACATTTAGCACTTTTCCAAATTTCTCACAGAACCAAATGTCAGGCACTTCTATTCAAAGCTGCCTGCAAGGGCTGGCCCTAGATGTTGTCTGGTGGGATGTCTGTTTCACAGGCTGGTGAACAGAATGCATCTCAAATGGAGATGTGCTCAAGATGGAAGATATGAATCAGAACAGGGGCGCTGGAACAGGGGGGCCAAGGGGCCGTGGCCTGTCCACTTTTCACCACAGGCCTGGCATCCTGCCCCTCCTCTTCCCCCCCCCCCCCAGGCCCCACCCTCTGGCCAGGCCAGAAGCTGGAGCCTGGCCTGGGTAAGAGCTGCCTGGGCAGCTGTGGGGAGCTGAGGACCCTCCATTTGCCACCCCCCCCAGGCCCCTCACCCAGGGCACATGGAGGGTCCATGGCTCCCCACAGCTGCCCGGGCAATTCTTACCATGGCCTGGCTGTGGTTCTTTGGCTCCAAGGCCCCGCCCCCAGGCCAGACTGGAAGCCGGAGCGAGGTCGGGGTAGGAGCCACGTGGGCAGCTGTAGGGAGCCGCAGACCCTCCAACTGCCCTGGGTGGGGGATCCCAGGGGACAGGGGCTGCTCTCAGATCTCCCCACCCTGGGCAGGTAGACGGGTCTGGACTCCCTGGTCCGGCTACGGCTTGGCCGGGGGGCAGAACCTCATGGGGAGGGGCAGGGCCGGGGAGGGGTTAGGGCCTCAGGGTCCCCCACTATTAGGAAGAATCCATTGCCCCGATCAGAATATTAGAGCACCACAAGGCACTGTGGTGTTAAGCACATGATTAATTACATGATAAATAACGGTAGCCCTGATGCTCTTATGTTCTCTCTCGCTCACTCTTCCTGCTACAACCCCACCCTTTCGATCCTCCATATACTCCCATACTCACCCCACTCATGCTCACCCACATTCCCACTCACCCCAACCTACTGTGCAGGTGCGAAACTTACCCCATCATTTTTACATGATTAATTAGTTCTGACTGACATACTGTACTTCAAAGTAAGCACCTGCTTAAATGCTTTGCTGGGTTGCTGCCCCGAATTCAGGCACAATTTTCAATTTGGGACTGTAGCTTTCAGGGCTTTTTGAGTCTCCATTTTTTGTTCAGACCCATCTCAAATCTCAGCCTACTGAGGTAAAAAGAAAGGATAAAGGCACAAAAGTGGGGGAGGAGAACAGAACAAGTGTGCTTGGTATTGAAAACAATGGGGGAGTCCTATTTATTTGGCTAAAATAACTGTGACATTAAATCAGTTAGTAGAGTCAGCATTTCTGATGTTATTAAATGAACACAAGAAAGTGAGATGGTAGCAGCTCTGTGCAGGATGAAGGCAGGTGCGAGTCTCTCAGGAGGGGCAGGTGAGAGATGATGTCCACATCTCAGTCTCTGAGGTGAGAGTCAGCATGTGTTGCTCCAGCAGTGCCTCCTAGCAGAGGAGAATGTATGAAGTGTGGCTTGATAACGTGCAAGTCAGATGAGGATTTAGGGTCTGATCCTGCACCCAATGAAGTCCATAGCTGCTGCTTCTTTTTCCTTTATGTCGCTTTTCCTGGTGAGGGTCGTGGTGGCAGCCTGGAGAGTAGGGAGGACCAGACCTCTCTTTCCTCTGCAACAGGTTCCAGCTCCTCCTGCGGGATTCCCCAGTGTTCCCAGGCTAGCCGGGAGATATAATCCCTCTAGCATGTCCTGGGTCAGCCTCCGGGCTTCCTCCCAGTGGGACGTGCTCAGTAGAGATCCAAAGGAGACCTTCCAGAGCGCATCCTTATCAAGGGCCCAAACCACCTCAGCTGGCTCCTCTTGATCTGGAGGAGTAGTGGCTTTACTCTGAGGCTCTCCCGAATAGCAGAGCTCGTCACCCTGAAGTCAATAGCAAGGGCCCATTCACCAATAGCAAGGGCCCATTCAATGGCACGGGAACAGGCTTTTAAACAGGGAGGAACAGCATCCCCAAAATAATGGGGAAGAAGGGAAATTTTCCATTATCTTGGTTCAAACTCCTGTGGCTGGGAGTCTGCTTGGGAAAGAAGGGTCACACTGAGCTTTAGCTGCAGGCTTGTGTTATTTTTTGTTGTGTCTGAGCTGATTCATCCATGCCTGCTGGACATGCAGCAAATTTTCTTTACGTTTCTCTTTCAGAATCAGTACCTTGGTTAAATTACCAATTAAAGTTAAGAGCAGCAGCTCTTGGTTATCACCGGTCTATTTGTGCCAGAAAGAACACATTAGACCACTTCCTCAAAAAATAAATATCACACTGGGCCCCATACTGGAAACCCTCTGGGCATGTCTGCAATGCCCATTGACATCAATGGGAGCTATGCACATGAAGGTGTTGCGGGACTGAATCTACAAAGTGTAAAAATCTCTCACACTCCACAGTCTGTGTCCTCTATACCCTGGCCGGTGGAGACCTCTCTCGCAGGAGAGTCAGTGCTGGGAAGCAGTTGTACATTCCTGACCACAGGGTCCTGTCAATGCTATTTGCTACTCCAGTGACACATGCCAGCATAGCATCACAAAGGCTATTCTGAATTTGCACCTCTGCTTTCTGCTATCACAGAGAAGGCACTTGCTTTGAAGATTAATCTCCTTTTCTGACACAGCTAACCCTATACATTCACTGCTATTTTTGGTATCTACAGCTGACCAGAGAGAAATTGCTGTCAGATGGGAAAAAGGGAGATAAATATTTCTTTTTTCAGCATAGTGGTTTCTGCAAGCAAGTTTAATTTTTCTTTCCATGAGTTTTAAATTAGTAATACAACATTACACGGTGGAGTAAAACCCCTGTAATTTGGTATTATTCTGGCACTTAATAACATAATAGAGCTTTAGCTTGCACAGTCTACTGATCCCTTAAATGGTGGTTAATTCCCAGAGCCATCAGTTATCAAAAGGCACAGATGCTGATTGCACTAGGAAGTGGTAGAGTGGTTCTGTCATGCTTTTGCTTTGTCAGTGGCTGTGCATGGTCAGTGATGCACAGTCTAAAGTCCTAGCCTTCTCAGCATTGGGGGATAATCTCACTGCTGAATGAGTGCCCAGCCATCTTTCTATAGCACTTTAACACAAGCTAGCCCTACAATTATAGCCTTCAACTTGTAATCGGTGGAGGGGTTTTTGTTTTTTACATTTGGAGCCCAATTATGCTACTCCTGCACACATACCGCTCCACTGACACTAACAAGAGTTCCTCATATACTGTGGTAACATAATTAGGTCCTTACTGTTTATAAAAGTATTAGTATTATTTCTGTTATAATGATGTTTAAAGTCCTCAGAGCTCCATTGTGTGAGGCCTCTCTCTCTCTCTCTCTCTCTCACACACACACACACACACACACGACAGTTCCTGTCCATAGAGGTTTACTGTCTATTCATATGAGCTACAGACATTCTCTAAATATTACATACAAAAAGTTACATTAAAAGAATGTTACAGTTGCAAAGTCACACACTCAAAAGCTAGGAAATGCCAGAATTAAGGTTGCCTGTGCAATTCATTAATTTATCCTGCACTTTCAATGCATGCTCCCCAAGCCTTTTTTACCACCCACGCCATGTACTGAAGGCAAACTTTTTAATTTCCTTATGGATATTTCTATGGTACATTCAAAGTGTTAGAGTGCTCCATAACATTTATTAATTTGTCTTCACAACACTGCCGTGAGATTAGTTGGTATTAGGGTCCGCATTTTACAGATGGATACCTGAAGGAGAGGGAAATTTAAACCAAAATTGTCAGGCATTCACTAATTTTGGGTGCTCAACTTGAGAAACCTAAGGTCTACATTTTCCAAATACTTAGCATTTTTTAATAGTACTTTGTGTTAAAAGCACAACTCCCGTTGACTTCAATTGCAGCTGTGAGCATTCAGCACTTCTGAAAATCTGGCTCTCTGTGTCTCATGTTGGGCACCCAAAAAATGATGAACAAAGCTAGTGACCACGTGTGACAAGTTTAATTTAAGTGACTTGACTAGCATCACATGGAAACTGTTTGCAAAGGCAGGGATAGAATCCAGTTCTCCCAGGCAGCATTCAACTGCCTTCATCATGAGACCATCTGTTTTCTTCCTGAAGACCCCCTGCCTCATTCACCAAACACCTTCCAACTTCTGCAACAAATGGGGCACGGGTCATTCACTATAAAATCCAGATTCATCCTCAGTGTTGTCAACCACAAGAGATCAAAAATCCTGACTCAACCCCCCTTAAGAGATAAACAAGTCAGACCCCCCCCAAAATCATGAGATTTAAAAAAAAAACATTTTGTTTTTTGTTCTTTTTATTTTTGAACACCTGTGTGTGTGTGTGTGTGTGTGTGTGTGATGTCCACTCTCCCAATTTTATTGGCAAAGATGATTTTGGCCCCTGCTGAAGGGGTTTCCCACATCTGCCCATCCCCTGCTCGCCCCCAGGCTCCATCAGTTCACCCTCCTCAGTTCACTCCCCAGCCCCCAATGCCGGAGTTCAGTCCCCATCAGTTCAGTTCCCCCACCTCACCTCTGCTCCTCCTAGGACTTTTAACCTCCAACTCCTAGGCCTGGGGGCTCTGCAGCAGGGTCAGCTCTCCCCTTTCCAGATTGGGGGGAAGTATAGGGGCTCTTCACTCCCCTTATAACACAAGAACCAGGGGTCACCCAAGGAAATTACTAGGCAGCAGGTTTAAAAGGAAGTACTTCACACAACGCATACTCAACCTGTGGAACTTATTGCCAGGGGATGTTGTGAGGGTCAAAAGTATAATGGGGCTCAAAAAAGAATTAGATAAGTTCCTGGAGGAACTTATCAATTAGCCAAGATGGTCAGGGATGCAACACCATGCTCTGAGTGTTGCTAAACCTCTGGCTGCCAGATGCTGGGACTGGATGACAGGGGAAGGATCACTCGATAATTGTCCTGTTCTGTTCCTTCCCTCTGAAGCATCTGGCATTGGCCACTGTCAGAAGATAGGATATGGGGCTGGATGGACCATTGGTCTGACTCTGTTTGACCATTCTTGTGTGGAATGGAAGGGAAAAGGGAGAGGAAGAGAGCACTGCCTGCAGCATTCTGCCCCAGGAGGTGGGAAAGTATGGCAGTCAGCCAGAGGGCTCATATTTGCTAGAGGGCTGGAATTTCTTGTGTCATCATGAGACTGGTTTCCGTCTCAGCCAAAATCCTGTCATACACTAAAAAAACAGAGAGTTGGCAACACTGCATCCTGTGCACTGAATGAGGGAAGGTCCTGTAGAAAAAATAGTATGTGGTCATTCCCCTCTCCATCTATCTTCACCACCAACTCCTGAATCCTCTGCATTCCAGTCAGGCTGTTTCCTTCTTCTCCTCCATACAGCCTGGGCACTGGCAGGGGAGCACTGACAGCAAAGGACACATTGTCTCTCTATTCTCATTTCCTGTCCTTGGCACCGCAGTGGGCCCCAGAAGCCAGGAGAAGCAATTGCCAGGAAAGTCCTGCTCAACACCTGCAGTCTTGGGACACAGCATGCCCTGGACAGACTGAATCAGAAAAATTAGCTGCCAAACTCTGACATATTTCTACTGAGCATGTACGGACTGCAATTTCCAGAGGCTTATATCTTGGCCAAATTTTGGCTGATTTTCACAGATATGGCAAAAGGCATGCCTCTGCCTCTAGGGCAACCTCCTGGTCAAATTTCAAGCTTAGAGGTACTAGAGCTTCTTAATGAAACAGCTGTAAGAATCGTTTAACCTGGGAAAACCAACATATTTCCCGCCCCCCTCCCCATCTCATTCTTGGAAATGACAACCATTGTAGCTGAAACTTTCCAACAAACATAGGCGCCAACTTCCTCTCTACCCAGGGGGTGCCCGACCTTCCCTCTGCCCCAGGCCTGCCCCCACTCCACCCCTTCCTCCAAGCCCCCACCCTTGCCCAGCCTCTTCCTGCCCTCACTCCGCCCCCGCCCCATTCCACCCCTTCCCCCAAACCCCCACCCTCACCCTGCCTCTTCCCACCCACTCCCCTGAGTGCGCCCCATCCCTGCTCCTCCCTCTCCTTCCCAGTGCGTCCTGCACACCACGGAACAGCTGTTCTGCACCCTCAGCAAATCCCAGTGTGACCCAGCATCCAGTCTATTTTCTGTTGTTTTCCATTGTTTTCAAATAACATATAGTAGTTGCTCCTTCAATCAAATATCTCATTAACCGTGTCATCAGTGTTTACAACTGCCACTATAATGAAAATTGCTTAGTACTTAGAGTGCTTTATGAGCATTGCTTTGTTAATCTAGGACCTGATCCCCTCATGCTGGCATGATTTCAGTGGAGCTAAGTGTCCTCAGTCCCATCCAGGATCAGGGCCCTAATTATTAATTATTATTATTATTATATAGAGGAAAGTCATGAGATCACTTTAAATAATTTAAAAGGAGACAATTGTTTGTGGAGCTCATTCTGGAAAGCAGAAGCTTCAGAAAACAAAACAAAACAAAACCCCTCTAAACTAGATGATCCTTGCTTCCATTGTGGATTAAAGCCATGTAATAAAAAACTGAGCACAATGAAGCAAATAATTCAATTCTGTCCCTTGGTACAGCCCATTTGGAGAGATTTAACTTTTTATTTTAAATACTAGTCTTGTCAGGGTTTTTTTAATGCAATCTTAGGGTATTCAATTTTCCTAAAGGACAAAGCTCTTATTCCTCAGAGCTTTGTTGATTCTTATCCTAATTTATATTCCTCACAGCTGGAAATCCCTGATGCCCACCCCTAGTCTCAATCACAATAAAACAGAAATAGAAAATACCTAGTAGAGGTTGCTAAGTCCAGTTCCCTGTCAATGCAAAATGCTTCCCTGGAGTGCATTTCCTAATGCTTTACCACTCTAGTTTTAAATATCTTAAATACTGTATTGGGGCTCTCATCACTACCCATGGGAGACTATTGTACAGATCTCATGGAAAATAAGCTTTTTCTGCTATTCAGCCTGAGTTTTCCCTTTCTTTCACTCCTGAATATACCCCTAGTAGTACGCTAAATAATTTCTCCTCCTCCTTGATGTTTACACTCTGAATATTTATAGACTATAGTGCGCACCTTGTAACAGGGTAACACATTCTAAAAACCTGTCTAGGAACATGGACCTCTTCTGTCAAGTCACTTGGAGCTCAGGTGCTGAAACCCTGCTTTATTAAGGTTCAGGGTCATTACTGCTGAATCATGCTGTGAGCTGGGTCCAATTTGCTCCAACTGGGATAGAAAGGAGGAAAGGGAGGGCTCTCTTCTTAACCAAGAAGGAACTATAAGAGAAAAGGAAAACTCTAGAAATAGCCTAGCTTGGGGAGAAAGCTTAAGCTGGGGATTGTTGTTATGTCATCAATAACCCGAACTCCAGAAAGGGGTTGAGTTTAGACACTAACTTTGAGCGTCCATATGCTAGTGAGGACATGGAGGGACAAGTTCTTGTCTTGTCAGACTGTTTAGGAGGGCAACCCACCAACTGCAGATTGTCTTTTCTGTGACTCACCCAGGGCCCAAATTCAGGGGAAGGTGTGTGTTCTAAAGTCATAGGCCAGTGGCCACAGTCACCTCCTCACCCACCCACCAATGGGGTGCTGACCACCCGCAGCAGCAGCCCCCTTCCGCCCTGGTACCGCAACCCTAATCCTAGCCTGGTACAGAGAGGAGACTTTGGGATGAGGAATTGGATAGCAACTGTCAGCCCACCCAGCACGCACTCTGGGGGGCAGGGCCTGGCTTCCTGCTTTGATCATTGTGACCAGGGTCACAGCGCCGCTTAGGTTTGGCCCAGCTTCCCTCCATCATGAGGATGGCCTGTCCAAATCTGAGTGGTGCTGCAACCCTGTGTGCTAGGTCACAATGACCAAAGTGGGAAGCTGGGCCAGCCCCATGGCACAGGAGCCACTGCAGGGTGAGTGAGGGGCAGGCTCGCTCTCGAGCACCACTTCACCCCTGGTGCCTCTCCTCTGCACCAGGACCAGGACCCATCTTCCATCTTCTCAGAACCCACTGGGAAACACTATCCTGAGATGACAGCTTTTCAGCTGTCCCTCTTGTTGTTAGCAGACTTAATGTTACTAACATCATTATATATACTGAAGCAGTACACAAAAGCTCCAGTCAAGAGCACAGCCCCATTTGGTAGCTGCTGGAAAAGCACACAGTAGGCATGGTCCTTGCACTGAACAGCTTATGATCTATTATTAAATAAGATATTTGTATTATGGAAGCCCCTAAAGACCCCAACTGAGATCATGGCCCCATTGTGCTAGTCACAGTCCCTGCCCTTACCAACCTACAGTCTAACTAGACAAGATAGACAAATGGTTGACAGAAAGGGGGTGTTATTATCCCAATGTCACATATGGAGAACTCAAGCAAAGCGAGATCAAGTAACTTGCCCAAGATCATACAGAAATGGCTGTGGCAAAGCCAATAACTGAACCTAAATCCCATCTCTAATTTGAAACAAGATATAAGTCAGTGTAACCAATAAAAATGGAGAGGAAGGATGAGGGTAACAAAGATAAGATCCTGTGGTGAAAGAGGTTAGCCCTAATGCTTCCTGAGTGTTTCAAATTGTCTGACTGTTTTTCAGTTATCGTTGGCTGCCTCACAGCCGTTGTCGGTTGGCTGGTTTCTTGTAGTTTTTGCAGCAGAACTGAGGCTTCAGGAAGGAGTAATATAGTTTTCATCAGCTGAATGAAATAGGCAGGACAGATTGTATTCAGAAGAGATAAAGTTTAACCTGTTACAGTACAGAACACTTTAAAAAACAGAATTAATAAACCGCAGCAATGTTTTTGGAAAGGAGATGGAGTTGAAATAGTTTTCAGCATTCTGAAAGTTGGCTCAGTGAAGCATGTTTACTTGACAATATCTAGAGTGGATCAAACTAGCTGCAAGGTTTCTATTTGTGTGCAGTACAGATAGAATTAAGTGGGGTTAGGCAAAGTGCCTGCTTGGTGGCATTGTGGGCTGTTTCTATGAGAAATTGAGGCCTAATAATTTATTCAGCCTTTAGGGGGAAGAACACCTAGATAAGGGAAAATATTACTTTGTGATATACCTGAATTCACAGCACACTCATCCTTCAGCTCTGAAGAAGGATGTAAGAGTTACGACTTTCAGAATTAATTAAATATGAAACCGCTTAAAAAAAAAAAGTTAGCCAAGGTGCTTACTCTGCAGATTCAATAAAAACTGTAACCTCTTCTGAGTTTCTTGTCAGTATTCCACAGCACAGTCCAACTGGCATGGAATTCAGACATTGCTGCGAAGTCTCTGGGATGCCTGTGGTCAGTTAATTATGGGTATATCAGTGTCCATACGTAACACTGATTACTACTCTGGAGCTGCCATGGCTCACAGCTTTCTATGATGAATGGACATTTCTTTAAAAATTCAGAGTCTACTGCCCCATGCCTTGGCCTTTATGAGATGTGGTGGTTCACATATAAAATGTGGAGCCTGAAATCAATTTCTTTCCCTTTCCACTATGCTAAATGTGTAACAAACTATTTAAATGAAAAATCTATAGTAGATGGACTCAGTCCTGTGGGGTGCTGCAAAGAACCCATAACTCCCACTGACCTCAAAGGTTTAGAAGCCAAGCGACTGCTGAAATAAGAGTTGGAGGAGACAAACTTCTGGGACATCTGAACTTTCAGGCCAGGGCTTTCCAAATGATTTAACCCTCTGATGGAGGGTATGAACCGTATTGATTAGAACCCTATTTAGCAGTAAGATGCATTAGAAAAAATGTATGATATCCCAAGTTTATAAATCTGTGCCTAAAAGATCCTCACAGAGTGGTGCCTGCTAGGAGAGCAGAGAGACAATTCACAAGTGGCAATAACACCTCCATCAATTTTTTCCATTAACGAGCAGCACAGGCCTCAAACAAACTTTCATGGGCCCCAAATGTTGGATACCTGATGCCGCCCCTGCCTTCATTTCAGCAGAATGGACAAACTATGAATCTGAGGCAAAAAAAGGCTAAGTTGCAGTCAGGCGACAAAGAGGAGGAGATGGTGACAACACTGGATATAATGACAGCGCCAGAAAAATCTGATCTCCTGCTATCAAATAATCATCTAGAAAGCCATGGAAGTCTTAGCACTGGGTGACACAAGGGACTGATGAGAGTACAGCGGCTTTCATAGCTAGGGAACTTGGCTTGAATTAGCCATGTTGATAGGGTAGTAACAAAGTAAGGGTTGTAGGCCTCTATGAATGAGTTGGTGACACTGGAGTATATAGCAGATGAAGTTGGGAAGGAAAAATGCCCTCCCCCCAGAGCATAAGGCCCCACTTACATTGAAGGGAGCCTCGTGAATGTTCCCGCCATCTGCACAAACTCCAACATTCCCCCTCTACCTCCTCACAAATACCACATTCTCCCTCCTTCTTCCCCCAATCCCACATGCTTCCCCTCCATTGCTCCTCCTGCCACCCCCTTCATCCTCCTTTCCCTGTGCAAAAACTCCCATCCCTCCCAGCACAAGCTCCTTCCTCAAAACCCTGCAACACTGCCCCTACCTCTTGTGTTTCCCTGCCCCAAACCCCCCAGTCTCCAGCTCCACCCCCTTCTCTCCCTGTCTCAAGTCCCCACTGTCTCTGCCAGCTCTCCCCACCCAGGTTCTGCCGTATCAGCACCCAGCACTCACCAGCTCTCCCTCTTTAAGTTGCTTTCTTGCCCACCCCACCCACATCTGTACACAAAGTCCGTATTGCCAGCCCCCAGGGTTCAATACCCTGTCAGGCCTCACAAAATCACAGAACTGGCCCAACATCTTGGCTTTTTTTTTTTTTTTTAGATTCTATTGTGGGGTTTTTGTCCATTTTTGATTTTTGCCCTCCCCCTGCCCACCCCCATTGTATGGGATACATACAGGGCTGCTGCTTTCCCAAATGTCCTGAGTAAGGTGATTTTGGCCCCTGCTGCAGGCACTCTCGGGCTGCCTGATGGTGCAGAGCTCCCAGCTTCTCCTCAGACCCCGCCCCCCCACCTGATGATTAATTAATTCTGTGCCCAGCCCCACCTCAGATGCTCTGCATGCCTCTGGGACAGAGGGGGTGGGGGGTGTGCAGTGTTAGCTTCAGAGGCTCTGACTTCCTCCTCAGTCCTCCTGTTGTACAGATGGAGAGAACTTGGGGAGGAACAGCAGAGTGACTCACTTTTCATTGGAGAGAAGGAGGAGGAGGAGGAGGGAGTAAAGCCATCCTGACCTGCTGGGCAACTTCTGCTCCCACCTACCCCACCCATGAGAATGGTGTCAGCTGCTCCCTTTCTCACCTAAAAACGCTGCTCCCCCGGGGGTGGGCAGAGAGAGAGAGAGTTCTGCCTGTGTCCTGCAGTAGCCCCCACTGGGAAGACAGGCAGTCAGAGAGGGTATTTCCCCAGGCAGGGCTGGAGCTTCTCTTGTCAATATGGGACTAGCTCTAGCAGGGCCAAAATCATGAGGCTCCCAAAGAAACCATGACAGTTGACAATGCTAAGAGGTGCCTACTCCTCAAGAGACCCTGCCTTTGTTCCAGCTCTCAAACCTTCCCCTTCTCCCCAAGTTTCTCTGCTCACTGTGCTGAGCCCTATCTGTCTCCCCAAGATACCCCCAAAGGGCTTTCCCCACTTCGTACCTTTTACCTAGGAGGAGAGGTGGCTGCTGGTGGTGGGAAGGCCAGTATCCAGAACTCCTCCCTCACCTCTGGAGACCCTCTCCACGCAGCTGTGGGAGGGGAGAGGGAATGGAGGAAAGGGACCCAATCAGGACTGGGAAGGAGCTGAGCCAGCTGTACAGAGGAGTCTCAGGGCAGCCTTCCACCTGCCTCTTAGGAGAACACAGGAATTGTTGCTGGCTGGAGTCTGCAGGGAGGCATCTGCTGTAGTTCTGCCCACCTGTACCATTCAAAAACCATGAGCCAGGCCCCTGTATGGCAGGAGATTTTTTTAAAATTCATGAGATTTTTGAAAGTAGTAATTTTTCCTTTCCTTTTATTTGCCTCTGGTGTTTGAACCCTTAAGGGGACATGCTTTCAAGTTTCTCTCTGCAGCCATGAGAGCTAAAAACTTGGGCCCCGATCCATAAACAGATTTAGGCTCCTAACTTCCAACCTAAAAACCTTTGTTGATCTGGGCCTTAGGTTTGCTGACCAAAGCAATTCTGACTGCTGTCAGCCACCTTCCCCCACCCTTCCCAGCCAGCCAACAATGCAGAGAAGAAAAGAACTGGCCCCTGGAAGCTGAAAAATTGGGAGTGGGAGCATGTCCCAGTCCACACTATAATTTCACCTGTGTTTGGTGATCTTAGTTCAGTTCCCATTGGACATGTATCTATAATTCTCTTTGGAGGCAGCCTCAGCAGAGAGATCCAGGACTAAGATGAAGACAAAACAACCCATCGTGCCGCTCCTCCATCTGACCTCTCCAGCGTAATGTTCCAAAATGAGGCTGAAGCACATTGATAGGGTACTATGCTGTTGTCCATATTGTACCAGTTCTGTAGCTAAATGAAGAACTTCACAAGTATTAAGATGCACTTAATAAAAATAAAGACACACATTAGCCAAGCCATGGGATTGCTGGAGTGTAATGGAAAAATCCCAACATTACCAAATGTTATCAAAATTTTACTTTCTAACATGTGAAACATTGATTGAGAGCCTGCAATATCCCTTAGGAGTGAAACCAGAGCCCCACACTGCCTGGATAAAAACTCAGGCAGGTTTTAATATGACTTTTATGGTTTTATATTAAGACACCATCTTAAAAGTTAGTGATGCCAAAAGAGTGATTTGGGAGAAGGGCCAGTTAAGTTATTCCCAGAAGACACGGAGGACGGTATTGAAATAAATAAATTACATTCTATAAAGTTAGAAAATTTCACTACTGACCCAAATTGTTCCTTATGCAAAGAGATAGCAAACTAGATAAGGTCTAGGGGAGAGCCAAGAGGAGTCACTTCTGAAAGGAACATGATTTTACTATATTTAGAATTCAGCAAAGCAAACATTATTATGGGTGTGGAATAACAGAGTAGCCATTTTAAACAATAAGGAGAAATTTTTGAAGGGGCTGGTAGCATTTCAGTCTCATTATTTCCATTGTTTTTAACAGAATGCATGTAACTAAAACCCACAAAAAGTTTTGAAACTGTTTCCTTTAAGTGTCTGAATTTTATATTACTGTAGCAAGACACCAGCTCTAAAAAGAAATTAATAAGTGAACAGGTAGCTATTGTACCGATCACACTGAAATAGTATTTATGGCCTAGAGAAAGACCTTCGCAGTGCTGCCCCAAATAATCAACTCTGTTAAGGACTTTCTTTTTATACTGTGAACCTTTTAATGAACCATTAGGACAAGTCCTAGCTAAGTCAAATATGCTCAGACTTGTACAGTAGAACTGCACCTCAAGGCTATGTAGAGAGACTTTTCAGATGTGTCTGATGTCATATCTGCCACATAGAGTTTCTATGTCCAGTGGAGCATGACTACACATTTTATCACTGGTGTGTGTTTATTTTAGAATTAAGCACAGTGCATGGAGCCCACAGCTTCCTTTGGCACCCCACCTGAGTGAGTGGGGAACTACATAATCCACACTGTCTTGCTTTGTAGGATACGGACATTGATTCTCTCTGCAAAGTAGTTGACAAAGCATGGCACGTTAGGACATGTAGCCCCATACTCACAGATGCCGCACCAGGAAAGGTTGCAGATTTTCTAGCCCTGACAAGCCTGAACTCCAGAACTCATGCCTAGGTGTGGGAAAGAATAGGGACGTCCTGTCAGCGAGCCCACAAAAGCCAGCAACTCTCTTCCCCTTTTTGGCAACTGCTTCTCCATTCAGAACCAAGACCCACATCCCCCTCCCTCTTCAGTGCCCAGAGTCCAATCTCGATTCCTTCTCCCACTGTCAAATCACGTGCATGCTTTTTCCCCTTTAAAACTGAAATGCCCAAACAGAGGAAGACTCGTCATCATGCCTTGTGGTGCTGCTGGATGACCTCCTCCTATCCCTAAGTGTGCGGAGGGCACCCACAACCTGGTCTGGAAGCCAAGTGCAAGGGATCCAGGCTATTAGCTGAGGATAGGTGCATTTGGGAATGATTCAGCTAATTTCGCAATGAGCTTGCTCACGAATGGGCAGCAGGCAGTAGTTTGTGAGGTCCACCCAGTCAACAGAACATTTCTGTGAGAGGTTTCCTTCAGCCAATCTGGAGTGGCAATCTCTGTTCTCCAGGCTGTTATGTTTTCAGGCATCTTTCAACAGCTCCAAGGGGCATGTCTGTGAATCACAGCAGGTGACTCAGATTTCTTCCAGCACTTGTGGAATTCATGCACTGAATTTCATACATGGAGAGGTGTCTATTCTTTTCATTTTGTGGCTACTCCAGTATTTAGACATATATCACCAATATATTAAAAGGTTGGGAAAGATTCCCTTTGGACAAAAATGGACACTAATCCCTTTACCTGGCATCTTTGAGATCACTCTAGAGTACAGATGACTACACACTGTAAATGACTCTGTAATTTTCAGATCTGCTGCCTCAGGAGCCTCTTTTCTAATTTACATACTGCAACCCAACAATTTACCACAGTGTGAATTTCTTGGGCACACTTGAGTCTCTTCCCCAACCTCCCTCTTTCTTCCCTGTGCTGATCACAGATTTTATTAGCAGGATCTGATAAACTACCAGGCTGAAGAAAAGCAGGGGAGATGGACTAGAGTACAGAGTTTATGGAGGAAGAGTGAGATGTCTCTCTTTTGGAATAGTGTAGATATAGAGTTGAAAATTAATGTTATTTAATTAGCAAGGTGCTGGTATATCAACCAATTTTCTCTGAGAAATAATATGAATCTATAATATATGAAGCGTATGCATTGTTACCATATGCTTCTAGTACGTTACAGGCCATTATGGAAATAAAAACAAAAGATCTACAGGAGGCCCTCAGCCAGTTCCAAAGCTGCCTTAAAAAACACACCCAACCCCCACTCTAGCCCTGCCCACTTGCTGCAAGCTTGGGCCCTAGTTCACAGCTGCTGAGGAAATTGGTTTTATGCATATTAGAGTAACTAGCTTCCATCAGGAGGGGGATAATCATAGTATTTGCCATTCACTGAATATGCTGAAAACAGGACCTTAGCTGGAAATCCTCCTAACCTATTTTTATGCATCCATTCCCCTGTAAGCAATAATATATCATGAGGCTGGACAGAGTAAGAGTGAAATAAATAGACACTGTGGCTATATTGAGAGGAGGAGGCATTTTAGGAGGATTTGCTTTTTGTTGTCTCATCTTATAGTACATAGAATCATAGAACTGGAAGGGACCTTTAGAGGTCATCTAGTCCAGTCCCCTGCACTTGTGGCAGTTCTAAGTATTAGCTAGACCATCCCTGACAGGTGTTTGTCCAACCTGCTCTTAAAAATCTCCAATGATAGAGATTCCACAACCTCTCTCGGTAATTTATTCCAGTGCTTAACCACCCTGACAGGAAGTTTTTCCTCATGTTCAACCGAAACCTCCCTTGCTGCAATTTAAGCCCATTGCTTCTTGTCCTATCCTCAGCGGTTAAGAAAAACAGTTTTTCTTCCTCCTCCTTCTAACAACCTTTTATGTACTTGAAAACTGTTATAATGCCCCCTCTCAGTCTTCTCTTTTCCAGACTAAACAAACCCAATTTTTTCAATCTTCCGTCATAGGTCATATTTTCTAAACCTTTAGTCATTTTTGTCACTCTTCTCTGAACTCTCTCCAATTTGTCCACATCCTTCCTGAAATGTGGTGCCCAGAGGTGCCAGTCGAGGCCTAATCAGCGTGGAGTAGAGCGGAAGAATTACTTCTCATGTCTTGCTTACAACACTCCTGCTAATACACCCAGCGGCAGCTCCAGGCACCAGCGTGTGCCTGTGAGGGCGGCAGTCAGGCAGCCTTCGGCGGCATGCCTGCGGGAGGTCTGCCGGTTCGGCAGATTCAGCAGCAATTCGGCGGCGGGTACGCCAAAGCTGCGGGACCGGTGGACCTCCTGCAGGTGTGCCGCCGAAGGCTGCCTGACTGCCGTGCTTGGGGCGGCAAAAAAACTAGAGCCGCTCCTGAATACACCCCAGAAGGATGTTCGTTTTTTTGGATTCTATTGCAACAGAAAGTACAAAAAAATTGGTTTAGGCAGCCACAGTGTTTGGAAAAGTAAATAGCCCCACAGCTATCTTATTAGCTTCCTTCAAACCCATCCTTAAACACTCCTTTGCTGTGATGCCTACAAAAAACTTAACACTCCGCACACCAGTACCCTGAGACCACTGCCTGTCATGCTGACCACTATTATCTGATTGTTTCCTGTACTCCACTCCTCCATTTATCTATCTGGCTCTAGCTGTTGTCTCTTGTCTTATAATTTAAGTATAAGCTCTTTGGAGCAGGGACTAGCTTTTTGTTGTGTTTGTACAGTGTCTAGCCCAATGGGGTCCTGGGCCATGAGTGGAAAAATAGGACTAGAAAATCCTTATCACTTCAGTTAACACTTCTTTTGTATCAAAGCAGAAAGTACTATTACTATTAGATGGAGAAAAGCTAATATTTCAGATAAAATTACAAGACACTTGCAGTGGCTCTTGGGCTTTTCTATAGCAACAATCACTATAGTATGAGCTTGTAGTTTCAGGCTTAATGGTAAAAGGAGTAGCTGTGTCTGTACTTCGAGTACAATAGTACTTCGAGTACAGACTAGGCACCAGTGGTTTTAAAGCACTGTGCCATGCAGCCCCGCTTGATGTTAGGTGACATCATGCTTGCTGCTGGCAATCAGCGTACGCTAGTGGTCCTGTCACTGCTATGGCTGGCATAGCTGCATAACTGGTAGCAATAGTGGGAAAGTTGAGGAAATAAAAGCTAGAATAAACAGCCCATCGCAGTTAGATGGAATCAATCTATCCTCTGTGGTCCCTCCCATTCGCAGTCTCACCAGTGCTGGATTATTCCTGCAGTCTGTTTTTTATTGCTTTGGTTTTTAGTCTTAAAAGCAGAGAAAAATGTGGAAGGTGTCAAGATACTTTGAGATTTGTCCTCTATTTTCTGAAAAAAATTGAAGAGTTGTAGAAAATGCAGGTCACCTAGGGGATTGAAAAAGCCTCTAACTACGGAGGCTGGGCTATCTCAATGGGTATCTGCTCCAGAAGACGACCATCTGCCTTTCTTAGAAGAACTGGCTGATTTTAAGGCAAGGTATTCTTCCACTCCTCAATATCATCTGATTTGGAGTAGGGAACTAACTCTACATTAGCTCACTTCTCAGTTCTGAGGCCTAATGAAGGGTCCACATAGGGTTGTGATTTTCAGGAGCAGGGCTCAGCTCGTGATTCCTCTTGGTTTTTTTCAGGTAAGCGTTCTGAAGCATTATCTAACCCTATTACTGATTTGTCTGGAAGGAGGGGACAGAAATGGAGGTGAACATTCCTGATTGCCAGCAGTTCTGGTTTATGTGAAGGCTCTTTTCAGGAGTCCAGAACAATTCACAGTCAAGATAACCTGTTGTCACCATCTAGCATCTAGATGCATTCTTAAAAAATGGACCCTTTCTCGAGATTATCTGACCCTACTGCCATACATAGGTACTAATAGCTCCTATCACTGTTGTATCCAAACAGCTCACAACTACACATGCCCTGGTACTAGGTAATAGGTGAGTGGTACTAGGTACTAGTAGTACTAGGTAATAGGTGAGTTTGGGGGTGGGGAGAGTTCAGCAGTGTGTGGCTGGGGTGGGTGTAGGAGCTGTTTGTGTCTGTGTGTGGGAGAGAATTGGCAGAAACCCAGTCAAAGGCACATGGGTGCATGCACATCAGACAGTATCCATAGGGATAAAATATCTCAAAGAAGCAATGCCCCAAGACATGCCTGGACTTGTGCTCCCCAAGCACATGGGACTGAGGCTATAAAACAGACACAGTGGCCACATGCTGGGCCTTTCTCCTTCACCCACTTATGCTGCAAGCAACAAGGACACACTGAAGACTCTAACTGAGGGGACTGGCCCAGATTTCAAAGGTGAAATTTGTGTACTCTACACTGCAATATCCAGTGGGGTGAGAAAGAACTGCTTAATCTAGATGTTGCCCAGTCTAATAGTGTTGAGAGTTTAGATTGCATGGTTATATTTTATTTTATTTTGGTAACTGACTTTTTTGCCTAACACTTATATTCACTTAAAATCTAATCTTTTGTAGTCAATACATTTGTTTTACTGTTTATCTTTACCAGTGAGTTTGTATGAAGCGTGTGGCAAATCTGCTCAGGTTTTGCAAAGGCTGGTGTATATCCACTTTCATTGATGAAGTGGTGAATCAATTAATAAATTGCAAGATGCTATATTCCTGAGGTACAGTGCTGGGAGCTGGGGGGATTTGGCTCTGGTGCTTTTCTCTGTGTGATACATGAGTGGCTCTGGGAGCATTCATGCAATCTGGCTGGGTGTGGGGCTCCATGTGCTTGTGCTGAGTGGTAACAGTACCTGGAGAGGTTTGCTGCTGGTCACTAGCAAGGAATTGTGAGAAACAGCCCAGGCTGGAGAGAGTTCAGGGGGCACACGGTCCCAGGCTGCACCCTGGGGATTCCGTCACAGGAGCACCCCTTCAGAAGCCATTCATCCAGAAAGGGGAAGTGAATGGACACTGCTAATGGAAAAATCTCCTATCAAATGCAAACTTGAAGTAGAGGACCCACAGGGACACTACTGGAAGAAGTTCTCCTGCCAAGGAGCTCCAGTTGTTTTGACTCCTTGTCAGAAGGTATGCAGTAAATTATATTTGGGAGGCCTGGGGCACCTTCTTGAGTCTGGCGTGTCCTCATTGGGGTATACTTCCTGAGGCACTGAATAGTTAAAACTGAACAAGAGCCCTGCACGGAGATCTCTGAGTATGAGGTATTGTCTTCTGAGTCCAAAGGAGGGGCTGTAGTCATCGGTGCCAGGGACAGTACTGGAGGCTGCTACCATGCTGCGGGGACTGGTAGATGGGTAGCTACTAGGGCTTCAACTTTTGCTGGACCCTGATGTAAAGAGGTGGTTGGTGGGCATAGCGCCACCAGTGGGAAACTCATCTTGGTGTTCCATAAGAGGGGGGGGGGGGAACGACTCCAGTTCCTCAGAAATTAAGAGATCTTTATGTGAAAGAAATCTAGAGGGTGCCAGAGAGCTATGATAATGCATAGTGAAGACTGGGGGCAGTTCCAGAGCTCTAGTCAGGAACAGGAAGCAAGCTGTGGTTAAAGATAGTGCCAATGGAACTGTCGAGATGGGATCTCTACTCTCTGGGTGCATACAGCCTGAGGAAGATGGTGTCAGAGAAGGAGTAGAGGTAAGAGAGGGCTCTGTATGAGACCGCGATGAAGATGGTACTGGTGCCTTGGAATTTCTCTTGTCATTAGATTTTGATGAGCCTTGATTCCTGAAGAATGTTGGAGAAGATGGATCTCGGCAATTCTAGCTGGCAGGCTTATCCTAGGATGTGTTTAGACAATACCGAGGTTCTGGTGCTGATGTCTAATGGAGCCTTAGAGGTACCATTTCAGGATACAAAGTTTCCTCAGTAACAACTCTGAAGTGACCTACCTCCTCTTCTTCTCTCAGAAGACTGAGACTTTCTTTTTATTATTATTATTTGGAGTGTTTCAGCTTCCAATAGGTACTGAAGTACTGGGGGAGTCAGACCCCACACAGGCCTTAGGGACTGTTGCATGAAGAGCTTCAGTCTTACTTCCTTCTCTTTGCTTTTACACCCCATAAAAACTTTGCACTTGGATGGAACATGAGAGACGCCGAGACTGCTAGAATGCCTGTTGCTCCTGGGGAAAAACCTATTGCAGGTCTGGCAAGCTTTGAATCCCAGGGCCTTCAGTGTACCCCAGATAAGAGACCAAGAGAGCAAAGGATTCAGTCCTGGAAACTGGGGGGAAGTAAAAGAGGGGGGACCTCCCCAAAGGCAACAATTTATGCCAATAAGGAAATAATAAGCAAAAAGAAATATCAATAATGGAAGGATAAAGTAACTTAATAGCCACTAGGAAGCAGTGGACACAGAATTGCTCCGTCTCAAGCCACAGGCTGTTGAAAAGGAACTGGAGTGGCAGCGATCTGCTCCTCCCTATATGCCCTTAAGAATGTAAGAACGACCATACTGGGTCAGATCAAAGGTCCATCTAGCCCAGTATCCTGTCTTCCAATAGGGGCCAACGCCAAGTGCTTCAGAGGGAATGAACAGAACACGTAAACACCAAGTGATCCATCCCGTTACCCATTTCCAGCTTCTGTTCTGAGGCGAGGTCATGCAGTAAGCAGGCATGGACTAACTCAAATCCCTGGTCGATAGTGCATGGGCACATGCATGTCATACCATGGAGCACTCCCAGGGACATATATTTGAAGAAACTAGATTTCCCAAAAACCACCACCTCTCCCATAGTCTGCTTCTCTACCTCTTTAAACTCCTGTGGTCTGTTGTCATTTTATTGTATTTTTGATTTGATTCACAGGACAGGGAGCTTGTCTTTATTTCCTCACAAAGCAACATGCACATCCATGAAGGTACACAAATCCTATACGTCACTTGTTTTCCTCATTTGTATACCACAGTTTACAGTTGTCTAGCTTCTGGACACCATGTAGCAGTCTTTAGTACTTACTGCAGAGTCCAAACTTGCTCTCGGTCAAGGAAAGCAAAAATCAATCTTGCATAGTTTCAAAATTACCATGATCGGATTGGAAATTCTTATTGATTCCTGCTTGTGCTGTGTCTTGTACAAAAACTATGTTGTCTCATCAGCTCCCTAGAGTTGTGCGAAACTTGTCTCAGCTCATGCCACTCTGGATGTCTTCAGATATATCACAGTGAAGCTAAATACTAATCAGATCAGGAACAATTACTCCTGAAGGGTGTCTTCACCAGACTTTAGTACCTCCAATTAATTAATTACCAGTTAATGGGAGGTACTTAACACATTTGTGAAAATTAGTGTGGACACTCTCCCACATTCCTTCTTTACCCCTAGTCATCAGCCTATATGTTACAGGATACATTCTGCCACTTATTGTCCTAAAGATATAATTGAAAGATACCAGTTTATAAAAAAATATTTTCTCCTAAAAAAGTTTTGTCTATTGCATAGTCAACAGACACATTCTTTAGAAGACCGGTACACTTGCTGAAAGTGGGGAGCTATGAACAGATTAAGAAAGATATGCTCTCTCAAGCTATTTTGAAAGTTTTCTCTTATACATTGCACGGCATTGCATAGATACAGCACTTTTGAGAGTTTCAAGACAAAGTTCAACATTACAAATAATGCAGTTTGATCTGGGAAAGAAAACATAGGACACCTTAATTTTTAAAAATAAATGTAGATTTAAATTGATATTCTCAACGTAGGAATGATCAATAATGCTGATTAAAAGTGACAGTAGTATCAGGAAAAAAAGTTTTGCTCTCATATGCTGGACAAAATAATGTTTTCAGATCCAGCAGTATGGCTGCACATATACCAGCAAATCACATATATTAACAGGCTTGTTGCAGATGAAAACCTCAGATTTAATTTTGTCCCATAATGGAATACACAGACTGTAGCATTTTAAAAAATTTGCCTTTTCCTTCCTCTTTTAGTAGCTTGCACCTTCTCTTGTTGCCTATTAGCATTTGCTGGTGTTTGAGATGACACTTGCCAGGTTGTTTAGTTGCCAGGCTGTAGCACAATGCTGTAAGTGATATCATCCTGTGCCAAGAATGACTTCAGTGAACTAACCCAACTTGAGAAGGCTGAATCTTTTCCCTACTTTTTCCCTGGGGGGAGGGTGTGGATAGGAATAAATTCTAAAGTAAAATTCAAAGCATTGCATAGCTACAGCTACATTTCAAGAGAAGGGCACTGACTCAGTTTGTGTATAATTATGAAAGATATTGTATGGGGATGCCAACTATAAAAATGACTAGACATGTCTTGACTAAGAAGTACACTTGTCTAAAAAAACTCCAGAGATAGGGTAACATTGAAGCCCCAGATGTTTGTTCTGGAGCGCACTCAGCAAAAATTGTGTTTAGTCTATAGCGTGGTTCTGTAAAAGATGGTTTGTAAAAGTTTGTCTCTGACCAGATGAAATGTTAGCATTCTACTAGCAAGACCCATGCGTAAACACGTTTATACTAAAAATTCTAATGAGAGTATAGACATGGGATTAGAAAATTGGACAGTAAGGAGCTGTCTAGTATACAGAGAAGTCACAAGAAGAAATAAAGTATAGACTTGCCTTAAGAAGCTTTAGTACCATCTTTGGAATGCATGTGTTTGAAAGTACAGTAACTGAGCACCCACGCTACATAATGGGGACCTACTGTATTCTATCACTCAGCTCAGTACTGGATATTATTCTGGGAAGTGAGCGAGGTGTTGTGAATCTAGATTAACCTAACAATGCTACTAAAAGCATGCACCATGTATATGCAGAAATGTGTAGTGCCCATTACTGTTACTTACTCAGCAAGACCCATGTAAACAAAATGTTTTAGCACATTGTCAATGGATTCGGTATTAAACACATAAGCCAATCTAATGTACCTAACTAGGTAATTCACATCGTCATTGTCTAGGAAATGAGAGACTGAGCAAAAGCCTGAGTGAACAGAGGAAGGCCACTCCTACAGTAGGGAGCTAGCAAAGGAGAGGAAGCAGCGGGAGAAAGGAATGAATAAAAGGTTCCTTAATAGCTTGGGAGAAAGGACAGAAATCCTCTTCAGGAACTGGAGAGTAGCAGCAGGTGCCTTCTGTATGTAGGGCTTCGATCCACATATATAGTATATAAAGTGAAATAACAAGCAAATTTTGAATTACTGGTAAATTATATTCCTTCTCAGGAATGTGATGACTGTAGATTTATGATAATCACCCTAACTTCATGAATTATGAGACTTTAATTCTCTCAATTGCCTGGTTATTCTCCTGCTGTATATTGAGAGAGAGAGAGAGAGAAAGACAGAGAGACAGACACATATATACACACATACAGCCTTTAGACATTGACAAAATATATCAAAATTAGCCTGATCCCAGATAATCAAAACATGTACTTTAACATAAATATATTCTTTTAAAATATTGTTTTACTTACTGTGTTTAGTATTCAGCTCCTTATAAACAAGTCCCCATGAAAGAGCTAAATCGGAGGAAATTCAAAAAATGAACATAACTGACAGTTTTCAGAGCTTCTAGGGCCACAGAATATTAACAGCCATGATTTCATAGCTACTTTTATAATCATTAACCTGGAGACACATTCCATTTCTTTATTTTTTTATTTGACAAGCAGCAGTATCATGTTCATCTTTTTTATTTTACATTTTAATGTAGATACAATTATTAGGATATCTGTCATATTACAATATTTAGTTTAACTTTTTCTTTTAAGATACATTAAAAAACATCAACTGCAAACGTGAAGGAGGGGGGAAAAAAAAAAAGCATGGTACCCAACCAAATTTCCACATTTCAGCAATACTTCACTCATTCTTTTAGTAAAGTTTTAAGAAATGTCATAATGACATGAGCTTGAAATATCTATAGGCATTTTCATTGACGCTCATGACGTGGCACTGGTGATGTTGTAAACAGCAGAAAAACAGGGGCTGCCAAGTGACCAGTTATGGAGGCACAGACCTGCTTCTTCCCACAGGAACACACCAAACAGTGACAGCAATGATCTCCTTACAACCACACCTGCTGGAGAGCAACATCATGCTACATAACTGTATTCATCTGCTGACGCCTGGCTTCGCTCGATGTATTGTTTATCTATCAGAACTTCAATACACTTCTTAATCATGCTGATACTTGGGTTAAACCTAGCTCTCGACTGGCTAATTACCTGTGGAAGAAAAACATTTAATGTATCACTTATTCATTAACATCGCTTCAATGCAAATGCAATACAATTTTCTCTAAAGAAAAAAAGACCACAAAAATGGTTATTACATACTATATTTCTGAGAGACAGAAAGCCTCCATCATGTACTAAGGCCAAAACATACACACAGATTGTTTCTTTCCTGACTATATCTATTTCTTTTATTGGTTAAGTTTACTTTTCCCATCAATGGAAAATTGTAACTTGCAGTTGCACCCCTTGGTTAACTTGTCACAGAACAGATAAAGGGAAACATTCCATTTAAAATTCATATAGTGTAAATTTCTTTACCTATATTATTAACTTCTTATATCAGTGGTTTTCAACCTGTGGTTCATGGACCCCAGGGGATCCACATATTATGTCTAAGAATTCTGCACCTCCATTTGAATTTTTTAGGGGTCCACAAATGAAAAGGTTGAAAATCACTGCCTTAGATAATAAAAAAAGAAAATCATTTTAAAAATCCAATGTGCTTTTCGCTAATTATGTTGTTTACTTTTTGAATTTGTCAGCTTGGCAAATATAGTAGAAATCAGTTAGGTCAGTTTCACCTCCGAGTTATCAGTACTGCAGCGTTTCATTTGTGAACATTATAGTTTGTTATTTGTAAAAGAATAGTTTCAATTAGAATTTAAAACTAAAATAATTATTAGTTGTTAGGTTTTATAACTGTTTTTATAAAAAATGTTGAGGCAATTTGAAGTGATTGACAATATTCCTTTAACGTGGGTTTATAGTCTGATTGCAAAATGAATTGTGCTCAAGATTACACGTAAAGAGATAACTAAAGAGGTTAAATCTAGCATGGGATCTCAGAGCTAAGCACTGTTTTCTCTTCACGAATCATCATAACTAAGGCTGGTTGTTTGTCATGGCAAAAAAAAAAAGGTAATTCTAGTTTTTTTAAAAAGGAAGGATAATAGCAAAAGTTCATTTTCCTTTTGAATAGCCATCGCTAACAGTTTAAAGACATATATATGAAGATGCAAAAATACACCAAATGATAAGCATTTTATGAAACACTTAGTAGCATGTTTGTTTGGACAAAACATGTTATCCATTCATAAATTACATGTTTTAAAACCAGTAAAAAGAACCTCAGCTCACTTTCCCATGCTCCACTATTCAGGACAAATAAAGACAAATGAGAAAAAAATGGAGCCTTTCAGTAGCAGTTTGGCTGGGGTTGATAGATCCCGTATTTTGAATGAAAAAAACTAAAAGGCACTTTCTGTAATAGACATCGTGGCCTGACAGTCTTAATTATCCTCAGTAATCATTGGATAACACATTTCCCATAACTGTACTTCACTTCTTTCATTCCTGCAAAGCTTAGAGGGGACAAGCTAGATTCTGTACCTCCTTATGCATCATAACCAAAATTGTCTAAGTTCTAATCGATTATACCTGTGCTGCTTCAGCCCCAGACTTTGAAGGAAGTGGACAGATGCACTGAAATGCCTAATTTGGCCGGCAGAAATGTAATCTTTTTCTGGGACTAACTTTCCCCACAGTGAGACATTTGGGCTGTGCCTCTCTTCTTATAACTACTCGAGGCAGTTCAGACTTGTTCATAAGATTCTGGAGCTTGGCCATGCCCTTTCCACTCACACATCAGATGTGTTGAAACACTGGTAGATAAATTTAAAAAACCTATTCACCCATGATAACTAGATACACAATGATTGTGGAAGACATCATCATAGACATAGCTGAAGAAATCATCTTGGGTCTCTCTCAACACTTGTAAGAGTACTGTCTGTACTCTTGAGCAGCCCAAGAGAGCAGAAGGTCTGTGAGAGGCTAGATGAGTCTATTACTTTGCTGCTCAGTAGTCAAGCTGTATGACTACCATTGAAGTTCAGTGAGAGTCTCAGTGCTTAAGTCACTTCTGAAAATGGGATATATACTTCAAAGTCATTTAGGTGCTTTTGAGAATTTACCCCAGTAGGCAATTTGAGATGATGAAAATCATTAGAAAGGAGAAAGCAACCATCTTCCTAGCAATGGAAGAAGGGGAAAAAAGCAAATACAAGCAGACCTGGCTATCTGAGTATCTTTTGCCAGCAATCTCTCATTTGCTTCCCTGGTGAAAACGATTTCACATTGCAACTGGATACAGCAGGGGACATCCTAGCTTGGGGTGGGCAAACTTTCTGGCCTGAGGGCCACATCTGGGTATGGAAATTGTATGGCGGGCCATGAATGCTCTGGGGATGCAGGTTCCAGGGTGAGGCCAGAAATGAGGAGTTCATGGTGCAGGAGGGGGCTCTGGCCTGGGGGTTGGGATGCTGGAGGGGGTGAGGGCTCCAGCTAGAGGTGTGGGCTCTGGAGTGGGGCCCGGGATGAGGAGTTTGGGGTGCAGGAGGGAGCTCTGGGCTGAGGCAGGGGGTTAGGGTGTGGGAGGGGATATGGGCTCTGGGCTGGGGGTGTGGATTCCAGGGTGGGGCCAGAAATGACGGGTTCAGGGTGCAGGGGGGGCTCCAGGCTGGGGTACGGGGGAGGGGGTTGGGGTTGGGGTGCAGGAGGGTGAGGGCTCTGACTGGGGGTGCGGGGATTGGGGTTCAGGAGGGTGCTCCGGACTGGGGCTGAGGGGTTTGGAGGGTGGGAGGGGGATCAGGGCTGGGACAGGGGGTTGGGGCATGGGAGGAGGTCAGGGTGCAGGCTCTGGACAGCACTTACCTCAGGCAGCTCCGGAAAGGAGCAGCATGTCCCCACTCCAGCTCCTACGTGGAGGCGAAGCCAGGCGGCTCTGCATGCTGCCTCCTCCACAGGCGTCGTACCCGGAGCAGCAACATGTCCTCCCTCTGGCTCCTCCTGGAGGCGCGGTGCTGTCCAGGCAACTCTGCACACTGCCCTGTCCGCAGACACCACCCCTGCAGCTGCCACTGGCCACAGTTCCCGGCCAATGGGAGCTTCAGGGGTGGTGCTTGGGGTGGATGCAGCGTGTGGATCCCCCTGGCTGCTTCTAGGCGTAGGAGCTGGAGGGGGGACATGCCACTACTTCTGGGAGCTGCATGAAGCCACGGCACTTGCGGAGCGGGGCAAGCCCCCGATCCTGCTCCCCCGCAAGAGTTTGAGGGCCAGACACGGCCTGTAGTTTGCCCACCCCTGTCCTAACTCAATGGACATCAGGTGGAGTTTGGTTCAGGGACCTCTGTTATTCACGGATAGCTAAGTCAGTTTGCTTGTAATTCACTGTCCCTTTTTGGGTGGAATGCCTCTTTTGCCTAGACAAAGCTCTGTATCGCTTCAGCTTGTCTACACTACCACGTGGGGTCGATCTAAGATACCCAACTTCAGCTACGTGAATAGCGTAGCTGAAGTTGACGTACTTAGATCTACTTACCGCGGTGTCTTCACTGCGGTAAGTCGACAGCTGACACACTCCCGTCAACTCTACTTGCACTCCTCTTTCTGGTGGAGTACCAGAGTCGATGGGAGAGTGTTCAGTGGTTGATTTATCGCATCTATGTTAGATGCGATAAATCAACCCCCACTGGATTGATTGCTGCCCACCAATCCAGCACGTAGTGTAGAAAAGCCCTTGGACTTGAACTTCTGGTATGCTCCATTGTTGATTTATTTATGATATGGTTGTCATGGTATCCCACAGAGGCATGCTCCTTCTTCTGGTGATCCTAGAAATCCTAGAGGCCCAGCTGGCCACTCATCTTTGGGAAGTTGATGCTCTGAAAACTTTTTCTGATCTTGTGTATTGTGGAGGGCTCTCATTCTTCAAGACTGGCATTCAAGGTCAGGAATCTGAGGGAGGATTTTACCACCATAAGGGCTTCATGTTTATCCAACTGAGGGACCGGATCACTACTGATGGTGTTTTTACTCTTCTTCATGTCTTTTTTGGGAATGATTCCAGGCTCACAACAGGAATCCCTGAAACTCTGCCACATGCAGTCTTGTACACGGAGTAACCTCTAAGCACGAAATCAGAACACCCAGGAATTGCAGATGAAGACAGATGGATGACAGTTGTGTGGAGATCAGTGTCTGGATCTTACTGTACGCTCCCTGTTTTGAGAAGTCTCTGTGGACATCATAATGGAGTACTTTTTGGTTCAGGGACCTCTGGGTCATTTGATGTTCTGTATCTATCTCAACTCTTACACAAATAATCCTTTAAGAAGGGAATTAAAAATTCCTTTGATCAGTAAAATGGGGTAACGATGGTTACCTCCTTTGCAAAGCACTTTAAGATCTACTGATGAAGAGCGCTAGGTATTAAATCATCACATATCTGTATGCCAAAAGCATGGAGAGGGTCCTCCTAATCTTTCTGCAAGGTATCCTGGATTATGCTCTAAAAACACTAGTACAAAATGAAGCCCTGAACTACTCAAACTGGCTACTAACAATACCTTCATATGCACAGATTAAAAGGTAAGGTTTTGTATTGATAGCGATGATTTCTGTAGGCAAAAGAAATTTCAGATAACTGGTCTAGACTGGGCTATGCAAGGAAGCATCTGTCAGGTCCATAATCATTAGAAAGTCTACTGGAAAGACTGCAGTGATGGTGGAAGCTAGAGTCTCCAGGCTAAGTTTTGTTTTCTTCACTGATCTGATTGTTCAGCCTCTTGAGAGGCATGATGGTCTGAAAAAGACTTAGGCCCCGTCTACACTACCCGCCGAAATCGGCGGGTAGCCATCGAACTATCGGGGATCGAATTATCGCGTCTTGTCTGGACGCGATAAATCGATCCCCGAACGCGCTACTTCGAACTCCGGTACTCCTGCAGGGCGAGCGGAGTTACCGGAGTCGACGTGGGAGCCGCGAACTTCGATCGCGCGCCGCGCGGACGCGAGATAAGCGCGCCAAATTCGAACTAAGATACTTCGACTTCAGCTACGCAAATAGCGTAGCTGAAGTCGAAGTATCTTAGTTCGATCCCTGCCCTAGTGTGGACCAGCCCTCAATTGGTGAGGATGTTTTGGCATGGTGAGTCTCAGGTGAAAGAGAGGACTGACCACCCTGTGCTGAGATGTCTCCGGAGGAGTCTTGGCTGGTGTAGGGTGGGATGCAGAGTCCCCTACAGGTATGGACTATAAGTCCCTTCCTGTGGGACAGCAAGGGTGTATATACTGAGAAAACCTGGTAGAATGTTCCCCTTCTGTGGGTCCTAAGAGGGTCTCCTCATAGATGGAGCTCCTCTTGGCCTTTTACTTGCTTTATTTAACTTGCTGCACAATGGTGGGAAAGTAGGGAGAAACAGGAAGGAGCTTAACGGGTGATCACATTCAAGGCTCAGAGCTCTAGAAATGTTGATTCCCTAATGGGGGGTGGAGTGGGAATGTTGGGGAAGTCTGTGCTTGCTGCTACTGGAAAAAAGCTTTAAAAGCACTGGGATAGCTAAAGTGGAAGTACTGAGCCACTGTTGTGTTTGAGCTGCCAGCCAGAAAATCATGTGGCCACACACCTTCCACCAGGCACCAATGAACTGCCATTAGTACCTACAGGAAGAGGTACAAGTGTCTCAGACAAAGAAGTGACAATTTTTACTAGAAAAATGTAATGGGACTGAAGGTAATATTAAGAAATCTGAATGTACTGACATTGACATGAAATAAAAATGTTGCAAGAACTGGGAAAGAAGCATTTCAACTTGGACAGTTAAGAAGCTAAAGTTTTAGAATATGTATCATATGGGTGTGACTTGTTCTTTGCCTAAACAAATTAGTCTAGAGAGAAGGCTGCAACAACTTAGTGTTAACTGTTAGACTTCTATAAACACTATGCATAATTTGCTCTGCATCTTGAAAAAAAGTTTCAGAAGCACCCAAGTGACTTTGGATCCTAAGGCCCAGTTTTAAAAGTGACTTTAGCTCCTAAGTGCCTAAATCCCTTTAGAAATTGGGGCTTATGGTCCTAAGTCAGTAAGGCATTTTTGAAAAGTTTACTGTAAGTTTATTTGGAAGCTATGGCTGACTACTTGATGAGTGGAGTGTCAACAAGATAAGTGACAACACTGCTGTGTGATTTTCACTGGTTGCCATTCAATTTCTGGGTGGAAACTGAAGTGTTGATTTTGCCTATAAAGCTCTAAATGTTCCAGGACTGGTCTTGATAGACTGCTTCCTTCCTTGTTCTGTACTGCCAGAGTGGAGATCTGCAGAGGCATCTGAGCAGGAGCGCTCTTCAGTTATGTATGGGAAGGAGCTGCCAACTAGCTTTTTTCCTGTAAAACCTCCTTGACTTGGTAATTCATTCCTTCTCTTGATGCAAAATAGCATAAATCTACCACCACCTAGGCATGCTGCAAGGCTCACCTGTCTTTTAGGCAGTGCAGAGGGAATAAGGTAGATACCGAGATGGAATGGGTTATTGATTTACTTACTATATTACTTGGTTATGACTGGATTTTGTTATAGGATGTAGGTGGCTTATCATATAGTATAATTATGTGAGTTTAAGTGATGGAAGATCACCTAGGCCAGGATTTTCAAGAGTGGCTAAGATTGAGGGTTTCTCAATTTTGGAGAGTTCAAACTAAGATACATTAAGGAGCTGATTTTCAGAAGGTCGGTGTTCAGATCTCAAGCTCAATATACCAGATCACTAGTGACTTTTGAAAATTCTGGCCGTACAGCTCTGGATAGATGCCCATTCTGGGGTGGTCTTGGGGGTGGGGATGAAGAAAAAGGGGGAGAATCAATGCAGAGTAGAGAATTTAGATACTTTGTCTCCCCTTAAAATTGAGATGTTGTCTAAAATTTCAACATACTTTTAAAATCTGAGCTATGAAGCAAAATGAAATCCAGCCTTATTATAAGAGTTCTGGGCTTGTTGGGTATCACTGTGAAAATTATACATTTGTTAATGCCTGTGACAGGGATAACTGCAGGACCAGATGACCACAACTAAACATTCCCACTTAAGTAAAACTCCTACATTCTGAACTAAAGCAATTTAGAAAAATTCTTGCCAGTCATTAAAATATTAGTTCTGAGGTATACACTGCCTCAGTTTTGTGATTAAACACAGCACTCAGTCATCATACAGCTTTTCATTTAGATCATGATAATGGACAGTATTTCCTCTTACCTCCTGAATAAGAGCATTATGTCGCAGCACTTTACGTGCTTTCATGATACGGACTATAGCAGCTTGAAGGTACATTTTCCTGTCTTCATCTACAGCACTTCTGGTCTGCTCCATCTCCTGAAATATGGGGAAAATGGTGATGCTGCAAACACACTAGGATCAATAAACATTCAGAAAACATCTAGTTGGGATTAGGTTGGGATTTAGTTGGGATTAGGTCCTGCTTTGAGCAGGGGGTTGGACTAGATGACCTCCTGAGGTCCCTTCCAACCCTGATATTCTATGATTCTATACAATGCTTCTGACTTTGCTAAAGGAAAAAAAAGTCAAATTTTAACAATGAAAGCTAGTTAAAGCTCAATTTTAGAGCTTCTGGGCAGGATTCTTGTCTATGACTACAGCACACAAAATGCAAGTTGGGGTGGGAATGGGGAGTTCTAAAGTAGCATAAAGCTTACTTTTTGCATTGGCTTGATCCCGGTGAAGTTAATGTGCAACAACAGTCTCTCTGTGCAGTTAGGGCAGCCTCAAGATTGCTGTAATTTACAATGACTGCTTGTGACACTCTGTACCTCAAAGCAACATCCTGGAACCCCCATATTCACCACTGTCATATAATTATGATATGTTTTGTAAAAAGCATGCCTTGTGAGGTATCATTTTAAAAGTCTTGATCTGTTGAACATTATTATCCTGTTGGATTAGATGTGCTATCATTGTATGTGAAGTTATGAAGTTTTGCTATGTGTGTGTTACTGAAATATGTTGTGAGGTTAGGAACACCCACAACCAACCTTTCAGGTACAACAATGCAGTAGCCAGACAGCCGTTAATGGCTCATCAACACCCATGAAGGAAAGAATCCCAGAAACTATACACATATGTAGACATCTCAGAGGGAGCATGTATACAACAGAGACTGCTTGACCAATGGGAATTGCCTGTTACCCACACGTCATAGCAAAAGATCTTTCCAGCAAGCTGGAAGAAACTATAGAAGAAGGGAAGGAAGTGACATCTTAACTTGGCCTCACTCCCTCCACAATTCAACACCTGGAAAAACATCTGGAGGACAAAGACTTTGAACTCGGGGAGGGTGGTCCCAGCCCGTGTATTGAGGATCTATAACCTGCTTGTACCATCTGTCAGGATGAGAGACTGCTTGATTCAAATCCTGTTTTGTTTGTAGAACTTAGACTGCAAATTTAACCCACTCGGATCTATATGCCTGCTACTTATAATCACTTAAAATCTTTCTTTCTGTAGTTAATAAACCTGTTTTATATTTTACCTAAAACAGTGTGTTTCGGTTGAACTGCTTGGGAAATCTGTTGAGGTTACAAAGGTTGGTGTACATCCATTTTCCCTTGCAGAAGTGGCGAACCGGATAATAAACTTGCACTGTTCAGGCTTCTGACCAGTGTAAGACAGTGTAGTTCTGGGGTGCAAGACAGGGGAGCTGGGGGGAATTGGCTGGAGCCTCTCTATTGTTGGTTCACGAGTAGCTTGGAAAGTATTCATGTAACTCATCTGGGTGCGTCCCTGCCTGTGGATGTCTGTGTAAATGCAGTACCTGCCAGAGGTTTGTGGCTTGACAGCATCATGGAGTGAGAGGGAGCCCAGGTTGCTGGAACAAAGGGCTCAGCAGTCCCACAGTCCAGGTTGCACCTCGGGGACCCCATCAGACTGTTAACAACCCTAAGCAGCCAAAACCACAGCTAAGGATCAGTATCAGAGTGTCCTGTCCAAACCCCCTTTCCCTGATACATGAACAGCAGGGAACGAGAGCAGTGTTAGAGTCTCTGTAGCCCATAACTGCCACCAACAGATCCCGCTGGAGCTAGATATTTTAGCTTCAGGAACAGATTGTACAGGTATTGCAGCCTGATCTATATAAAGCATGATATAAAAACATAATTATAGCTCTGCATATTTGCAGATTTTGCTCACTTTTTAAACTATAAAGCTCTCCTAAAATTCTACAAATCCCTTTCTTAAATGTAAATCCTTTTGAATTAGCATTATCTAATGAGAAATTGTTTAAAACTGTCCCAATCTGTACTAACGGCCTATTATTCCCCCACATACACAGGCAGAAATGCTTACTGTTTCAGTCAGATTAGAATCTATAAATTATGATTCATGTGATCAATGTTTTATATAACAAAGAGAGATGCTCCTGCCTGGAGGACCTTAATTAGTTCAGGCAGATAAGACAGTTTATCATGAAGTGGTGAAGATGTCTGAAGAGATCAGTGCAAAAAGGCTCCATAAAAGAGGTGTGTTTTCAGGAGGAAGATATTCTTGAAAGATGAAAGGAAAGTTGCTTGGGATCTGAGATGAGGAAATGTCAAAGCACAAGAGGTGCCATGGAAGAAGGTGAAAATCTAAGAATGGGATAAGAGTGCAAAGGTAGCGTCAGAAAGGCTTAAAGTGGAAGGATAAAGGAGGAGAAAAAGAGCACATATAAAGGAGCACGACAGCTGAAATGGATCTTGAAAGTGAGGCCATGGGGCCTGGACTTCATGCAAAAGGCAAGAGAGCTAGAGACGAATAAAGGTAAAGATCCTGGTAGAGGGAAAAGGAATAAGCTATGGTTTCAGGATGTTATGCTCAGTAAAGGAAACAAAGAATTACATGTAATCCTATTTCCATTTTTATACAGATGTGCCTGCTGCTGGCTAAGTTTTAACAACCTTGAGATGACAAAAAAATGAAGAATCTAGCAGTCTTACTAAAGAATGGTTCTATAAAAGATTTTTCATAGAAACTCTGAAAGCTGGCAAGTGAAGTCCAAATACGAACCACATAGAGGCCTTAGGTGGAAACTTCTACCTCAAAAAGTTGCTACTGCATTAGCTGAGTATACTTTAAACAGAAAGGGAAACAATCAATTCAGGCTTTGATGGGATTCTTCTAATTCAACATCCACCTTTCAGGAGACAGATACTGGGCTAGATGAATCATAGAATATCAGGGTTAGAAGGGACCTCAGGAGGTCATCTAGTCCAACCCCCTGCTCAAAACAGGACCAATCCCCAGACAGATTTTTACCCCAGTTCCCTAAATGGCCCCCTCAAGGATTGAACTCACAACGCTGGGTTTAGCAGGCCAATGCTCAAACCACTGAGCTATCAATTTAAGTTAGTGAAACCCATTCTTCACAGTTCTGTAGTTTTAGATAGTTTCAAGAATGGTTTTGAAACATAAAACATTCAGTCTGATAAAAATAGGCACTTTGAAAACTTCAATGTGAGTCCATATTACAGGTCTGTCGCATCTTAGGCGCATTTAACATGTGCGATTTCAGCTTTACGCGGCCGGCAAAAACAAGAAAAAAACAAAAAAAAGAGAAAAATAATTTAAATACTGTTTCTGTAGTGCGGGCGATTCTGCCCGCCATTACACTCAATGTAATTTTGACTATACGCGGTTTTCGCTTTAGGCGCTGACCGCGGAACGTAACCCCAGCGTAAGACGAGACAGACCTGTATCTCCCTTTTCTAGCAGTAGTAAAGGTAAGGAAAGACATTCTGATACAGGTTTCTGAGTTCTGATATTTTAAAAAGGGCCAAACTGAGTAATCCTTTCAGGGCTGTGATTAGGTTCTAAGATATTTTTGTTTAAAAAGCACTAACAAAAAATCTCTGCTTAGTGGACATGGAATGCTAAGATCAGCGCTAAGTGTACCCTCATGCTCACAACTTCAAATTTGATTATATACAGAACTCAAAATAGCAGAGATTTCACAATTTCTTGGGTTTGTTCTTTCTAACAAAGCCACATATCCTACCATTTATTATAATATACTGCATTCCAAGTAGTGGATGCTACCTTTAATGAAGGCAAACAAGTTAAAGGTATTAAACAATAACAAACATGTTACAGTATTAGTCTGTATAACTATAGATTTCTTTCATTAACTTAAGAGATATAGATACACTTCAATAGTTGAGAAACAGAAAAACATTAGCGTAGAATTCATACTTTAGTTCCAAGTTCTTCAAAAGGCAAAAACCTTCCACAATTAATAAATGTCTTGAATCATGACTAGATAATAAGGATGGTTTCATTAAGTGCCTCTTGTCTATCTATGACTGGTGAATTTAAAATTTAGCTCTACTGAAGTTATGGATTGACTGAAGATCACAAAGACCTACTGATATATTCTAGACAAAGCGATCTCCCTTTTCCATCTGTAAATAAGGACAATAATTGTGGCAACTGATGGACTTTGGAGAAAGTTAACTAGCAAGTTTTCTCAGAAGGTGCAAAGAGGTGCAGCCTTTTTGGTTTGTTAACACTATCTGGATATATACAATATCTGAGTCTGGGGAATAAGATGGCTCTTGCATAAGGCTAGGATATTTTTATTAGCAGTATCTGAATTAGCTAAGCCTCTGAACATCGTTAAGGCAATAAAACACGTCAAGGAGTGCATTAATGGGCTAATGGTGCTTGCTTTAGGTGGACTGTGAGGCATGAACACTTTCAACCAACCACCCGAGAAGTGCACTTATAGCTTACTAATGCACATCTTATGGGAGCTTATTCATATCAAAACATGGCTCAGGATTCTAAATTCAACTTCTGGGGTAATTTTTCCACCGGAAAACACAGTCCCTGGTAAAGAAAAAACAACAACAGGGGAAAGTTTATACTGACATTTTTTTTTTAAACACTATCTTAAAAATGTTTTATTGATACTTGAATTTTTAAAAAAAATTCTTTCCTTCTTTGGTTTTGGGACTCAGAACCTCACCTCCCTTCTCCCATCGCCCATGAACCCAGTTGCCCTTTCCAATAACCATGTTAGACTTTCAGTTTGTACTGAAAATAGTAAATTGGGATTCCAAATTAGTTTTTCCCCCAGTAGTAAGTGGTCCTCTGGCCACAAACTGCTGATGAAAGGGCAGTCAGTTCCACAGGGGACGAGAGGAGAGTTTTCCCTCCCTTCACTTTTTCTGCCCCAAGCTCTTCTGCCAGCCCCCGTCATCCTTCTTTCCCTCTGTAAAGCCTTATGTCCACACAAACCTTGCACTGGTTTAACTAATATATTTGTAATGGATTTTGTTTAAATACCCTTGTAGATACGCTTGCATCTGTTTACACCAGACTTGCATTAATTTAGATGAAGTCAGTTTTAAATAACGCTTTTATTAAACTGTTGACTTTTATAGATATTGAAAAATACTTGCCTGTGGTGTGTCTTTCTGCATTGATGTGGTAATTTTAAATTTTGTTCGTTTACTGCTGAAGTTCATATTTAATGAAAAAGTAGACTCTGCTTCTATATCTTCCTGCAATATAAAAAAGCATTTGTGTATTTTAACATTCATAAATGTTGCCAAAAAGCATAAGCAGCATACACATTTTTTAAGGACAGCTAACAATTTATGGGGAAAATTAACACACCTGAATAGGACTCTCATATGCACGGTCAGAAGTATATTGCACCTTATTAAAGTTTTGGAATTCTAAAGATCCATTTGAACGGAGTTCAACTTTTCTCATGCTACAGCTTATTTAGGATGGAAAGTCAGCTTATTTTAGAACCAAAAACAAACAGAAAGAACACTACCATATCTAAAAACAGTGTTAATCAGTTCAAACAATGAAAGTAATTTTTTTCTATTACTGAAACTACTTGTTTTAGTATTTCTAAAATACAACTTGGAGAGACTTTTTTGAGAACACATAGTGCATTTAAGCCAAGAGAGGAGACTAGGATTTCCATTTATCTACAGAAGAGTTTTGGGGAGATAGCTACATTTTCCACAGTCATTGTATATATTGCATAGTTTGCTTACATAACAAATAAATTAACACCTACAACATTTTTATAGTTGTAGTGTACAGGGTGATCCAACTATGGGTTCTCCCATCATTCTAAACCTAGCTCTTTCCAAAAAACGTATCTGTTTTTATCCCCTCCAGGCCGGATAGCCATGCTAGCTGTTCACTGTGCTCTGAAGACAATGTCTCTCTAAACTGGCCAGCAGGATGACATGTAGCATGAGCACCTATCTTCTTTACCAGTTTCCAATCAAGTAATCTGTACAAGTACTACCAATTCTCCAAACACAGGAAAATGGCAAGTTACTGGGCTCCTTCATAGAGTACTTTGGAATACTGCCTAGCCACTGGCTGGCTCACATGCCAGTATTTAGAACACAGGAAGTTAATATTTATCGAATGACATGCTTAGGTAGCAACTTTAATTTCACATTCTACAAGAAATCTAGCTTATTAAATCAATATTTTTTGCCACTGAGGCACAGTGTGGGAAATATATTAAAGGTTAAGGATCAGCAGTTACAAGCAATATAGCATATCAAAAACTAAACAGCTTAAGCACAATAATGCTAAGTATAAATCAGAACAAAAATACAATCTAGGCCAAACAGCCACTAGGAAGAAAATTATTAGATTGAACCAGTGAATCTATCACCAAGGGGGGGAAAAAGTTAATTTCCCGGCTTTTTGAACTTGAACAGAAAGGAAGTATGTTATGTAACATACGTTGTGCTTTGCATTTTCTTTCCTAGCTGCTGTGTGGTTCAGATATCGGTAAATTAGGGCTGGTCCACACTAGGGGCAGGGATCGAAATAAGATACGCGACTTCAGCTACGAGAATAGCGTAGCTGAAGTCGAAGTATCTTATTTCGAATTTCCCGCTCTTACCTCGCGTCCTAGCAGCGCGGGATCGACGGCCGCGGCTCCCCCTTCGACTCCGCGAACTCCGCTCGCCCTGCTGGAGTTACGGAGTTCGAAGTAGCGCGTTCGGGGATCGATGTATCGCGTCCAGACGAGACGCGATACATCGATCCCCGCTAGATTGATGTCTACCCGCCGATCCGGGCGGGTAGTCTGGACGGGGCCTTACTTGCAAAACAGAAGTAAGTGCATTTCACTGTTTCAGCACCCTGGAGTTCACTGACTTATGTAATAATAAGTAAGCTGATTGAATGTGCACAGCTCAGCTCTCTCTTTGTTTGGTGGTGTGAAAGGAAGACATAATTAGTACAGGTATTTTGGTACATGAACCCTCTAGCTAAAGGACAGATGCCTACAAAAGTAAACATAACCAGAAGGAAAAATTACAAAGCTATTGTATTCCCCTTCCAGTCAGAAGTGATGTTAAAAAGATATCTTTTTAGTTAGTGGGCATAAAGTATCAATTTGAGGTTCCAGAAACAGGAAATTATGAAAAATATTATACATGAAAATTAGAGATAGAAAAGACCAATTAGATCAGGGATTCTCAACCTTTTTCTTTCTGAGGCTCCCCCCGAACATGCTATAAAAACTCCACGGCCCACCTGTGCCACAACAACTAGTTTTCAGCATATAAAAGCCAGGACTGGCATTAGGGGATAGCAAGCAGAGCAATTGCCTGGGGCCCACAGGAAGCTAGGTTGCTCAGGCTTTGGCTTCAGTCCCAGGTGAAAGGGCTCAGAGCCCCATGCTTCAGCCCCATGCAGTGGGACTTCAGCTTTCTGCCCTGGGCCCCAACGAGTCTAACACTGGCCCTGCTTGGCAAACCCCCTGAAACCTGCTCAGGTCCCCCCCCCCCCCCCCCCCCCCCCCCCCCCCCCCCCCCCCCCCCCCCCCCCCTCNGCTGCATTATATGATCTCGTCCAGCACCTATAATGGTAGAACACTCCCCTGACAGAAGACGTATCAGATAGTAAATATAGCATTTCTCTCATATATGCTACCTATTTTTTGCAAGCCTTTGGTACCTTCAACAAAAAACATTTTTTATTTCATGGACTACTTTATTCTAAGGGTATGTCTACACTACGAAATTAGGTCGATTTTTTTGAATTCGATTTTATACAGTCTATTGCGTATGTCCACACTAAGCGCATTAAGTCGGCGGATTTCGTCCTCACTACCGCGGCTAGCATCGACTTACAGAGCGGTGCACTGTGGGTAGCTATCCCACAGTTCCCGCAGTCTCCACTACCCATTGGAATTCTGGGTTAAGCTCCCAATGCCTGATGGGGCAAAAACTTTGTCGCGGGTGGTTTTGGGTACACGCCCCTAACAAAAATGTTAATTTATCAGAGCAGCTGAAAGGGTAAGGTACCCGGGACTATAACTTAGAGAGAGCTTCCATATTATTTAACTCATAATTGATAGAATTCTAAGTAAAATTTCACAGCGCGGTCTGTTCTAAGACTAAAAATGCAGGAGGGGAGTCAGAAAAAGGAACAGTGACCTGTTTTGGCCCGGTTTCGAACCAGGGACGTTTCGCGTGTTAGGTGAACATGATCACCACTACACTACGGGGCTTCTCTTTTTTTGCCACAGACTTTGCCGAATGCACAGGAATGTTTTCTCTAGCTACAGAAGCTACCTAATGCAATATCTATCTCTATGGCCTTCCTGCTCACAAAGCGGTCATGCCCCCGCCCAAGACTGACACAGCACAGTGTGCATGTGACACAGCGACCTGGCTCGGGCAGGATCGCTAGCGAGGCATGATACTTTTGTTGTTAAGCAACCACAGCAATTCTTTCCTGGCCTCTGCCACTGAATGCCTCCATGCATTGAGCTGTGCCCTATCAGTGCGGGCGGACTGCATGAGCTCAGAAAACATGTCATCGCAAGTGCGTTTTTGTTGCCTTCTAATCTGCGATAACCTCAGGGACGGAGATGATAGGGGGAGCGTAGAAACATTCTGGGGGGACTGCATGGTCACCTGTGCTGCTGAGTTCGCCACGCTGGCCAAACAGGAAATGAAATTCAAAAGTTCCCGGGGCTTTTCCTGTGTACCTGGCTAGTGCATCTGAGTTCAAAGTACTGTCCAGAGCAGTCACAACGGAGCACTCTGGGATAGCTCCTGGAGGCCAATACCGTTGAATTGCGTCCACACTACCCCAAATTAGACCCGGCGATGTCGATTTCAGTGCTAATCCCCTCGTCGGGGAGGAGTACAGAAATCAATTTTAAGAGCCCTTTAAGTCGACAAAAATGGCTTCGCCATGTGGACGGGTGCAGGGTTAAATCGATCTAACGCTGCTAAATTCGACCTAAACTCGTAGTGTAGACCAGGGCCAAGACTTTAAGAGACAATACTGAACAAGTAGTTTGGTCCCAGCATCTGGTCAGTGCCTTTGCACTGCCTCCATCCCAGGCCACTACAACTCTTCTTTACTCCAAAATCAGCCTGGCTCTAGTGGAGCTATGCTTACCGAGTTTTCACTGATAGTTATTGCCTCTGAAGCCATAAAGAGAAGGTTTTGCACACAAAAGGGGCTCAGCAGAAAAGATAATACTGCCTCAGCTGTATTACCTTTTCAGCAGACCCTGCTGGCATACAGCCAGTGTGAGGAATTTGGATAGCATGTCTGTTCGTCTATCCTCCCCACTGGTTATTCCATCCAGAGGTGGCTGCTCATGCCTTCCCCACAGGGAGCTGAGAACAGTTTTGGGGACAATAACATGGATCTAAGTGAAGGGCAAGCACTTTTTTTTTAAACAAAACAAAAAACAAAACAAACATCATGAGAACACAGAAACAAACCATGACTGGAAATGTTACACATTCTCTTTGTGACCTTACAACATACCTTGTCTAAGTCATGGTTGATCATTTTGACATCAAGTAACGATTTGATGGTTTTTGTCAGTTCCTTCTCATTCATCTGTGTGCTATCCTGAAGCTCTTTATAACTGACAGTTTCACTGTTGTTGAAGGCAAGCAGTACTGCCATTTGGTATGTTGTGACCATGGCTACATAAGGTTTACACAAATAGTTCATTTTTACTTCACCTGTAGTAGTAATAATAATAATAATAATAATAGTTTCATAAACTGGTATAATAAGTTTGCAATTATGTTGTAAAGTCATATAAGACTTGATTATTACAAGCTGTATGTGCAGTCCTGGACACACAGTACTATAGATGTGCATACAAATCAGAGATTTGCACTTGTACACATGGCTATATGGGTGTTAATCTAGCGGTGTGTGGGTGCATACCCAGTTTGTGTAGTCATTTTTGTATGTGTATATGCAAACAGATTAATGGAGTTATTAACTAAAAATTCAGGTCAACAGTGTATGCTATAGGTGTGCAATATGTTTTAGAGATGAAGTGAAGCCTGCTAATATTGCACTTGGACATGGCAGAATTTCATTTATAGTAATGAAGAAAGTGAATCCCAAATAGTTTCAGTACATTACACAATGTTAAAATTGCAGTTAACGTTGGCTTACAGTAAAGATGCTCAGTGGAAAAAGAGAATTTTCTACAATGGGAGTTTTCTGAATATTATAAGTTTCTTTACATTTCCCTTGAAAAAAAAAAAGCACAGGAGAGAACTACCTAAGAACTTGTTGGCGGGATGGAGGGGGGGTAGAAGTAGACTAATGGGGATCCTCAGTTGTCATGCCAGTGCATATATTTGAATATGCAATGAACTGCTGTGTGCTACTCTGACTTTACCATTCACCTTTAAAAAATAAGCTATGGTGCTCAATTATTAAGGACCCAGCATACTGAACTATTGGAAATATAATGCAAATGATTGATAATATAATCATTGCTTAATTAATGCTACAAATCAAAGTAGTATAATATATATAAATTTAGAACGAGCAGGTAAAAAAGTAAATAATCCATTTTATGGCTCACAGAACTAATGGATAATAAGCTACGTTCCCTCTAAGCTGCGCGGCCGTGCAGCAGGCTATCAAGGGCCACGCAGGAAGGGAGAGGCCCCCCCCCCCCCGGTCCCCACAGAGCTGCCGCAGCCGGGGAAAGGTGCCCCTCCCTGGCCCAGCCCAGCTGGAGCTGCCGCAACCAGGCAGAGGCATCTCTCAGCCGAGCTGCTGCGGTGAGAGAGGGCTGGGGTGAGTCCTCTCTCCCCACTGCAACCCCGGGGCAGCCTGTAGCGAAACCCCCTCATCTCCGGCCCCACCCCAGAGCCCTCACCCCCCGCACCCGAACCTTCTGCCCCAGCCCTGGGCCCCATCCCACACTCCGAACCCCTCGGCCCCACTCCTGCCACACATCACTTCCATATTGGTGCACATAACAAAATTCATTCCACACATGGACGTAAAAAATTAAGAGAGAACACTGATAAGAATAAATTTTTTTTTTCCCCCCCAACGGCTTCCTCCTAGTTGTGAATCACAGAGCTGAACCTCATGCAACAGGCAAGGGAAGCCAATTTATTACTAATTTTTTTTAAATGGTAGTTGGCAATTTAACTTAAACTGGTCTCCCTTAAAACTTGTGTACTCATGTTAAGCTAAAAGGCCACCCAAGTAGTATAGAGCACTTAGCTGGTTGAAGGTCAGATCACTGGTTAATAACCCAGAAGTTCTGCCATGGTCTTTTAAAGCCTACAATGTACATCACATTTTTTTAAACCAATAATTGGATGTAATTAATTATATGCATAAAATGTCGATTATAATAGATTAATTATGAAATGCTGCTTGAGATAAGGGCAAAACCATGTTAATATACCTATGAATGTAAAAAATGGCCAAATGGCTTTATAAAAAACTTTGTTCCAAATTGGAAAGGAGTTTAGGTAAATGTAGAACAGAAAATTATTTATTGCCTGTTATGTGAAGCATGTGCTATTTCGTAACTTTTCAATACACCAGAAATATGCATTTATTTTACCTGTACAAAGATAATGTAACCAAGTAAGCTTCCTCCCACTGAAGTGCTGACTGTAAAATAATTCAAACTGTAAAACAAAAGTCATCTTCAGTTACATCACTTATAACTATTTATAGCCTTAATAATTCATTGTCACACTACTACCATAGTTAGTAGAGAAGAAATACTAATTTAATATTCAGCATTTTGTACCTACACATTTAAAAATACTACACAGTATTTCTTCATATATTTACAAGGTATAAGCTGAAAATTTTGAGCTTTTAGTTTTGACTAAAATGTCTTAGCCAAACATGTTTAAATCTACATATTATATTTTGAAACCTAAGACTTTAGAGACTGAATGTTAGAGATGACACCACGAAATCATCATATGAATTAACAATCAATGCTGTAGCTCAGTATTGTTCAAATACAAGTGCTGTCAATATTGATCCCAAAAGAATAATTGATAAAATTTGTATAATTATTATTATAGTATTAATCAGGGTATTAAAAGTGCATTACTACTATTACTGTTGTTACATTGTCACTTCTATCATCATATGCACAGTACAATTATATTTGTTACCTTTCCTTTGATGCAATCATAATCCTTTATACACTAATTTTGATTCACTGTTTCAATCAAATTAGAAAACCCACTTCATTTGTGTTTTGATATAACTTAGCTAGATCTAGATGTTTTGATGGATGTTACTATTAAAGCGAATCATATATAATTATTACATATTATGATATATACACATTATTTATGGTGCTGCACAAATATGGAAACTCTAGATTAACATTTCTCAGAATAACTTGCATCAATAAAGAAATGTAAAAGATAATTCAGGAAATGGACTATAACATCATGTACTAACCTGACTGCTTACTCATAATACACATGATTTAATAAACTACATTAATGTTTTAAATTTCTCAGGTATGAAAATTTGAACAAACAAGGGATTTTCAACACAAATTAAGAGGTCTGGAAATGCAGATAATCAAGGAAGTTCCATACAATTAATTTATTTTACATTAAATTTATTCTAATTTCAGAAATTTATTGTACACTACAAATATGTACCCATTTTTATGTTACCTATTTCCTCCATACATATTTATTTTAATAAATTAAAGGAAGTGGGTGCTTAAAGAAGTTATTGTTAGAAAGACCTCAAAAAGCAGCTTTTATTTAATTCCCCAACCTCAGGGGTGATGACTTCTCAGAGCATAGCCCACTGACAGCCAGAGATTACAAAAGAATAAAAGCTCAGAAGAACAATTATTTTCTCTTAATGATTTCTTTGAAGCTGTTTTGAGCTAGATCTAACGAGATTTTGTATCTTCCTGAAGTAAGCACAATTAGTTGTAAGATTCTACTGACTAAATAAAGTCAAAAGAAGAATGCACCATATTTTGATTAACACAACTCTAAATGGCACAATAAAGTCAGAAATAAAAGTAAAAGCTGTAGCTAACATTTAATTCTGCACATCTGCAAGAAAAAAAAAGAGGACGAAGTCTAGTAGCAACATGGCCATCAGATAATCCCCTCATTATTATTCACAACAGGGGTCCAACAAGGCACAGAGATATATGACCCTTAAAAAGCAGTGTCCTTCAAAAGCATCAAAGGTGGATTGAATTCCCCTTTACTGTTGCAGTGGCCAGCCTGTGTGGATCATATTAGTATTGTTTCACTTTGCAAACAGTTAAAAATTAAATTTCAACATCACAGTGAGAGTTAAACTAAGTCCCAAAATTAATTTTCAAAGCACAGGAACGCTACAATTTTCCATAAGAGGCATTAAAAAGGAAGAGCAAGATATGAGCACAGTCTGAATTTCTGAATAATTCCATAACATAACTGAAGCCTACATCCTCCTGAAGTAGGCACTTTTAAGAGTATTTGTATTAGGCTATTTGGACTAAATATGACTAACATGTTTAAGTTATTTAGAGAACCCTGTCAAATGTTTTTAAAAATGTAATAAAAAAAGAATTGGTTCTAACTCTTTTTAAATAGGTTACTTTTTAGGGGTTTTTTTTCCTGGAAAGCAAAAACACACTTGGCAATCCAGTTTCCTCTCTCCTTCACTACTTACGTTTTATATCATTACATTTGCTGCTATCTTTTACTAGACATGTGCTTACTGTTTATGAGCCAACAAAGACATTATGTAAGAAGATTAGCTCTTATCAAAAGTAAGGGCCTCATTTCTTTCTAGTAGGCTGACAAATTGAGCAGGACTAACCATCACCAAGTGCAGATAGTGCAATCACACCCACTCCACCCCAGTTTTCAGAGGTGTCTCTGTGGAAGCAAGGTTAAAGTGCAAGCAAATTTCACTACTATTTTGATGTTTATAGGGAGTAATATGATCTCAGGCCTGCCACAACTGAGTTATCAAGATCTAATTGCCAAGATTATTAAAAATGAGTAGTGACTGCGGGTACTTCAATTTCTGGATGTCCTCACTGAATTTTGAAGGTGTCTGATTTTCATGAAGTGCTGAACACCCACCACTTGTAAAATACAGTAGTCTCCTTTTTAAGGGACATCAAACTAGACACCCAAAAACTGAAGCACTTAAAATCATTGGTCTCTTGAAAAATCTTTGAAGAATATTCTTCAACTCAGTAATAATCTTGTTCATTTCTTCCTCCTTTATGTTTTTACATACATTTTAGTGCTTGTGAAAGGTGTCACATTGAGAGCTCTGGAAACTGATTTTTGGTGCGACTATTTTAAGACATTTCAATATAAATTTCTCATGCTCATATTACAAATCCACATACAGAAAATATACACAATAAGACAAGAGGCCCAAGGGTACAAAGATGTTCACTTAGAAATGAACAAAATGAATGTTTCCTCTCTTCCTTTTAAAAAAAGTCCTTAATAGTATCTTCCCAGTATTATGGGACAATTTTGTTCCTCACCTGTAAATTGGTCTTCACTTATATATATATATATATATACACACACACACACACACACTATATATATATATATACACACACACACACACACACACACACAATTTGCCAATCCTGGCATTGCTGGGAAGTCTTGAGCATGGCTCTTGTAACTGAGGTGGCTCTCTACAAGATTCTTGGAATCCAGTTCCCAGTCTAAATAGGCAGTGGGTACTTCATATTACCAGTAGATTCTTCTAAAGCTTAAGCATCCACATCTAACAGTAATTTCCTATCAACAACAAACAGTAACTTTAAGAAGGGAATAAAGGATTGATGGATTGTTATATATGAGAAAACCAATTTACAGGTAAGGAACAAATTGTCCCATTTCTCACACCATATGCAATCCACCAATCCTGGCACTGCTGGGAATTAGTAAATTGTAAAGAAGAGAATGAGGGAGGGATCTAGGAAGGAAATTAAATATCTTGACTGATATGAAAAACTAAATTCATGGGGAGTACACATTCCAGAGTGGTTCACAGGACCCCTTTGTAAGGAATGGACGGCAGGAGAGGTTCCTTAACAGATATATCTTCAAGTTCATTTCTCCTGTGGGCTAAAGGTAATTGTAACAAGAAAAGTTAGTTTGATGCTCTGGATAAAGTTAGCAGTTCCCCAAAAAGCTCAAATAGAAGTTGCAACAAGGCTTGCAAAACCAGACTGAGTTTCCAACTGTGTATGGGAAAGCACAAAGGTAGTCCGATCCTTTAGACTGCATGAAGAAATCTAGAAATACAGGGGTGAGACTTCAGTAGATTTTTCCTTAGAGATCCTCCAAGCTCCTAGTGCGACCGTCTAAACCTGAAATTTTGCTGGAACCTTTTCTCAGAAACAGATAAACATAAAGGCAGTCCCTTGACTGAGCCTTTGTTACAGCTGATGCCAGGCTTCAAATATGGATCAGATACATTGGTAAGTCTTAGTTCTAATATTTTATCTACTTTCAGGATACTGCCCAGCAAAAATCCAAAAGTCTCAGCTTCTCGTTTCCCAGCTGAAAGGGACAAGAAGTTCAGGTTCGGGAGTTTGGTTGGACCCCAGGGTCAGGATGTTCTTTGGCTATGGGAAGAATTTAAGGAGGTTCCAGGGACTTCTCCTTGAGACAGGCCAACAAAAGACAATTTTGCCTTGGATCAGTTTGGCTCAATCTGACTTCTCTGTCATTGTTAAACATCACTGCCAAGAGGAGGAATGTATAGGAGAGCATGCTTGACCACTTTAAGGAGAAGATGTCTATTTTCCAGGTTGCCTTCTCCTAGTGCCTGAAGCAGTACACATTAGAACTGCTGTTATAAGATGCAAATAAAGTATATTTTTGGGAAGTTCCAGAGCTCTAAGATCTTGAAGAAAACCTGCCTGCCTGTTCATCAATTAGTCCAGAGACACACATGGTTGTGTGTTTGGTCCTGCTTGATCTTCGAAAGAACCTTGTGAATTAACAGTGGGGGAGAGAAAGAACCTTGTGAATTAACAGAAAGAACCTTGTGAATTTGTGTGTTAAGTCAAGCAGGACCACACAACCAGAGACACTCCCATACATAGTTGATCTTCTATTATCTTCCTTTAGGCCTATGTCAGAACCCTCATGAAGCACCTTTCTTCAGAAGCTGAATGCCTTCGTCCGATAGTGAAGGTAATGCCTGTCTAGTTACAGCACTTCACAAGGACCATTCTGATTCCCAGCAAAAAACAAATTTCTTCAGAATAAACCTAGTGGCCCAGAATTCCAGGCAGCTGATACTGTACGGAACTTCCTTCTTGCACATGAGGAAGCCCAGGTGACTAACCCAGCCCCTCTCAGCTTGCATTCATGAAGATCATGATTACGTCAGAAACAGGCTTCCCTTAATGCAAGCTCTTGGGAGAAGAGTCCACCATCTGAGGAAATGAATTACTTGTGTTGGAATGGTGGTATGCAGGTATATGGTCTCTCCTTAGCAATCCCATACCAAAACAAAGCCTGGAGAGGGGGAGAATTAAGGATGGGTTGATAGGATACCAGAATGCATAGAAGATATAGAATCTAACAAATGGTTATGACCAGTTTGGACTGAACCCTTTGGTTTGTGGGACCTCTGATCTATGAGAACCACCTTGCTGAGGTGAATGTGAGGTTGAATGCCTAGGAGGACCATGTCTCAGAAAAGTAAGAGAGCTCTTATAGTGCACCATAAACCCATGGTCTGAAAGAAGAGAGAGCACTTGTCCATAAGTATGCTGGAAGAAAGGAGATCTCATAAGCAGGTTGTTCAAGCTATGGAAAACAAGGATTTTCCCCCCCACTGAAGCTGGCACCATTATCAACAGGATTTTTTAGAAGATTTTTACAGCTAAGAAAAGATCAAAGGACAGAACAATGTACTAATAATATAAGTATCAATAGCAAAACAAATGAATGGAATGAGCCATATATACTGGAATAAGGAGGTAAACTTTAATGTATCCCGTGAGAGGCTGAAATGAATCTAGTCAGAAGGAGACAAGTTCAATGATGTAGCCCTTTGACAATCATGAAGCATTGGTCCTGATTTTCATCTGGGCCAGTAAAAAACAAAACAGTTACTGACCTTTTGTAACTGTTGTTCTTCGAGATGTGTTGCACATGTCCATTCCAACGTAGGTGTGCACACGCCGTGACACAGTTGCCAGAATTTTTTTCCTTGGTGGTATCTGTAGGTCAGCTCTAGCGCCCCCTGGAGCCGTGTGCTCATAGCGCCGGTATAACGGGTCCTGCTGAGCCCGCGCCCTTCAGTTGCTTTTTCCTCAACCACTCCAAGACAGGAGATGGTGGGTGGGCCTTGGAATGAACATGTGCAACACATTTCGAAGAACAACAGTTACAAAAGGTCAGTAACTGTTTTGTTTTTGAGTGCTTGCACATGTCCATTCCAGTGTAGATGACTCACAGGCAGGTGCACTGGAGATGGGCTCGAAGCTTAAGGACAAGCAGACTGCAACACTGCGTGACCAAAGTAGGCCTCATCTCTGGCTTCTTGAGTGATGGCATAGTGTGCTGAGAACGTGTGCACTGAGGACCAGGCCCCAGCCCTGCAGATATGCTGAATAGAAACTTGATCCAGGAAAGTCGCTGAAGAGGCCTGAGACCTTGTGGAATGAGCGGTCAGGTTCAGCAGAGGAGGAGCCCCCACAAGGTCATAACATGCCCGGATACATGATGTGATCCGAGACAAAATCCTCTGAGCAGAGAGGGGAGCCCTTTCATTCTCTCTGCTACAGCTATGAAGAACTGCAGTGATCTGCGGAACAGTTTGGTCCTCTAATATAAAATGCCAGAACTCGTCTGACATCCAAGGAATGGAGACGTTCCTCCCTATCTGCATGCAGCTAAAGATAGAATACTGGTAGGAAAATTGGTTGGTTGCAGTGGAATTGAGAAAACACTTTCGGGAGGAACTTTGGATGCAGGTGTAGCTTCACTTTATATTTGAAGAAAATTGTATACAGGGGTCGGAAGTGAGGGCTCGGATCTCTGAAACTCTCCTGGCTGACGTAATGGCCACCAAAAAGGCCACCTTCCAAGCCAAGTGCAACAGTGAGCATGTTGCTAGTGGCTCAAAGGGCGGGCTCGTCAGTTTTGACGAGACAACGTCTAGGTCCCGGGGGGAGGATATCAGCTCCTTTATCTGAAGGAACACCCTCTCCATCCTTTTGAGAAAACCAATTACCATGTTGTGAAAGAAAACTGACCAACTGTTGACCTTCATATGAAACGCTGAATTAGCTGCCATGTGGACCTTGATTGAAGAAAAAGCTAGGGGTTGCTGCTTCAAAAGTAGGAGATATTCCAGAACAATCTGCACTGAGGACTGCATAGGTAGAACACCAGGCTTGGAAGACCAGATGGAGAATCATTTCCACTTCGCCAGGTATGTCGCCCTAGTGGAAGGTTTTCTGCTGCCCAGTAGGACTTTATGAACCTGCTCTGAGCAAGCCTGGTCTTCAGGGTTCAGCCATGAAGGTTCCAGGCTGTCAATGAAGAGAGCTGAGGTTCAGGTGGAGCAGATGGCCATGGTCCTGTGTGATTAAGTCTGGGTGCAGTGGGAGCTGGATTGGGACTTTCACTGAAAGGTTTACGAGGGTGGTGAACCTCAGTGCTGTCTGGGCCATAAAGATGATTCGTGTTTGGTCCTGCTTGATCTTCGAAAGAACCTTGTGAATTAACAGTGGGGGAGAGAAAGAGGGAAAGCATAAAACAGGTAAGTTGTCCATGCTAACAGGAAGGGGTCTGTAAGAGACCCAGGGCTGGGTCCCCTCAGGGAGCAGAACTACTGGCATTTCCTGTTGTTGCGGGGTGAAAACGTGTATGTGGGAACTACCCCACTCTTGGAAGATGTCCATTGAAATATCCAGGAGAAGGGACAACTCATAGTGAGGGGAGAAGGACCTGCTAAGGCGATCTCAGAGCTGGTTCTGTGCACCTGGTAGTGAGATGATTGGATGAGCCTGAAGGCAGCTTATCAAAATTGAGAAGGGGTTCTCCTGAAGCAGGGCCTTTGCCTGCAAAGAGTCAAGAACTGCCCCAATGAACTCTATTCTTTCGATGGGGATAAAAATAGACTTCTGGTCATTTATTAATAGCCCCAAAGCCGGGAAGGTTGATTGTACAAGATTGATGTCGGGCTCCCCCTGAGTTCTGGCCCGACGGGAAAATGTGAACTCCACTTCTTCTGAGAAAAGCCACTACTACTGCAATACACTTGGTGAAGACCCACATGGGAGCTGATAGGCCAAATGGCAGAATCATGAATTGGTAATGGGTCTGGTTTACAACAAATCTTAGAAACCTTCTGTGTCCTTGGAAAACTGAAATTTGGAAGTATGTGTCTTTAAAGTTGAGGTTGGTGTAACAGTCCCCTGGATCCAGTAAAGGCATGATGGAGGCCAAGGAGACCATGCAGAACTTCAACTTCTTGAGATAGTAGTTGAGCTGTCACAGAGCTAGGATCAGTCTGAGACACCCCCCGCCCGCCCTTCCACGGCTTTTGGGATCAGGAAGTAGCGGGAATAGACCCCCTTTCCTCTTAGCTGATGCAGAACCTCTTCCACGGCCCCCATCCGAAGAAGGGATTGGACTTCTTGATCCAATAGTTGTGTGTGAGAAGAGTCCCTGGAGAGGGGCGGGGAGGGTGGGTGAGAAAGTGGGGTTGATAAAAATCCGAAGGTATACCCAAATTCTTCTGTATTTAGGACCCAGAGGTCCGAGGTAATGTGGTTCCAGGCACTCAGGAAATGGGACAGGCTGTTGGGAAAAATAGGGATAACTGGATCCTGAAGTGAAGGGTGCTTCAAAGGGACAGACTGCAACGGCATGAATGCCTTGTTCTTTTCTCCTCCTCTGGAAGTGTCTGGGCAGTTGAGAGAAGAAACGCCCAGACCGCTGGGGCCTATAATGTCTTCTAGATGCTGCAGGTGAATACAGGCCCAGGGATTTCAAAGTTGCCTTATAGTCGTAAGGGCTATAAAGCATCTGCAAATTAGCATCTGTTTGCTTCAAACGGAAGGTCCTGGAGCGTCTGCAGCACTTCCCGAGGAAACCCAGAGGATTGTAACCACTAGCTCCTGCGCACAGTGACAGCTGTGGCCACTGATCTGGCCGCGGAATCGGCGGCGTCCAAGGCTGCCTGCAGGGAGGCCCGGGCCACTGTCTTCTCTTCTTCTACAAGGGATGAGAACTCCTGCCTGGCACCCTTGGAACCATGTCTTTAAATTTTTGCATTGCTTCCCACATGTTAAAAACATAGCAACCTAGCAAGGCTTGTTGGTTCGCTATGCAGAGCTGCACTCTCCCTGTGGAGCAGGCTTTCCTGCCAAACAAGTCCAGCTTTTTGGGACCCTTCGCCTTAGGTGTGTGCCCTGCTTGACCTTGATGGTCCCTATCATTAGCAGCTACAACCACCAAGGACCCAGGGGAAGGGGGAGAGAATAAGAATTTGCAGCCCCCAGCAGGCACAAAATATTTTCGCTCCACCCGTTTAGCTGTTGGCGGGAAAGAGGCGGGGATCTGCCAGAGAGCCTTAACGGGCTCCATGATCGCCTCATTGAAGGGAAGAGCCGCTCCGGAGGGGCCTGCCACTGCCAAAATGTCCAGAAGGCCATGTGCGCGCTCTGCCACCACCTCCGCCTGGATGCTCAAATTCAAGGCCACCTGCTTTAATAAGTCCTGGTGGGCCTTGCAGTCATCCTGGGGTGGGGATACCCTGGTAGCCACCAGCGCCTCATCCGGGGAAGAGGAGGAGGAGGTGGGTAAGGACTCTGCTCTTTCCTCTGTGTCAGCAGTGACCTGAGGGACACGCTCCAGCAGCTTGGTACCGGGCTCAGTACTGGGCTCAACAGCAGAGTCCAGGTCTGGTGTCTTGCAGCACGGAATCAGAGGCGCCCTACCCTCTGAGGCTAAGAATGCCTTGAGACGGTGGCCTGGCCTGGAAGAAACCCCCATAGGTTCCAAAAAGCCTACTGCATCAGTGCCTGTCCCCATCGTCCACGTGTTCGGAGGCACCACTGCACTAGATGTCCCAGTAACTGTAGGACTGGCGCAGGGAGTAGCATGGGCGGTCCCAGCAGTGGGAAAAATAGGACCTCACCTCTAACCCCGATGAGGAAGATGAGCGAAGATGAGGGGACCATGAAGGTGCAGATCCTCCCGGTGCCAGTGAGCAGTTCTGTGGGGACACGTAGGGTGAGGCAATTAGAGGGGGTTTACCCCTGCAGAGTGGTCTCAGTGCCATTTGGAGGCTGGGGGAGGGCTCTAGTCCTGGATGTCAGGGGATCCTGGTAGCATGAGCAAGTCCCTAGCTGCCGCATACGCCTCCAGAGTGGACAGTACAGCAAACTGTCTGGTATGCTGCCTGCTGGAGGACGGTGCATCCCTCGACGAGATATGTGGAACCAGAGTCGGTGCCAGTGCTGATGGTGGGGGCTGCAGCAGTGCCAGAGAGGGAGATCGGCATGACATGAGTCTTGCACTATTCCTGTCCCCTTGCCTGCTCCCTTTCGGTATCAGGGAGCAACTTTTGTCTCAGTGCTTGTGGTGCCTCTTCTTGGGCAAGAAGGAGCAGTGTCGAGAGACTATATTGGCGGGAGATGCGCTCCACACCAACGCAGAGGTACTCGGTGCAGAGTCTGATTGCGGCTCTGATGCTGGGCTCAGGGCTGCCTTCATCAGGAGGACCTTCAGTCTCGCTGCCTGGTCTTTCTGGGTGCGGGGCTTGAACTCCCTGCAGATCTCACAGCAATCCTTCCTGTGAGCTTCCCCTAAATATTTTAGGCAACTCGAGTGCAGGTTGTTCAATGGCATCGACTTGCTACAGGAAGAGCAGGGCTTAAAGTCTGGTGACCAAGGGAGGCATACCTTGTCACCGGGGAGTGGACAAGCCTCTTCAATAAGTCTAGAGGTGTTCGGTTACAAAAGATTACTAAAACTACTTTCAAACTAACTAGCTACTATAACTATATATACACGTAACAAATGAGAGGAAACCACTGGAAAAGATTGCGGAAGCAACGAGGGAAGTTCCAGCAACCGTTACGGGTGGTAAGAAGGAACTGAAGGGCGTGAGCTCAGCAGGGCCCCTTATACCTGGCGCTATTAGCGCACAGTACCAGGGGGTGCTAGAGCCAACCTGACGAATACCACTAAGGGAAAAATATTCCAGCGACTGTGCTCAGGGCACACCCCCACACACATTGGAATGGACACGTGCAAGCACTCGAAGAACATAGATTTAGTCTCTCCTTGATGGGCAGAAGTGGGGTGTGGACCAACCACTCTTCATTGTTGCTTGAATGAAGCATGGGGTTTGAAAGCCTGCACTTCTGGAAAGAGCATCTAGAATAGTAACCTCTGGGTCTGCTCTGAAAAGAGAGAAAAGATACTTTGAGTGAAAGGCAGAGTATCAGTACTGCCTAAATCTGGTTTTTGGATTTTCCCCTTGTTCACCCAAGGAAACTCAAGCTCATTCAGATCTGAGTATTCCTCAATGGTGATGTCTAGGATCTCCTCCAAAGAACATACCACCTGTGAAGTGAGCCTGAATCATGGTCAATTGAAATATTGTTTATATGTGGAGCACAGCACAGAACTCAAATAGCATATATCATCATAGAGACCTTTAACAAACGTTTTACCTTCCCAGTATGGTTTCTACATTTTACTGAAGGCTTTTAGGTAAGACAGTGAGGCTCTAGAAGTAACCAGACAGATCAAAGCCACAATATGGGCTGTAGAACAGGAATCCTAATTCCTTGAAAATGGATTCAAGCTTTCAATATCAAAGGTCTTTAGGGGTGGGCAACATGCTTCAGGTAGCATCCCTATTGGCTTTATTTTCAGAGGCCTGGGGAAATAGGGAAAAAAGAAAATCTGGAGAGCTTCAATTTTCAAGCCTTTAATAACAAGACACCAACTAAGGTAAGGCGCTCAGTTCAGACTAACCTACTGTCCATATCTGAATCTAACTCACAAAAGCTTACAACCCTCTGAGGTTTTAGTCTTTTTCCCCTAGACATTTTTGCCTTTGAATCTCTGGAGAAGTGTGGTGCGTACTAAAGGAGAAGGCCCTTGAAAACCCAGAGGAACAGTGTCCAGAAATTAAAAAGAATCCTGGCAGGACCTTACACTGGAGAGTCCTGGGAAATTGGGAGAAACATTGCCTTTGCCCAAAAACATAACTAAGGTAGCTATTAATTCATATATCCAATTCCTGTCACTGTACTATCCGAGAAACATGGGGCTCAAGAACCTGGAGCACAATAAAAATTCTTGGGAAGAGGAAAAGAAAGGCAATGCTAAAAGGGAGTAGACAGAAGCCCAAGGCAATGAAGAAGGGATCAGACCATTATTTAAAAAGAGAATAAAAAAGGAAGGAATTCCAGAAGTGGAGTAGGGACTCCTTGACTCCTTCTTAGTCTTGCCCTCACTGGACATCTTTGGAATCATTGCTGAGTGGGGGTGTTGCTAGTTTAGCAAGCTGAGGCATAGTTGTTGACAGCATAGGAAAAAGGAGCATAATGTGTGTGCAAGTGGTGAAGGAGTGGACTGGCAAAGCTGCTTTCATTGGCTAACAGTGGGGACCTTTTATGGGTGGGTATGTCTGTTGGTGGATCTTAAGGCCAGTGAGGGAAGAAAGACACAAAAGGAAGAGCATAAAAATGTTCCCATTTAACAACAGTAGTAAAGGGGGCCTCCTAATAGGTCTGAGGGAGAAAGCTGCTGCAGAAGCAGTGTAACTAGGAGCATGTTGAGGAGCCACCTTCTAATAAAAGACTGTATATTCACCTCCAAGCATCTTCTAGAGAACTGCATCAATGATAACAGCCATGGGGTGGGACTTCCCAGCAGTGCCAGGATTGGTGGATTGAGTGCATGAGAATATTTTCTTGTTTGATGTACTACAAGATTTAATATTGCTTAATACACTAAAGTTGAAATTGGAATATTTCATTAAAACACTTTAAACACTTTTATTGAGTAGCAAAAAGACACTTTACAGCAAATATAGATGTTTTCCATTAGACATCAATTTAAGATTATATCCTGAAAGTGTATGTGTACACTTCTATAGAATTCAGTACATCTGATAAGTCAAAATATTTTTCATTTCTATATGCTTTCTTTCCAATGCGCTTCACAACCTACATATATGTTGACAGAGGTCAACATAGATATTTTGTATATTTTAAATATATACAGGGTACATGTAACTAGAATTTAGAATACAAGAATGTAATAAAAATACAGGGCCTCTGAAATGGTGCCACTTCTAGGATGGAGGACAAAAAGCAATCATACAGCATTCTGAATGCCAAGAGGGGTGGATGGAGATTTTTGGACAAAGGCAAGGAGCACAGGGCAAACCCATACTGTTCTGAAAAGTGAAAGAAGAGCTTTCATGCAGAACAGTCAGAATCTTGGTTTTCAAGGGCTCCTCTGAATCACAGGACAAGATACTTATGTGTGCTGTTAAGATTTGACATTAGAAAAGATAATCTTTTCCCCTTGAATATAAGAAATCAGCATTTGAGCTCAGAGGCATGTACCTATAAATTTCAATTATTTGAAGAGCTAGAGGGGCACAGCTAAAATTTGAAAACTTGGAATTTCAAAAGATCAGAATTCCATCTGGGGAACCCATTCACATTTCAGATAACTGGAGCTTGGATAACTGTGGTTTACGTATACACCTGACAGACACAGTGGCCTCACAATAACAATTATCAGCTTTTTGTTTGAGATTTTAATGAAGTATTATTAAATTTGCTACAAATTTGCAAGAAACTACTAACCTACCATCTGTACACTTTTTTCCAGTTCCTGAGGAATTGCAAATGTTGACGAAGGAGCCTGAGTTAGAGGCCATGCGCCAGCCTGGGGGGGAAGAAAAAAAATTAGCATTCCAACATGTTAAACATGTTAAAATGAGCTCCAAGGAGCATATACAATAAACAAAATCTTCCTCTTAAGAACTGGTCCTATAGTTCAAGTCAAGTTATAAGACATACGAGTTAGAAAAGGAGTTGTATGACTCACTAAAATGCATATTGTTGTGAGGCCTTTGCTCTAGGTAAGAAAACTGTTAAGGCCTTTGTTTCTATCTTACCATTATGCAGTGTAGAGAGTAGACTATCTTTCAAAAAAGCTAGGAATAATAGGCTGTTTTATATCATCAGGATTGTTAAACAGTGATATCAAATTTATAAGTTGTCAATTTCAGTCTGAGAAATATTCATATTAGTTAGATTTTAGAAAATTGTTTATTTGTTATGGAAATACAAGAAACCAATATAAACAACTGAATAGCAATAATTTATTCATTAGTACCTGTAGAACATATATCTGAAAACTAATTCCCAAATCTATAATGGCATCCTGGTTTTTGATAAAGTTGTTGAATTTATTGTTGAGATCAGCACTAACGCTCATGTCTGTATACATTCGATGGAGCTTGCTGGTAAACTCATAACCACAGGCTTGCTGTAATGAAACATTTAAATACATTTCGTAGGTAAGGTAATTATTTTAATATATTAGACACATTTATTTTTAAAAATTAAATTATGAATACATCCACAAAACAGTACTGATTTACAGATTTCTATATTGCTAATGCCCTGTCATCTATAGTCAATATTGCCTTCATATGTAAAATTATATAACCTGTCTTAAGAGGGTTGCTTTTCTACACAATTTATTTCTAAAAATTGTCCATGCCCAAAAATAACTTACAAAACTGAAAATTTCGAATGGACTGCCTTAGTTTTGCTCACTGACTGGTACTACTATTATGGAAATATGGGTCAAGTGGCACATTTTATACAACTACCCAAAATAAGGAACTACTTATAATATTTGGGGTTTTCCGGGTAATGGGTTTTGTGTGTATTAATACATGAATTCAGAACAGATGACGTTGCAATTTTTCATATCACCTACTGGCAACAGTAGCTACCAATTGCTAAATTAATTTTGGCACCCTCTGCTGACCTCTCTTAAACGAGACATGCTTCAACAGTTATTACTGCTATTTATATTATTTTGAAAGAATAGTTCATATTACCTTTAGTTTATTAATCATGGCTTCTTCAGAGTCCATAGACATAGATAAACCATGAATTAATCGTTTTGCCAACATTCTGGCATAGAACTGTATGAAACAAAACAAAGTAAGCAAAATATTTTCTCAGCTGTGAGGATTTTTTTAAAACAGAATGTGAACACAAACATCCAATGTAAAGCTGTTTAGATAAATTACATTTTTGGTTTAACATTTACTAAAAATTGGAGGTTACCTTCTGGAAAACGTCTTTGTCATCAATGTATTTGAAAACAGTAATGAAACTTGTAAGTTTATCTTCTACTTCATTCTCTGTCATTCCTTTGGCTGATTTCTTCAGCAAGTTGTCACAATACTTGGCCAGCTCAAGTAAAAAAACAAAAAGCAAAACAAAATCTACTTGTCAAGCTAGAGAACAACAGTGTTTGAAAGTATTTGCAACCACTAAATATGGGTTAAAACATGACTGACAGAGCTCAGATTACAAATGACACAAACAAGAGACAAAGGGCCATATTTTGAAACAAAGGCATGTAAAATTGTGTGCCCAGAACATGCACATTTTGTGTGGGTTAAATAGGTTAAATACCTATTTAAAAAAAGATTTTTGATGATGATTCAGTAAGTGAAAATTATTTTAATTTGGTAACCACCATCTGTTAATAATGACTGGTTTGAGGGTTTGGGTTTTTGTTTTAAGCTACTATGACTATTACAGCACAATATTTGTTACTTACCAGCTCAGGCGCTTTGCAGATCGACTTGGGTTCCCTATAGTTTACTACTGATGTTAGAGCCTATGTAGAAATACACAATAAAGAAAAATGTTAAGAAATACTTTCACTTTTGCTTTGGTGATTTACAGAGAGGTATGAAGACACTGCAAGTTCTTCAGGGCAAAGACTATCCTAAAAAAAGACAAACATAGAACAGAAAAATGGACAAGAAGAGGGAGATAATGATTGACACACATAATGTGAAACAGTATACGATGAGCAAATCGTAAGCGGTGATATTTATTAAGCAAGCCTGTGGAAGGACCAAAGGGGAGGAGTAAATAGCACAGGTGAGCAAGTCAGCTATGGAAAGCAAGGTCACAGAATTGTTTTGATTAGGAATGCAAAGGAGGAGAGAGGATGCAAGGTGAAGAGGAAGAAAGATGTTCCAAAAGTGGAGAGCAGGATGAACAAACATGAGCATGGGAGAACACAAAGGGAGCAATAAGATGAGAAATCAGAACAGTGCATAATTTGGCCTGGGAGTACACAGTGGGGAGTGAAAAGAGAGAGCAAATTAGATATAAGCAGCAGTGGCAAAGCCTTAAGTTAGGAGCATATATTTGAACTTCAGGGGAAGACTGTACACTGTAAAAGTATCTCAGCATCTAAAGGACTATGGGGAGAAGCGGAAGAGGCAGATCTTTGAAACATTATGGTAAAGATGTCAAGTATCAGAGGAGTAGCCGTGTTAGTCTGGATCTGTAAAAAGCAACAGAGTGTCCTGTGGCACCTTTAAGACTAACAGATGTATTGGAGCATAAGCTTTCGTGGGTAGTCTTAAAGGTGCCACAGGACACTCTGTTGCTTTTTATGGTAAAGATGAGATCTGGAGAGAGTCTGAATGTGAGGGAGAAGAAAAGGGAATTAATGATAACTCAGAATCAGGGCATAAGTGATGAGAAGAGTAACGGAGTTGTCAACATTAGTATTCTGAAGAGCGGTTCATATTTAAGTCTTACTGAAATAATGGCAACACAACTTGAGTATATGCAAAACCAAAAAATACCATACACCAGTTCCTGTGAACTACATATACATTCAAGGATTTTTGGGTCACAAGTTCTTTTCCAAAGAAATCAAGCAGAAGGGCTTCACTGAAGCTCTCTACTCCTGTGTTTTTAGTGTTTTCCAGGAGTTTGAAGTTTGTTTGTTTTTCTTATAGGCTCCACAGGGACATAGTGCTGAACATCAGCACATTGCTGAATCAAATGATGTCCTTGGAGGAGAGGGGTTACAGAGGCTCTCTCTGGAAGGAACCTTGTCTATACTCTGTATATGTAGATATGGGATTTTAAGCTTCAAAATTCAACAAACATTTAATTGACATATGATATACGCAATATTTATCACCACAGATAACCATTAACTTTCTATATTACATTATGAAGCTTAAAGCCAAAACTAATCTGTACAGGAATATGGTCAAACCTATAACTCCTCTGCACAGTGCAGCATGTGGTTCAGTAACATCCTGATACATGGCTACAAACTCCTGAAAAGCCTTGTATTAACAAAATATATGATGTGACAAACATCGACAAAACTCCTAGAAGCTCAAAATACACCCCCAAAATAGAAAAAGTGATATTGCAAATATACAATATTTATCCTAATCTATATCTTTATCCCTAAAAAAAAATCTAAGATATAAGATGTCCAGAGTTTGGTGACAGGGGAGAAGAAAACTTTGTTTAATAGTTAAAATATTGTACATGTGAAAATTATAATCCTGGCCCAATAAATTAACAACTGGTGGAAGGCATTAGATACCATGCATCTTTTCTTGAGGAAACCAGACACCTGATCTTGAGAGAGCCTAGTCATGCTATTTGAAAATATACTACTACTACTACTATTATAATCTAACTTACATTATATTTATAGGGTGCCAATTGTAGTACCTAGGAACAAATGGCTTAACTGGCTATACATTTTACAAAACAGTTATATAAACCTCATCTCCCAAAACATTTACTTGATTTTAAATAGAGTTCGGTCCTGAAAATGGCAAGTAATCAGAACAGGGCAATTACCCGTGTTGAGCAATTAAACAGTTTCGACACAACTCTGTATGATCAAGTAATTTCCAACAATAAGATACAAAATTGATGTTTATTTAACATACCTGGCAACTTCAGTGATCAGAGTCTAATTCATTGTTGCCAAGAAAAAAAGATAGTTTTGATGTTGTTTAAAAGTTGCTTAGTAGACACAATATATTATAAATTTACATATTTTATTTTCACATTAGTTGGAAATAAGGGATCCATTTTCATTTCAAGATCTTCAATAACTCTTTTGATGAGAAAGTTGTCCATCCTTTTAGGTTGAATTCCAGTACCAATGGTTGGAAAAAATGTGACTGTTTCCTTTGTACACAGGATCTGTTTTTGTGAGTACTAAATTACTTAGTTTTTTTTTCTTTGCTTTAAAACAAGAGAACTCCATGAGAGTTCCCTCCAGGGTATTGTTTAATTGCTGAACAATGAACTCTACTACACTCCGGTGAAAAAAAAGGATTACGTATTCTGGAGTGCAGTGTTTATTATATTGTGAAAAATTACCTTGTCAAGGGCACTCATAAAGTGCTGGTCACCATTCAAAACGGTGTTGATAAGTTGAACAAATTTACTATGTACTTCCAAAACTGACTCCACAAACTGAGTTGGCATCTAAAAATACACAATACAGAAAACAGGTTTATTGAAAAATTCAATAGCTATACAAAAATGTAAAAAATTAATATAAATAGATTGTCATGGTTATTCTGGAGGAATATTATCACCAAAAACCAAAGTCACTAACAAGTAACTGAGTCTTTAAGACAGTTTCTCCTGCATATTCACACTAGTAGGATGCAGCCATGGCACTGTTGAGTTTTGGGAATGGCCTGGAGAAGATGTGCCCTTGAGACATAAGCACCAAAACATGGCATGAAATGTGGCACCAAACTTTCAGAATTAAGATTATAAGTGGACGTCAACCCCAAGCCTCTCTTCTAAACCAGGGGTTCCCATCCGTTCACTTCACAACAAATTTTTTAAGAAAGTTATGTTTTACCCTATAAAGTTTAGGAGCAGGTGCTCTAAATCCTAAAATCTTTGGGCAGTACTCTGAAGAAGAGTATAATGTGAATATGCAAATGCAACGTTTGAGAAACCAGTTATTAAAATAAGTCAACTTTCTTCTTCAAGGTAGCATCTGCATATTGAAACTTGAGAGAGTCTAAATAACAGTACCACCTTCTAGAAAAGTGGGCTGAGAGTTCTAATTTAAAAAAGGATGACAGGAACTGCCCTCCTAAAGCGAACATCAGATCTAGATGCCAAGTTGAAAGTAGTGCTGTATAAACGTGTGAACAGAACTGCAGATGGAAGCCCTGCTTTTCTACAACAGCAGTGCCACAAGCACATTCCACATGTGGATATAAGAAGCGAGTACTTTAAAAAAAAAAAAAGAACTAATAAAATCAGGTTTAACAAAAACATTTTAGCAGAACAACTGAATAGTCAAAGTACTTTCAGAAATTCTGATGCAAGTGTGGGACTATGCAGCTGTACGGCTGCTACTATACAGCAACTAAGTGAAAAAGACTTTCCTGGTACTAGCCCATACTTACAAATAAATAACATTTAATCAAACCAAGTGATATTTGTGTTTCCTAATGAACCAAAACAGCCCATTGGCAATCATCTGGGAACAAAATTTAGCAGAACAAGAGCACCTTTTAACAGCAGAAGGCCATTTGCCATGACGACTTTACACAATTATTTAAAAAAAAAAAATGATCAAGCTGATCCAGCAAGAAGAAATTAAAAAACCTGAATCAATGCATTACACAACTGAGAGCTGATCAAAAACTGCAATTTGTGCACAAAGTTCCAAATCTATTTAACATAAACAACATTTAAAAAAATAACAATGGTTAATAGGGTGTTTTATAAGTTACAACATGATACTGGTGTTTCTGTTCAATGCCACCACTCGTCTGTAGGCAATAAACTAAATCAGCCTAGGGAAGAAAACAAAGATTTCATCAGGAATGTAATAAGATAGGTTAACTCAGCTGCCACAGGAAACTTACATTTTCCTGAGAAAGATTGCTGGTTGCTCTAAGGCCCTCATCATGGATATGGTTTTGTAGTTCCTGAATCATATGAGGTAAACCACTTGACACAGCACGAAGCAGAGTGTACATATTTGCCATGTCTGCAATAAAGACATACTTTTTACACAATATATTTAAAAAATCCACTACTCTAAATTAACATTTACATAGCACCATAAATCTGCATGGATCTTTACCAAAATTAAAATTTAACTCTCCTTTTTCTTGAAAAATCTTATGAAATAAATAATCTAAATATTGAACTAAAGATAAAGTGAAAAGCAGGAAAAGGAAGGTGAAGGTTGAAACACATCAATTTTCACCTGGTAATTGGTGGAGTTACAACCAATCTGCACTTCACATATTGCTAAATTGGAAGAGTTCCAAATAGGAGTGGAGTGACAAGAGGCAGTGCCCCAGTATGAAAAAGGTAGAACACCACTGGGCTAATTTATTTCCTATCTTCTATCTTCCTAGAGCTCCATGTCAGCAGGTAACAGGTGGCAAATGACGAGAGAGTGTCCTCTGCTAGACTTTTCCCACTTTGCTCCACATCAGCTTAGAAAACTTTTAAAATATCTAAGTGATTGTTTCCTAGGAGACAGCAAAAGGAGTCTACCATTCAATAGAAAAACTTGATTAAAGAAAACGTGATATAAAATACCGAACTTTAATCCTGAAAATGTGTAGCTAGGAATATTTATGATAGGAATGCTGCTTTATCCCTCTCTCCTCTTGGTGAGTTATTACAAGCCAGTGTCAAGGAACACAAAACAAATTCATAATTTCTGCATCCCAGACACACACCGACTTACAGTACAATGAATCTGTCCAGCAATTCCTACTTTACATAAACAAGCAAGGAATATAATAAATCTCCAGAAGAATTATTTATAAATATCCATCAGCATCCACACAGGACGTAGTGAGGCCATCTTAAGTTCCCAACCCATCTTTACAGAATTAGAAGCCTAAATTAACACCACCATCAGGTGTCAAGGAAATAGATATTTCATTGGATGAACAAGAATCTGACTAGCAGTAAACACTGCTTCTACAAGATTCTAGCAACAGAGGTACATCTCCCAATAGTGGGAAACGTGCAGAGGCCACTCAAAGAAGAAATAATCTGAAGAGCATATAGTAAGAGGCAGGATAAACTTTATTAGTGGGCTGCTACAAGAAAAAAAGCAGTTTGGATTTTTCCCATGCCTTGGAAAGTGCTTACTACTTTGAGACACACTTGGTCCTTTCAGTAGCTATCCCCTTAGCAAGACGAGCAAGGTCGGGGTAGAAAGCACCCGTGGATTGCAGTCTAGGAAAGTTTGAGATCAGGGGAATTTCCTCGGTCATATGTAAAAAGGCAGATGTACCAACACTTTGGAGCAGTAGGGTTATCTAAGACTTGTTCTTCCTCACTTCCAAAGAAAGCTGGAATCATGAGAAACTAGTACTGTTTGGAAATGCATGAATATAAGTAATATGGGAACTAAATCTTACAAATTATGCTATTTTAAGCAGAGACTGGGTAGGTAGATAGGGAAGGAGAATATTGGAATTTATCCAGGACACTGAGGCACTAGTTCAGGGGTGGGCAAACTACGGTCCGCGGGCCGGATACGGCCCGGGGGATTGCCCCCCATGGCGCCGTGGGCCCCGCGCCGCTCTACAGAAGTGGCTGGCACCACTTCCCTGTGGCCCCCGGGCGGGGGGGCAGAGGGCTCCGTGCGTTGCCCACGCCACCAGGCACCGCCCCCCTGCAGCTCCCATTGGCCGGGAACAGGGAACCGCGGCCAATGGGAGCTTCGGGGGAGGGACCTGGAGGTGCAGCAAGGGCAGCACATGCAGAGCCCTCCAGGGGCCGCAGCGCTTCCTGGAGTGGCGTGGGGCCGGGGACAGGGCAGGCATGCAGGGAGCCTGCCCTAGCCCCGGTGCGCGCCGCTGCCACCCTGGAGCCACTTTAGGTAAGCGGCGCCGGGCCGGAGCCCGAACCCCTCCTGCATCCTGCCCTAAGCCTCCTGCCTGCACCTCACACCCCTCCTGCACCCCAACTCCCTGCCCTGAGCTCCCTGTCGCACCCTGCACCCCTCCTGCACCCCAACAACCCCCTTCCCTGAGCCCCCTCCTGCACCCCAACCCCCTTCCCTGAGCCCCCTCATATACCCCGCACCCCCTCCCACACCCCGCACTCCCTCATGCACCCCAACTCCCTGCGCCGGCCCTGCATACAATTTCCCCATCCAGATGTGGCCCTCGTCCCAAAAAGTTTGCCCACCCCTGCACTAGTTCAATGCTAATGCAGAGGGAAGAGTTCTATCTGTTTAAATAATCAATTGCAAAGTAAAACAACATACACAACACCTACAGAACATTTAATATTTTGTGAGACTTACCACTTCTTTTCTCTTGTCTGATGATATTATGGCATTCTGCATGCAGAAACTGCAAGTGATCAGCTACCATTCGCTGCTGGCATTCATGAATTACTTTGCCATATGAGCTGGGGTGTAAGTACTTCCGACATCGCATTTCTTCATCTTTTAATCTACCTAAAACCTATAGGCAAAGTTTCAAGCTATAGAACAGATAAATACTACAGAACAGTTTAGGAGAGGAAAGGAGAATTGCGTATGATTTGAGAATTTAAGTAGGAAGAAGGCAAACTTGAATTTGTGCATGACACTGAGGCATTAGTTCAATGCTAATTCAGAGAGAAGAGTGCTACCTACTGAATCATTAACTTTATTTTTTGCATTAATTCCTGTTTGCATTGGTGACTCAACTACTGACTAGGTCCAAACCTCATTATAGTTTGTGAGATCTAACGCTGCTGACCGTGCTCCTCCTCTTGCAATTTTATTCTGTCTTGGCTTCTGTGACCCTGTTCTCTCGTGGTTCTCATCCAACCTCTCTTATTGCTTTTTCAGCATGTTCTGCAGAGGATCCTCCTCATCCCCTTTCCAACTTTCTGCAGGAGTTCCACAGAGCTCTGCCCTTGGTTCCCTTCTCTTCTCCCTCTCTCATATCTGGGTAATTTCATACACAAAATACATTCAACTACCATCTCAGAATCTCTCTGACATCTCCTCATGGATGTCTAGCCATCAGCTGAAGGTTTACATGGTTATAATTGAGCTATTAATCTGCTCCTCTCCTCCCTCACAGTCACCTCTTTCCTCATTCTCTCTGGGCAACACTAACTTCCTGCCTGTAACTCAGGCCCATAACCTGGGCATTATTACACTCTTGAAAATTACTACACTAGGATTTGTAAAAGCAGCAAAGAATCCTGTGGCACCTTATAGACTAACAGACGTTTTGCAGCATGAGCTTTCGTGGGTGAATACCCACTTCTTCGGATGCAAGTAGTGGAAATTTCCACTACTTGCATCCGAAGAAGTGGGTATTCACCCACGAAAGCTCATGCTGCAAAACGTCTGTTAGTCTATAAGGTGCCACAGGATTCTTTGCTGCTTTTACAGATCCAGACTAACACGGCTACCCCTCTGATACTTTACACTAGGATTGCGATTCACTGAATTGAAGTTATTTTTAAAATCTAGGATTACACATTATCCACATTTATCAGTTAATCAGAGTATAATGTCTGTAAAGTTTGAAACCAAAAAGCAATATAAAGGGTTTGGGTAGTAATATTTACTTAGATTAACCATAACAAAAAAAATTCATAACCACCCCAGAGCAACAAGAAAGCACAAAAAATGTATAAAGCAAAACAGGTAATAAAATAAACATGATAGAGGTAGAAGACAATTAAAAAGGGGAAATAATTATGGAACAACTTTCTGCAGTGCAGACAGCTAGTAAATTCCTCATTTTTGATCTTGCCAGCCAATTTATGTTCTTTAAATACAATTAATTTCATAAGCTGTTTAACAAGGTTTCTGGAAAGCCTATCTCCTATCCTTATGATATCTATGTTCACTCTGTAAAAGTACACCATATGTGTGTTCTCATTGGCCAAGGCAATGAGACAGAATTGTAGAAACTAACATGTCTTCAAAATAAAAACCACCTATTTTTCATTTTGAGTGCATGTAGTTGTACCACCAGGAGGAAAATTAGTACAAAAATCTTTCCCTTCTAAAATAATTAACATTTTAACATATTCTATTGTATAAAAAGTAATTAACTTGTTCTGTATTCTGCCTTTACATATTTTATATATACACACACACACAATAGATGCAAGTCAAAGTGGGGCTTCTTACCTTTTCCATATACTGTGAGCAGTTTGACTCTTGCAATAAGTTTGAAGCTTCTTGTTTATAATACTCCCCTGTTTCATTCAGAAAGGGACACTCAAAAATTTCCTGATAAAACTAAATCAAGAAAGTCTAATCAAGGACAAATAATACAAGGTATTAAAGTATTAAAATTCACAATTAAAAATACACCAAGCAATCATGCATTTTTACCTTTAGGGGGAATTTTTTCTTATACTGTTCAACATGAACAAAGGAGTTAATAACCCCATGGATTACTTTCTGGTTTGGGTCTTCTCCACAGCGATCACTGAAATAGGCAAAAACAAATATGCATTCCTAAGTATGACTACTAAGAAAGACATGAGACATGGAACCCCTTGACATTAGATGGAAGATTTTCCAGTTATTGTTTTTGTTTAAATTAACCAAAGATGAAAAATATATAAAGATGAATCTTATATGATATACGCCTCTACCCCGATATAACGCGACCCAATATAACACAAATTCGGATATAACGCGGTAAAGCAGTGCTCGGGGGGGGGGGGGAGAAGGGGGCTGCGCACTCCGGCGGATCAAAGCAAGTTCGATATAACGCGGTTTCACCTATAACACGGTAAGATTTTTTGGCTCCCGAGGACAGCGTTATATCGGTGTAGAGATGTACTAGTGAACACTGATTCAATTTCTCTCCCTCTCATTCCATGAAGACTACAGAAATGGTGATGCATAAGTCTTTGCCAGCCTCCACAGAACAAGTACTGAGTAAGTACTGAGCACATTAACAATACTAGAAGTTACATCAGCATGCTACTCAAGTCAATGAACTCCAGCTTGTTAAGAAGTAGGTAGGTAAGTAAGTAAAATCCATTTATTCCTGTCTGAATACTGGTGACATCTTAGAAATTTTGGAAGCCTTTTTGATCCATCACTCACTTGCACACTAAGCAACTGATCTCCCAATGATAAGCCGCACACAATTTATTCATCTCTATGCTAGTCGTTCCTTACTACAAATGACCCACCACCACTCCTTCCATGATAAATGTCTCCAGGTTATTCTCTCTCTATACCGGCTGTGACCCAAGTATGTAAGCTTGCACTTGCTGATTTCTCTCCAATAATATTTCCAACGTGTTTTTTGTCTTTCCCATCCAGGAGATACAAGTGTCTTCACCAGCATCACATCTCAAAGGCTTCAGTTTTCTTCTTGTCAGCAGCATTTGTTCCCCAGGATTCCACTCATAAGTAGTGATGGAGAAATCTTAAGCTTTTCACCCGTTGAACCTTTGTACATTCCAAGATGCCATGGTCTTTCCACACTTTCGTAAGGAAGACCATGGCTGAGCAAGCCATCACTGGTGATCTAATTTTTTTGGTGTAGACTCCTTCATTAGATAAATCTAATTATCTGGGATCACCTATGTACATTCCAAGATGCCATGGTCTTTCCACACTTTCGTAAGGAAGACCATGGCTGAGCAAGCCATCCCTGGTGATCTAATTTTTTTGGTGTAGACTCCTTCATTAGATAAATCTAATTATCTGGGATCACCTATCTGCTGCCTCTACCACTTGACCGTTAAATTGTCACGTCCACTTGCATCCTGTTATTGTTTCAACATACATCCATTTAGTTTTCACCACATTCAGAAATAATCCAGATTTCTCACTAACAGTTTTTACAGACTTCTACATTCATTGCATTGATGGTTGCAGCGAAGAGCATCATACTTGAAGTTAGTTAAGAAGTGTCCACCAACAGAAATCCCAGCTCCTTCCTCTTTATCAAAAACTTCCAGGGCTTCTCACATAATAAATTCTCCGTACATGTTCGTTCTTGTCTCTCATGCTGCCCAATGAAAAAGTTTAACCACTCACTATCACCCACTGCTGTTCACATCATGGTCTGTTACTTACATTCGATACTAATGAGCAGTTCAATGAGATGCTTTGGAATCCCCATGTTTGTCAGTATCCTCCAGAGATGGTCATGTCAGATGACATCAAACACTTTGGAGAAGTCAATGAAACACAGTCTATGGGTGATTATACAGTCTGCGTTTTTCAATATGACATAACATATATTGGCAATTTGTTCACATGTACCTCGTCCGTCTCTGAAACCAGCTTGCTGCGGTGATAGCTCTGCTTCTATCATTCAGTTCATGCAATCCTGAATTATGTACATCAGCACTTTAATTGCACGTCATAGCAGGGAGACAGTATGCTAGTTACTGCACTCTGTAATATCCTCTTTCTTTGGTGAGGGCAGAAAGATTCCCTTCATTCAGTTGTCTGGCCAATTTCTAGTCATTCATGCATTGTTGCAAATTTTCCACAAGATCAATATAGTTGTCACCAATCACTTTTAGCAATTCTAGTTACGTTATCTACTTAGGTGCTATCACAGGCTTCATTTTCATAATAGCACGCACCCCTTCCTCCCGCAAGACTGATAGCTCGGTCTCTGTATTCTCTGTCGTCCTGCATTGTAAGTGGCTCTGATGAGACTGGCGCAATAATCCATCCACCTATGTTTGATATCATCACCTTCAGTAAGAACTCTGCCATCATGATCTTCTATTACACTCTGTTGCAGGGAAAACCTTTCAGTGGGAAGTCTGACCACTGTGAATATATCTTTTATATTCTTAACTCTCTTTATAACTCTCAAGCTCCTTTCATTTTGCTCTGATGTATTTGTTCTTATCTCATCAAGTCTGACTTTGAATCCGTCTGCTCAATTTCTTGTATTCTCTGTGTTCCTCAGTCTCCAAGCCACTTTCTCTCATGATATGTCATTTTCCCCCACAAACTCCTCCTCCTCCTCCTCCATTAACCATGATGCAGTCTGATGCTGATTTCTCAGAATGTGTGCTTTAGCAGCTTCAAGCATAATAGTAAAGAACAAAACTGGTACCAAAAATTGTGGTAAGTTCCATCTTACAAATACTTTCATCTTTAATAACTTACAGCCATCATTAGCTGCTCTCTGAGTCAAATAATGTTCATTTTTGCCAAGCATTGACTCAGACAGCACATTGTATTCATCCCCTACCATCTGTACCTGAAAGGTCATCATAGACGGATGCTCTCCAAACCAGAGGAGGTCCACATAGAACTGATGAAGTATTTCTGTCCCTTTTATGTGAAGAGTAGCAAACAGGCACAGGATTTTCTTGTGGTCCTCTAGAGCAAGAATGTTAGTGAGAAGCAAGAGGTTGCTATCAAAAAGACCACATGGTTCAAAAGCAAAAATGGTCCAGAGCACCAAAAGGCTAGCATGTATAGGGACCAGGACATACACAAACACACACACACAGTTTATTACTTTGAGCACCCCTCTAAATCCATCTAAAATTAGAAATAGTCCCCTGTGAAGCTGGCAGGATGCTGGATGCCAGAATGACCTGGAAGAGGCTTATTTCTGCTATAACTGAGACTGACACAGATACCTCTCAGGTCCTAGGTCCTAGCCAGAGGAGGAAAAGATGTTGTCAAACCAGAAACTACTCTGTCAAGGACCAAATACTGTATCATACCAAATGAAGCTCCAGCACCAACAACTGTTCTGGAATACCTCCTGGATCCACTACATAATGGATCCACAGGCACTGGCTCTTTAAGCACCATTTAAGTAATTCCAAGATTTGAAGTTTTCTGAGATCCCTTTGAACCTAAGGAGCAAGCTATATCTAGTGTTTTGCCCTTAGATCCATGGCAATTTTTCTATCACTTTGATGAGAGTTCCTCTGGAGGGTCCAAAGAGGATTATTCAAAACTGTCTCCTCCTAAATGTGAAACTCACACAGAAAGAACATCAAGGAAAAAGTGACCTTTGCCAAGACAAAAAAGCAGCAAGTGTGTTTGTTACAGACATTTTACAGACACAGCACATCTACAATCTTCTTGTTTGTGTTAGTAATGTTCTGGAGCAACCAGTACCATCAAACTTTCTATGTACCTACAATAATGAAACTCATAAACCAAGAAACCTAGGACACATGGAACAAAAATAGTCCAGACCCAACCATCACACAAAACAGTGAACTATATATAAAGTAAACGAAAAGATGAGGGTTCTTAAAATTAGCGACAGAATTGGCCCACTGAAGCAGCACATGCCTGGTATGCACTAGAAACTTTTGTCAGTGTAGTAACATGGGTTTGCAGTGGGATTTTTTAATAAATGTTTTATATTGGCAAAAGCCCTAGTGTAGAGACAGATATACCATCAAAAAACTGTTGTCAGTATAGCCTAGTTCATTTGGGGAACTGGTATAAGCTATAAAAGCCAAAGCCCATATTTGCTGATAGAAGCTACGTCTACAGCAGGAGGGTTTCCTGGTATTGCTATACTGCCAAACATTTTCTAGTGTACTCACTCTTTCACTACAGGTATGCTATTATGTAAGTATTTCAAACATGACCAAAGGACTGTGTTGCCAAGATAATACGTTTTGGCTCACAAAAACTAAGGAGAAAATATTCTAATAGGTAAATTAACACTATTGAGGTCTCCTCATATTTCAAGCCACTTCAGAGTTTTAATTTTTTTTTAAAAATAAGATTATGTTTAAAAACAAACGTCTTTATATATAGATATTAAAAAATGATTCTTCAGAAAATGACAATGCCACTACGGTACTTTAGAACAGTAATTTTCTAACAGGCACTTTATAAGTTCCTCATTTTAAGATGAGCACATATAAAACTTATTTCTGAGCAGGATAATCTTGCTATATATTTTGTTAATATATTTATTGATAGAACTATGTGGAAAACTTCATCAGCATGCATTTATCAGATGGCCTGTCAGTCAAATAAGCAGCCTATAGATACCACAAGACTATGATACATTTGAACTTGCCAACACCTCGACGCTTTAATTTTTTAAAATCAAATAAGAAAACTGCACAACTTTTAAAGTAGAACACAATGAAACTCATGTCAACCACACTGTTACGTCATTTTAAGAACTAAATTTTAGTGGTGGAATGACAAGGCAGCAGTATATTGCACACTGCACAACTGTGACCAATACGCACATTTAAGGTTCAGGATACAACAGTAAAAACATAGGCTGTCCTTGCAAGGAAAGCCTATGTTTACATTAGATGGCCTTCAAAATAAATGTACTGTAGTGTTAATTCTTTAAGTAATCAGAAAGAATGCAGGAACAAATTTCCAATTACTACTTCAGATCCAAAGTTCTGTTAATAAATGTGGTTAAAAAGCGGTTTTAAAAAAAATGGATCCAGGATACTTCGCACACAGTATCTTATTCTTAAGTACGTATTCCGATTCACATCTGCTTGTTTACTAGGAATTTTTGTGTGCACTAATGCCCATATTCAACATTGCAAAACAAACCAACTACTGAAGAGCAAATTATGTTGCAAATTTTGTGAACAAAAGTACAAAATACATTACTGGTTTGTAATGATTATGAAAGTATACCATCAGGAAGAACTCAGTTTGATTTTTGAACAAGCTGTGCTTTAAGAAAAGCTTTAAGACTTGTTAACTAGTCAAATTTGATATGGAAGTCATTGAGAATATGAAACACTAAAATGCCATTTTTACATTTTTTTTCTGAGTGCTACTGAATTTAATAGGTTTTCTTTTTACAGTGGATAATATGAACACCTCTACAACTATTAGTAATTTCATAGCTAGTAAAGAAACCAGTTAACTATGTGTGTTTAATAGAAAAATCTGTAACCTAGTTTTAGACAGTTTCTACTAATTACTGTCATTTGAACTAGCACTTCAATCCTTTTCAAATTATTTCTGTGTTTAGAAATACTTGAATTTTCCTCACAATTCATGATCTTGTCTGCTTCCTGCTGTATTCAAACACAAATGCAAAAGTTGACATTCAGCTTGCCTTGTAGAAGTATAGCTTGGGCTAGAGGGGGGGAACAAAGTGTGTTATATTCAGGATTATTTTTAAGTCTCCTAGTTATATTTTGCTGTCTTCTTGCTTTAAAACTAATACACATTTACAGGCTTATTTTTAACAGAGTATAACCGTCATTTGTACTTAAAGGCATAACTATAAATTTGTTTAAGATTTTAGTCAGAGGCCTTTATTAAAAAAATTCCAATTCAATTGTTCAGTTTGTATTGCACTAAAAAAAACCTTTCAAAACACTTAGTTATTTTTCCATAACATACTTGACAATCTAGCAATAAAAACCATTTCCAACATATCAACAGTTTCAGTGAAATATAGGAGACACAAGGTGGGTGAGATATTTTCCTTTATTACCAGCTTTCAAGCTACAAAGAACTCTTCCTCAGGTCTAGGAAAGGTACTCAGAGTGTCAGAGCTAAATACAAGGTCAAACAAATAGTTTATCGTAAGTAGATAACCCATATTCTAAGGGACAATTCAAGCTGAAGTGGTCCATTAACACCCCTATGTTTATGGGAGGGGGGAGGGGATTTAATGGGTTACAGATTGTTGTTTTATAAACCATAAATCCAGTCTCTTTATTAAGACCATGATTTTTAGTGTCTAGCAAAGTTATGAATTTAAGCTCTTAGGCTCATCTTTTCAAGTTGTTGTGCAGGTTTCCTTTGCAGATGAGGACTGATAGGTCAGATATAGAGATTGCTTTGTGAAAACTGTTCAGCCACAGGTGATACGGTGTTTTTCTCTTTTATCATTTTCCTGTGTAAGTTCATTCGAGAACACAGTGATTGTCTGGTTTCATCCATATAGTTGCTATTGGGGCATTTAGTGCACTGGATGAGGTACTCCACATGTTGTGATAGGCATATGTAGGACCCATGGATCTTGAAAGGTGTGATGTGGCGGAGGTGGATCATTGTAGCAGTGGAGATATGTCTTCAGGTTTTGCATCTGTTGTTTTGGCAAGATCTGGTGCCACTTTGAGTTGGTGTGTCCTGGTCTGTGGGGAACTTGCTTCTGATGAGTTTGGAGAGGTTGGCAGGTTGTTTGAAGGCCAGAAGAGGGGGTTCAGGAAAGATTTTGTTCAGGATGGGGTCCCCATTGAGTATGGGCTGGAGTTGTTCGATAATACCCCGTATGGGTTCCAATGTGGAGTGGTAGGTGACAACTACGGGTGTGTGGCTGGGGGGGGGCTAGGATTTATTTCTGTACTGAAGTAGGTTCTCTTGGGGCATTTGGGTGGCCCATTACATGATGTGATCTACTTCTCTGGTGGAGTGTCTTTGTTGGGTGAAGGCGATTTTGAGTATGTTAAGTGTATATCCCAGACTTCCTCCTCAGAGCATATTCTGTGGTATTTGAGTGGCTGGCTGTAGATAACAGATTTCTTGGTTTGTTTGGGGCGGTTAACAGATATATGAAGTTAAGTGTGGTGATCTGTGGGTTTCTTGTATGTAGTTGTCTGTAGAGTTCTATAGTTGAAGCTGATCATGGTGTCCAGCAAGTTGATACTAGTGTGGGAGTGTTCCAGAGAGAGTTTGGATGGGCAGTGGTTCCTTAAGTTGTGGAGGAAATCTATGAGGGAGCTTAAGTCGTCTGTGCAGAGGATGAAAATATCGAATCTCAGGTGTATCATTGGTTTTGTGGTGCATTTGTGCAGTAATTCTTCTTCAAGGTGGCCCATGAAGAGGTTGGTATATTCGGGAGCCATCCTAGTACCTATGGCAGTTTGACTTAGTGTTTATTGTTGAATGTAAAATGGATGAGTTTGGCATGTGTTTTTGGGTAGGTATCTGAGGACTGTCCATTGTCTTGTAAATATTTGAAACAGGCACCCATGCCGTCATTATTAGGGATTCTGGTATCTAGGGAAATGATGTCCATGGTAGCAAAGATGGTATTCTGAGGAACACACTAACTCAAAGTGTCACAACACCCTGCCAAAACAACAGATGCAAAACCTGAAGACATATCTCCACTGCTACCATGATCAACTCCCAACATATCGCACCTTTCAAGACCTATGGTTCCTACAGATACCGATCACAACGTGTAGTGTACCTCATCCAGTGCACTATATGTCCCAATAACTACTGTGTGGGTAAAACCAGAAAGGCAATCAGGAGAGTCTTGAATGAACTCACACAGGAAAATGATGATAGAGAAAAACAATGTATCACCTGTGCTGAACACTTTTCACAAAGCGATCTCTCTATATACGATCTATCAGTCCTCATCCACAAAGGAAACCTGCACAACACTTTCAAAAGATGTGCCTGGGAGCTTAAATTCATAACTTTGCTAGACACGAACAATCACGGTCTTAATAAAGTCACTGGATTTATGACTTATGACAACAATCTGCAACCCACTAAACCCCATTTGTCTTATGACTCCAGGGGTGTTGTGACGTAGTGGGGATTTTCCCTTGTTATGTTATATGTGAGCCTTACTGTTTTGCATGAATGCTGTGTGTGCCTCAGTTTCCCTGTGTATTGCAGCAATGTCTAAGTGGTGGGAATATGGGTGTGTGACTTTTGTGGAGGCTGCTCCAGCTGCCTGCGTGGATGCTATGGCTGCCCCTTCGTAACCTCAGACCCAGGAGGGGGATGCGACCAGGTGACTCTTGCCGGGAAGCGAGACAAATGCCGGAGGAGGAGCAACGGGCAGGGCAGGGGCCAGGCAGCTGGAAGCAAGTCAGTCTCAGCTGGCTTGGGGCACAGGGGGCTCCCCTCCCCCAAAGATGGTCTTGGCTGAAAGTCACTGATTTCTGTGCTAACAAGTTCTGTCCTACACTGTGTTCCTGTCGACTAATAAACCTTCTGTTTTACCGGCTGGCTGAGAGTCACGTATGACTGTGGAATTGGGGTGCAGGGCCCTCTGGCTTTCCCAGGAACCCCGCCTGGGCGGACTCGCTGCGGGAAGCGCACGGTGTGGAAGGGGATGCTGAATGCTCCGAGGTCAGATCCAGGAAGGTCGAAGCTGTGTAAGCTTCTTGCCCTGGAGACAGTATGCTCACAGAGAGGAGACTGGCTTTGTATGGAATAGTTCCAGAGCATCACCCCGGTGACTCCAAGACAGGTGTTAACAGGTCACTTCACCCTGAAAGATACCTTAGAATATGTGCTAACTACTTATGCTACACTATCTGTATTAGCTGTGACACTGAATATCTTTCCTAGACCTGAGGAAGAGCTCTGTGTAGCTCAAAAGCTTCTCTCTCTCACCAACAGAAATTGGTCCAATAAAAGATTATACCTCACCCGCCTTGTCTCACTAATATCCTGGAACCAACAAGGCTACAATCATTGGGAAATATTTATGTACTAATTTTATATTGTGTTATGCATTAAAAGTTCCAGTTATAAGAGGTATAACTCCCCTTCTACTTACTGATATGCTTTTTAAAAAACACAAAACACGTAGAAATAATTGCATGAAGCAGAATTTACTTTTATGTACAGGCTTGCATACTGAGTACTGTATATGAGAAGTGTGCATATAATTTAGTTTTTTATGTAGTTCAACGTTCCATCCACTTCATGTAATATTTGTTATTTCAGATATTTCCGTATGAGATGCGATTTAATACTTTTTCTTCCTACAAAGATATTGTGCAATCCCTGCACTGCTAAACTTGATTGTAAAAGACAGCTACTGCAGTTGCCACTAAAATCTTCACAATTGTTCTTTGCCATAATACTAATTGCTGGCAATATTGCTTGTACTAATCATGGAAGATAGCACAAATAGTACTGTAATGTTAGTTCAGCAAAGGCAAAATTGTAAAGGTTTGACAGCAAGCACTATACTGTCCGGTACTTGAAAGAAATAATTTTTTGTAACAATAATAATCAGTTCTCGCTTGTATAGTGCATTTCATCATGCACAGATTATAAATTGCTTTAGAAAGGAAAGTCATTTGCCTTATTTTACAGATGGAGAAACTAAGGAACAGATGTGAAATTACTTGCTCCAAGTCATACAGCAGTGCCTGTGGCAGAGCAGAAAAGAGAAATCAGGTCTAGCCATTAGACGATAATGCTGCTTAGAGCCCTACAGGCACACAGTTTTTACCACTTTCAAAGTTTCGTTAAAAAAAAAAAAATCAATCAGCCCCACTCTCTTATAGGCCCTGATCAAAAGCCCACTGAAATCAATTGGAGTCATTCCATTGACTGCAACAGTCTTTGGATCAGGCCCATAATCAGCTAACTCTCCACAGTAAAGGAATGTGATCATTTTCATAGATATTGAAAGTGTTGCTTCATGGTTGACAATAAATAGCCCTCTCTAATAAGCGTGTCAGCATCCTTTTCCTACGAAATACCTAATTTTCATTGATCAGGCCCTCTGTCTCAGTAGTATCATTCACATTTAAGTCAGCTAGTAAATAGTCAAGATGAGAATCCAGGCCGCTTGTTCTTAGTATAACTAAACAGAAACTTCTGCATTGCTAAGTGGTATACGCTTATGACCCTTGTTCACCAGACTCAAAAGAGTTAAGATATGATTATCGTTACTTAACACCCAATTTATCCTTGAATCACTGTCCACATTGGCTCTAAAAGAAGTGGTCTTAGGCAGCTCTAAACATTATTAGGTATGTTACAGGCTTCGGAAGTAATGTTTCAGAAGGATGTAATATCAGTCCTTAACACATTTTCATAAAATCCAGTTGAAAGGAGTAGAAATGAAATATGAATCATTACTAGTATGCTATAAAGCAAAGTGCTTCATTTGACTATATTCAACCAGTATAGAAATATTAACCTTCACAACACATTTCCTTATGTGCAGTAGGTAAAAATCCCCATTACACAGATATATAAAGGGAGGCACAAACACTGTGTCTAGCTCAAGGTTTCTCTTCAACGCAGCATTAGAAGTAGGAAGAGAAACCAGAGTTCTAGTCTCAAGTCTTAGGTACTAAAGAACATTCCCTCTGGATTATAGTTAGGCTTGGCAGGATTTGATTTGAACTGTTAGTCCTTAGTAAACATCTATTTCACCTGACACATTGAAACAGATTAAACAAAAATATCCACTGATAACAGTCGGCAAGCACGATGTCCCACCTACTTTGCGCCTACAGGAATCCAGCCCCATAGCGGCACAGGGAACTCTCTGCAGTCCCACTGTCATGGTCCCATTCACTCACACACCAGCTGGGAGTGTGGGGAACATCCCCAGGCAGGAGCCATGCAGAAAGGGGGTGGCCTCCCCCAGGAGCTTCTGCTCTGCACTGCCAAAATGACAGCTTTCTGCACACCTCACAGCTGCAGGGATCCAGTGTCATCAGTCCTGTAGCCACACAGGTAGCCCCCTGTAACTTCAGTGTGAAACTGGAAATTTATTTAAATGGAGGGGGGGGGGGAGCTTAAAAATAAAAATTGATATTAACTGAATTTCAAATAAATAATAATCGAATTCTTCCAGGCCTAACTATAGAGAATTAAATTTTTCAACTCAGGTTCTCTTTCTGCACAAGTAAATTGCAACAGAAGTGTTTATATTTTCGACAACTAAAGCTTTTGGCACATTAATGAGGTAATTGCAGCACGTTCAGAGTTGGTTTATACTAAAATAAGAAAGCAGCTTAGCTGAAGTCCAATGAATTCACAGGCCTGTCCAAGCAAACAATTACAAAAAAAAATTAGACCAAGCACTCACTTTTTGATTTCTCGGAGGAGCATTCGAATGAGGATGGCCTGCAGTGGCTCAATCATTAATTTCCTCCACATATCAAGTGCTAGCTGTAAAGATACAAACATCACAGAAAACTTATCCCATAGTAAATGCAGTTTAAAAATCCACAAACTGAAGCGAGATTTGGGCAGGAATTAACATCCTTCCCAATATTTGTTTCCATTCTCAATTCTTTTGTTTGACAAATCCCAGATCTGCTTTATCAACAATATTTACACAGATCCACACCTACATGTGTTTCTCCCACCCCCAGGTTGTACCTTATTTAATTTTGCTTTTCAGATAAGGAACCGACAAGTCCTCTATAAAACTTTTTAACTTGATTTTCCAAGGTGCTCAATACTCCCACTGAAAGTCAAGCTATATATTTTTAGATTGTACACAGTTTTAATTTTAAAAATCAACATTTAAAAGAACACAGTTGAATTATAAGATGTGTTTTACCTCTTACATCTACTTTCAGAGGTACTTACCTCTCCTATTTCCATCAGTGGTTCACTTATATCCACACCTCCATAGCCATACTGAAGATCAGCTTCAGTTAATTTGTTCTTCTTAATAAACTGTGTGTTGAGGTACCTATGGAAACAAAAGCATTCTAATCAACCCCCAGAGCATAAAACTGAGTGAGATGCTAAATACTTTAATAACCTTTGTAACCACACAATGTCTTTAGCTTAGTGGAAGGCGAGAAAGCAGGTGACTTTGAAAATGACTATTACACAGATAAGACCTTTTGTATAAAAACAAAGACTGTAGAACCTCCCTGAATTAATTAATTTGAACTACAGCATTAAAAAATTAAAATAAAAAAAAATTTAAAAAGGCAATTTTTTTTAAAAAATTGCCAGTGATGGAAAATTGCCACAACCCTTGGCAAGTTGTTCCAATTTCACAGAGTAAAAGTTTAAGGCCAGAAGGGACCATCAGATCATCTAATCTCACCTTTTGCATATTACTGGCCACCACCACCACCCAGCACCTGTATACTAAACCCAACAACCAAAATTAGACCAAAGTATTATAGCCCACAGGAAACTAAACTATTATGTGTCACAAGCAGAGGGACAGGAGGAATCAAGATGGATCAATATCTGACATCAGTATCAGGGAATTCATGAAGAGAGAGATATACCCAGATATATCCAGATAATCCCGGCAAGTGACCTGCACTTCATGCTTCATTACTTGAAGTCTTTTAAATGAAAATTGGAGATCTTTCTAAGGCCCCGTCTACACTACCCGCCGAAATCGGCGGGTAGCCATCGAAGTATCGGGGATCGAATTATCGCGTCTTGTCTGGACGCGATAAATCGATCCCCGAACGCGCTACTTCGAACTCCGGTACTCCTGCAGGGCGAGCGGAGTTACCGGAGTCGACGTGGGAGCCGCGAACTTCGATCGCGGCGCCGCGCGGACGCGAGGTAAGCGCGCCAAATTCGAACTAAGGTACTTCGACTTCAGCTACGCGAATAGCATAGCTGAAGTCGAAGTACCTTAGTTCGATCCCGCCCCTAGTGTGGACCAGCCCTAAGAGATATGCTCTACCTCAACCAGGAGTTATGGTCTTAATGTAGAAATTATTGAACGAAATTCTCTGGCCTGTGTTGTGCAAGAGGTCAGCCAGAAGGAACGATTATGATAGTCTTGTCTTAAAAAATCTGTTACTGCCCCTTGTCTCTCAGACATTTGTTTTTCCTAGTTAAATATTTTACTTAGATCAGTTCTTACAAAGACCGGACATTTGAAAAATTGAGACAATGCAAACTTCAAACATCAGATTTCTATGAATTATTCCAGTTATACCACTACCTCGGATCCAAACCAGATTGAGAAGAAATAAAGCAGCCAACATCTTTGAATCTGTGTTGATAAAGGGATTAATTGCGAAGTTGGACTGATACTGAGATCAATAAGTTGCAACATAAGAAATAAAAAGGGGAACTAGAGTGTCGGGGTACCACAGAAAATGATTCCTTAAAAATACCAACCAGTAGAAAATTGCACACTTCTAAGACAATCACTGACCAAAAACAACAACAAACAAACAAACACCCCACATACACACCCCAGCTCAAACCAGATACAACCAATGCTTTAGAGGACATGGGGCAAGTTTGACAACCACTTACATCACATACAAATACATAGTTTAAAAAAAAAAAAAAAGTTAAAATGGAGTCATTTCAGTAACAGCTTCCCAGTGCTGCAAAGTTTGTGTTGTAAACACAGCACGGAACTAGGAGGTGGGTGGCAGGGTTAGTTAAAAAACGTGCTATTTATTTTTTTAAAATAAATAAATACTTCTGTTAGTCTCAGGTTATGTGATCTGTTTAGTGAAATTTATAGGCCAAAGTTGACCTGACACTATCCCTTTAAACAGAAGCAAGACCTCGGTGAGGGATTAATTATGCTTTACTGTTATGAGATTTGCTCATTATTAATGTAGATCCAAGTTGTCAGAATTTAACTCTACTACTCTTCAACCTAAAATTGTATATACATTTAGCTCAAATATGTGTAGACATAAATTAGCACCATTCTTTTTAGGAAGTAGGGAGATCACAAAGGAGAGATGTGGGAAGATGGAGAGGAGAGAAGTGGGAAGATGTTACCAAGTGGATATCACTTTAACACCGGAGACTCATAATTTTGCTTTATGATGCTAACTGTTGCATGCTTAATGATCACTTAATAGTACATGATCTTGCCAATTTGTAATTACATGCAATTGGATCATGCAGAACTATACATATTCAAGTTCTTTGATTGTTTTGCAAGCACATTTGGATATCTATATATCTAACTGCTGTATCCATTGCTAATGAATGTGTTTTAACAGATTCTTTGTAAGTATTGCTATCTGGGCTGATGTATCCAATTCATTATCTCAATTTTGTTTTATCCGCTTAGTCCTGCCTTATTACCTGTGAGAAGTAAAATGGTAATAAAAAAGCTTGACATAACAGAACTGCCAGGATAGGAACATGTTTTACTGTCTCAACCCCCTAGCCCTTGCCTCCCCTCTTTCTATCCATCAGTGAGCCACAACATGACATCACCTGTTGTGTAAATTCTACAGGGCAGATATGAGTCCTTACTTGTTTCTGTGATGTGCTTAGTATCTTTTTGTGCATTTGAAAATAGTAAATAAAGAATTCCACACAAAGGTTACAAAAATGTTGCATACTCCTAAATTGTAGTTATACTCTGAATAGCAACTCTAAAAAATGGATTATAGGATTATAAATTTTGTTTTATGATCTGACTAGCCCTCTGCCTAGTCAAGAATTGCTAACTTTCAGATGTTAAAGTGATTGATAGGAGTACATAAACAGATACACAAATTTCTTCCTACACTAGTTAGTGACTGTAGAACATTTAGTTAAATTGCAATCCTACATTAATATTTGCCTGTATTGTGGAAGGATGCCACTGGATTTTTATTATTGTGTTAAATGAGATGGATGCTTTACATAGAGCAATAGAGGTAGTTTACACCATTAATCTGTTTGAGACTCAAACTACCGAAGTCCCATGTATTCCAGTTTGCATGTAAAAAAAAATCCTCACAGCTCCCAACTGCTAGCCCTGTAAATTAAGCCTGGGCTCGGGGAGTCAAATTAGGTTAACTCCTTCTCACACAATGAAAGTTCTGCAAGCTCCATTAGCCAAGTTATATCTGTATTGAAATTGTACTCTCAGTATTCAACTAACTGGAATCGAGCAAACAAATTCTGATGACAGAAAGGAGGAACAGAATCTAGATCATTCAGTGTAAGCTGTATTGGCTCTTCAGTATTAACAGGAATAAAAAGCAGTACAAGCTCATTAAAGAGAACAGAGGGTATCATTTTTAATGTAGGGTCACAATTTAAGGGCTCTGTACTGATCTTTGGACTTACACATGCATTATTAGACAATATGTATGACCCATTCAGCTCATGTATGAATATTCAGTCCAGCAGTCTTCTTTTCTGCTGTGCAAATTGCATGAGTGATTATTCACAAGTACTATAATTGTAAAAAGTATTTACTATGATAGGTACATACAGACAGGGGTAATAGCCAGTTTTCATCCCCACAAACTAAAATGCAAATCTTGCTGTGCAACTTTTATTACTTATTCTGATTCAAATGAGTGAGCACTTCACTGGAAGGCAAAACACAGCACACTTCAGATTTCTTAAAGATGCAGCTCCTTTCCAAGTGAAGAGATCAGTGATCAACAAAAATGTGTTTCACATTTTGAAGGATCCTTAGGCTTAAAGTCAATGGTATACATCAAGGGGAACAGGATGGCACAATACTTCTCTGGCCCTGATCCTAAGTGTGCCACGTTAGTGTACCATTTTATACAAATGGTGCTGCTCTACAATATAGTTGTGTAATACTTTAATGGGTTTTGCTTGTAACTGAATTACTGGGTAGTGCAGTGCTGTAGCCAGAACTTTTTGCTATGGGAGCTTTTGTATTTAAATAATATTTTTTTTTAATTATATGTAGTAAAAATATGTATTTTTTAAATTTCATTTTAAAATTAAATAGACTCTTTAGATTTATAAGATAGCTTCCCTTCTTCTGCAGAGCCAGCTGAAAACAAACACAAATGTGTTAGATGTATGCTTATAACATTAGTGATGCTCTTGCTTCAATGATGAAGTTGACAGGAGTATAAACACACTTTCTGCTGTATCTAGTCATTTGGGATGTCCAGGTTGGGACACCATCTTTTTTTTTTGGATGGTGGATACTTAACCTTTTCTGAAAAACAGGCTGTTTTAAAACATCTAAATTGGGCACCCAAAAAATTACTAGTCTCACTCGAAAATCTTGGCCAATATTTCTATTTAATAGAAAAATTGAGGAAGAGGAATAGGGGAATTGTACTCTAGCAAGCAGTGGCTTCAAAAAGGATTTAGGAATTATAGATAACCAACAGAATATGAGCTAGCAGGTGTAACGCTATGATAAAAGGGTAAATACAATTCTTAGTTGAATAAATGGGAATATCAAAAGTAAATACATATTTACCATTGTACATGGTATTAGGGAGACCACTACCAAAACAGCATGTCCACACTTTAATTTATTTTCATGTTCTATGTTTCTTCACGTCAAAGAAATGCAATATCATCATCAGTGACAACACGTGAACCATGTGCTCCTCAAAGTGCAGGTAAGTTAAAAAGTGGTTTATTGTGTCCATTATGCAGTTAATGTCTTAACAGTGCTCTACAGGGGAAAAGAGCAAGTAGGGTGTTGGACAGATCCTTTAGCAGGTAAACGTTCCCTTCTGTAATAATCTGCCACTCCATGAGAGGGGAAACTGTAGTTCAAAATAGGTACACTGGTTCTATACGACTTGAAACTTGCCTCTTTAATTGACAGTCTTGAAATTAAGAAAAGATAAAATGCTGTATGACATTTTCTTTTATATTTCCTGTATGCCTGTTCCAGCTCCAATTGGCATGTCTCATTCATCTAAGCAGGGCAGCAGGATCTGAGCAAGGTTGCCTGTCCAGTGATGCACGGGGCTGCTGGTGGCAACTGTAGCTTCGACACTACAAACGGGGATACTCTCCTCCTCCTCCACTCAAAATCACTACTGTGGGTGCTCAGGCAGCAAAGTGATGCTGGTCGTTTCGGGCAGGAACATTTTTATAAAGTCCAAGACCAGAAGAGACCACTGTAATCATCTAGTCTGACCTTTTATATTACAAGGCCATAGCACTTCCCCAAAGAAATTCCTAGGGCATACCTTGTAGAAAAACCATACACTCTTGACTTAAAATGGCTAGTAATGGAGAATCCATCACAACCCTTGGTAAACTGTTCCAATGTTAATTATTCTCACTAGTAAAAATGTACACCTTATTTCCAGTCTGAAATGGTCTAGCTTCTACTTTCAAGCACTGACCATGAGAACGGGGCATACTAGGCCAGACGAAAGGTCCATCTAGCCCAGGCCACTGTCCATCTTCCGACAGTGGCCAATGCCAGGAACCGCAGGAGGAATGAACAGAGTAGGTATTCATCAAGTGATCCAACCCTTTCCACCCATTCCCAGCTTCTGGCAAACAGAGGCTAGGGCAGTGGTTCTCAATTTATTTATCACTCTGGGCCACATGTGCATTACCTGGGCTGCAGAAGCAAGGTAACCCCCGCCCCAGACCCTACTGGGCTGCAGGGGCCAGGTAACCCCTGCCCCAGACCCTACTGGACAGCCCAGACCCCACTGCGCAGCCAGAAACCCGGACCCCGCCATGCGGACCGGCCTTTTGCACACAGCTGAGCTGGGCCGCAATTGTGTGCTAAGTGGGTTGCATACTGCCCATGGGTTGAGAGCCGGTGGGCTAGGGACACCATCCTTGCCAATCCTGACTAATGGCCATTGATGGACCTACCCTCCATGAATGTATCTAGTTCTTTTTTGAACCCTGTTATAATCTTGACCTTCACAACATCCTCTGGCAATGTTCTTATGTTTTAGATAGACAGAGGCTCCCCTGAAAACACTGTTTTTAGGTTGTTAGCTTGATCATTATGCAATTTCAATTTGGGTCAACATTTCCACCCCCAGAAAAATTGTGCACACAAAAACAAGCTCATTTACCTCAAGGAAACATGTCAAGGTGAAGACTTTTGTAGCTGTATACAACACAGATTTTTATTTTATTTTTATTCTTTTAGGTAGGTTTTCATCGTAGTTTACATTAAACTCATCTGAATGCATGACCTGAGCTTGTCTGCGCTGATAGAAGTATAATTTGATGGTAAAAAGTTTGAGAACCACGAACATGAACCCTCAAATACAAAATTCCAAGCACAATCACTTATTTCAGATAACAGCATTACCATAAGTTAAAAGGATTTCATGCTATTTCAAGCTCCCAAGTTTTAATAACCTGCAAACCCCTTTCACTAAAATGTCAAGTCTCATGAACCCCCTCCTAAAAAAATGAAGAATTCCATGGATTTTCTCCCTTACCTCAGCATAAATATAAAAGAAGTGATTGTGGAAATATAAAGTTTGTTTTTATGACATGCTTATTACACAATTATTTATCATTACAGTATTTTTATTGCCCTTTTCATAATGTAACACTCTTCCAAGATCTCACTTTTGTAGCTTGTGTCACTTTTGATTAAGCCTGTTATAAGACAAGGCTCCTAGCAGAGGTGCCAGCAGAAAAACAGTGGTGCAGGGGTGAAGCTCCCGCGCACCCCAGGGGGACACCGTCGGAAAAGTAGGGGGCCCCGTGGGGCCACTGGAAAAAAGGAGGGGCGCGCTGACGCAGGAACGACACATGACCCTCATCGCCCCCACATACTGGCTCCTTATTTTCATCAAGGAGTATCAGATGTGAAACAGCATCGAGGTATTTAAGAAGCCAACTCAGAGTTCCTCCTACACCAGCATTCAGGTCTTGAGCAGTCCAGGCAAACAATGCACCTTACAACAAAGCTGAAACTTGTTCTTCATAATAATTTAAAAACACTAGCAGCCTATTTAGTTTTAAAAACAGCTAAAAATATCCTCCTCCCTTTCCATTTCGTAAAAGGAGTCTTGAAGTTTAAATCTCCTCAGTGTGATAGATATGCTTGCTTTTATCTGCTTAGCTTTTGGAAATCACCAAGGCTCTGGGCTGCTGGCCCCATGCTGCCCAGGGTCCCTATGGACAGCTCTGTCCGCCATTAGGGATTTTTTTCCCCGTAGAACCCCCTGTAACATGAGGGTTCATGAACCCCTGTTTGGGAACCACTGTACTATTTGTTTGCCTTTAAAAAAATAAATAAATAAAGTGCATCCATATAAGCCTCAAGGTGAAAATACCACAAATTAGAAGGCAAACCAAAAATCTCTCCCCACTATCTATCCAGCAGACACCCTGATAAAGGAAAACCTCAATTTTAAAAGTCTCCGGGGACACCTAAAACTTCCCTAAAAACTGAGATTTCAAAAAAATAATGGGGAAATAGCCTATTGGGCTAGAGCACACAAGAGACATTTTAGATTTAAAGGAAATAATTTAACACTGAAGGTAATAAAATAGGGTTTACCTATAAATACAAGAACAACCTTGAATTGGGTCCAGTAAGTCAAAGGCTATGTCTACAGTTCCACTTATGTCAGCAAAACTTATGTCGCTCAAGAGTGTGAGAAAACACCCCTGAGTGACATAAGTTTTGCTGGCATAAGTGCTCGCGTGCGTAGCACTATGTTGTGGGAGATGCTCTCTCCCGTCGGCATAATGCAGCTACACGAGCGATCTTACAGTGGCACGGCTGTATCGGTATAGCTGTGCCACTGTAAGCTTGTTAGTGTAGACATGGCTTAAGGGAAGACTATTCCGGAGTCAAAGATTCTTCACTGAGAATGGTGTCTCCAGTCCCTGACATTCCAAACTAGGATCAGTTAACAGAAGCATGCAAGCTTAACTCAACTGAGAGTATCCATTAATACCAAAGTTTCAAACTGGATAAATCATACCAGATGTAGTGTTGAGGGTGTGGGGGAGAAATCTAATGTCCAACACTATCTGGTACCGTGCATGCTCGCTTGGTATGAGCAGCAGTAGAAAACAATGCCCCATGTTCTAATCATGCCTCTGTCACTAATTCACTCTGTAGCCTTGGTCAATTCACAACTTGTTTAAGTTTACAGATCTGTAAAATAGGGATAAACTACCTGTCAGAGCTTTGTGAATATTCATTATCATCAGAGTTCGATTATGATCAAAAGTGCTACAAGTGCTAAGTAGTATTACAGCCAGTGACCTTGAGACTCCAGAGTCAGCATACATTTAAAATGGAAGAATACTAGACCCCTCTGGACTACATGCCATACACAGAAGTAGACTCGTTTGAAGAGCTAGTGACATTTTTAGTAAAACAAAACTCTGCTCATATTCAGTAGATAAAAAAATCAATTCAACTTGTTCACCTTTCACTCCTGATAAGCAGATGCGATTCAGAAGTCAGAGAACCAAAGTTTTCCCATCTAACTATAGCAGCACAGACAGCATTAATTCGATTCTATGCATGAATTATTTCAACCATGTTACATATAGACATTCAAGGAATTAACTTCTGAAGTGGCGACAAGATGCCTCATGTATAGAAAGTTATTCCCTAAAGAGATTAGAGTAGAGCAAGAAAGACTAGAGAAATAAAAAGGTTATTTATTAACACAGTAAGCATTCACATAGACCATTGTAGGCACAGCGAATGGAGAGTCATTTTAAGAAATTCCAAGGGTAAGAGGATGTTTTGTCAGATGGAAAGTGGGCAGTTTTGGAACTAAAAGCACAGTACATAGCAGAACTTTGTTCACACCATTAAAGCCACTGGGGAAAGTGTGTACGAGAACCACAACAGAAATAAGCTACAATGTTTAACGTTGTTCCTCATTTAGCTTTTATGTTGGTCAGCTGAACTATCATGGACCTCAACTAGGAGATTTTAGCACATGAGAATAAACTTCTGTTTTAGAATTCAAAATCAAATATTCCTTTGTACCAGTTTTAGCAAATGAATTCTATAGCTTGGGAAAGGGAGTGTCATTTGTAATGTTTGTATAGTGAAGAGCATAATGGACCAGGCTTGTCCCTTAGGTACTACCACAACATAAAGAAAGATCTATGGGAAAGTCGACAACTGTAAAGGTGGTTATGTATCATAAATTTAATCGTGATAACAGAATCCTATTTTGAAATGGAGTTCAGACTCGTTTTTAATGGGGAACTCGAAACATGTTCGGCAACCTCGAGATAAAAAAAATTATGAGTAACTCCTTACTCATCTACTCAGTGACAATTATGTTATCAGTTCCCCCCCCCACTTTGCTGGCTTTGAATTTTAAAGGATAAAGGATAAAATATAGCTTCATCTGATTAAAAAACTGGCTCTCTCTGTTGGCAGGTGGACTACTCAAATATTGTAATTCAAATAAGCCTGTACATTTTTAACCCTATAAGTAGTATGTACCACAGTTATACAATAAAATGTCTCTGCCATGATCCAACACGTGTAAAATACACAGTCATCACAAGTGACTAATCACACATATACCAGAAAGACACTTTACCCAAGTGGCTGGAATGGCTAACGTAAGTAGTCTTCTTAGTTTAACACACTTACTCAAAAATGGAACACTCCCAGAAAAATTATGCAAAACAGTGTCAGTGAAATCCAATTTATATATTACACAATACAAGTGGATTTTTATTCATATGAATTTTTCAATCATGATTAGTGTCAATGTGTAATGGATTGGTATCTGAGTGGCTAGCAACACAAACATGCACAACGTACATGGGGCGTAATTCTGCAAATAATTAGGACTATGCATCTAGATACTCCTGTATAGCATTCACACAGGAGTAACTATATGCACAATTGTAACTCTCTACAGACACAGGCCCTCGCTACACATGTATTGGGGGGAAGGGATAGCTCAATGGTTTGAGCACTGGCCTGCTAAACCCAGGGTTGTGAGCTCAATCCTTGAGGGGGCCACTTAGGGATCTGGGGCAAAATCAGTACTTGGTCCTGCTAGTAAAGGCAGGGGGCTGGACTTGATGACCTTTCAGGGTCCCTTCCAGTTCTATGAGATAGGTATATTTCCATGCTCCCCCCACCCTCAGTTCCTTCTTGCCAGATAACTCCAACAGAGGGGAAGGAGGGTGGGATGTGGAATGGATATGAGCAACACATCTCGAAGAACACCAGTTATGGAAAAGGTAACTGTCTTTTCTTCTTCAAGTGATTGCTCTAGTGGATTCCAAGTTGTATCTGTTGGAGGTGGGTAGGAGTTCACAGACACTCGGGACAGAGCACAGCCCTGCCGAACCCAGCATCCTCCCTGGTTTGGGAGACAACTGCATAATGGTGAAGGGAAGACCATGTGGCAGCCCTACAAATGTCCTGAATGGGGACATGGGCTAAAAAGGCAGCTGACGAGGCTTTCGCCCTAGTTGAGCGTGCCCTCACAATCAGCAGCGGGGGGATTCCTGCCAGGTAGTAACAGCTACGAAAACACGAGGTGATCCATTTGGAGAGCCGCTGAGTGGAGATCAGCCGACCTCTCATGCGTTCGGCCAAGGCGATAAACAGCTGCCAGGACTTCAACCGTTTTGTCTGCTCCAGGTAAAAAGCCAGAGTCCGTCTCACATCCAGCATGTGGAGGTGGCGCTCCTCACTGGATGCATAGGGCTTGGGACAGAGCACCGGCAGGAAGATGTCCTGACCTATGGGGTAGGTGGAGACCACCTTGGGGAGGAACAAAGGATATGGTCGGAGCTGGACCTTATCCTTATGGAACACCATGTACGGGGGTTCGGAGGTCAGGGCTGAGGAAATGGCGGGAGTAGTACCCCTTGTGTCTGAACTCCGCTGGCACCACTAGGCCAAGGAGCTGCCCCACCTCCTGCTCTAGCAGGGCCTCGTAAGAGGAGTCCCCCAGGAGGGACGGGGATGGAGAGTGGTTGGGCAGGGTAGAGCTAAACTGGTGGGTGTAGCCCCAGCAGACGGTGTTGAAGACCCAACGGTCCGAGGTCAGCCGCGACCACTCTGGGAGAAAAAGCACACAACCGGTTGGAGAAGGGAAGCTTTATTGTGAGTGGATCCCTGGTATGAACTGGTAAGTCGCCCCCAGGCATCCTGTCAAAACTGACGCTTTCCCGCCTGTTTGCCCTTGGAAGGCCCAAGCTGGGGGGCAGAACGGGACTGCCTCTTTGGGCATTTCTTATAGTCCCATAACTTTTTATAAGGGGGCTCATATTTAGAGCGGGTGGCCTGGGTGGGAGCCTGCTGAGGCTTAAACTTGGTCCTGACCAGTGCTGGGACATAGAGGCCAAGTGTCTTAAGCATTGTGCGGGAATCTTTCAGGCCGTGCAATTTCACATCCATCTGTTCCGCAAACAGGGCCTTGCCATCGAACGGAAGGTCCTGCAAGGAATTCTGTGCCTCGCTGGACATCCCAGACAGCAGGAGTCACAACGCCCTCCTCATGGGACACCTCAGAGGCCACAGACCTTGCAGCCGTATCCACGGCATCTGACGCTGCCTACAGGGTCGCCTTAGCAGCCACTGTACCCTCCTCCACCAGAGCCTTGAACTCCCTCTTGTCACACTCCTGGAGAGAGTCCTCGAATTTGGGCAGAGTGCCCCACAAACTTAACTCCTACCGCCCCAGGAGGGCTTCATGGTTTGCCACCCGTAACTGGAAACTTGAGGATGAATAAACATTTCTCCCAAATAAGTCCAGCCTCCTTGAGTCTTTATTTTTTGGAGTAGGGGCTGGTTGGCCCTGCCTCTCCCTGTGGTTGACCGACTCGGCCACCAGGGAGTTGGGGGCAGGGTGGGTGTACAGGTATTCATGTCCCTTGGTGGGCACAAAGTACTTCCGTTCCACCCTCTTAGAAATGGGGGTGAGGGGGGAGGAGCCAAGGAAGCCAGGGTTTGCCACAAGGCATTTGAAAATTTTGCCACCCCTTCATGGAATTGTAGGGCCATCCTGCCCGGTACCAAAGCTGGTAGGACATTGAAGAGGGAGTTTAAGGGTTCCTCCACCTCCTCAGCCTGAAGGTTGAGGCTTGATGCCACCCTTTTCAACAGTTCCTGGTGGGCCTTAGAGTCCTCCTGTGGAACAGGTGGAGGAGGGGCCGTAATCGCCTCATCAGGGGAGGATGACGATGGGGGTGTGGTATCCTGCGTACCCACCGGTGCCAGAGGTCCCATCACTTGGTCACGCTCCGGGGGCAGAACTGGAGATGAACACCCCACCGACTCCCTTCTGGGAGGCTGAGATAGAGAGGCAGACTGTCTTTCCAAGGCTCCGGCCACTAAGCGAGCCACCACCGGTGGCTGCATCGGGGTCCACGGGGCCCATTGGTACAATGGTGCCGGCCAAAGAGCCCAGTGACACTGCACCTGTTGTGGCACCGGCGGAGCAGGCTGTTCAGCCTGACTAGCCTGTCCTAGTGACTGACGACTACGAAGGGAGGCTGGGCTGGCGTACGACCTGCCACTGTCCCACGACTCGAAGGAGCGCTGGCATCGGGAACAGTGCCGACCACATAATCCTCCACGTGATCCTGGCGTGGAGGAGTGGGAGTAACACTGGTAGGAGCTGCTCTGCGATTGGCTCTGACGGGCAGATGCATGACAGCGAGGTGCCGGCGATCTGCCTAGGACTGCGGGAGCAGTGCCGTGGTGGGGTCCTGGAGCAAGACCAAGAATGGGAACGGCGTCGATGCCCGTATCGTGACGGGCTACGATAGTCTCCCGGAGACTAGGACCTCCGCTGCCTTCTGTCCCGGTCTCAATGGGGCCCACTCCCCTCGCGAGGTCTACGGTTCCTCGAGGCGGAGTGGTGCCTGGAACCCCTGCCAGTGGGACCCAGCCATACAACCTGGTGGGGGTCGATGGCGAACGGCGTCAGGAACATTCCCTAGACCGCGCATGGTACCGACCAGGCGGTGACTGCGGAGATCCAAGTGGTGGCTTGCCTCTGGATTGGGGAGCCAATGGTGCCCTGGTACCAGCAGAGACAATGTCCCGGGCTGCTTGCAGGGCCTCTGGCGTGGAGGGCACCCAGACATCCGGGGAGGTCGGCGCCAAGTGGGCCGGGCTGCTCCGCTCAACGTGAGTCGGAGGTCTGGAGGCCGACAGGGATCGAGAACTGCCCAGCGTGGGTCAAGTCTCTCCCCCGGTCTTGCTCTGGTGTCTCGGTGGAGACGACTTCCTCTTAGCCTTTTTTGCGTGCCCCGCAGACGGAGAGCGGTGCCAGGCACCAAAGGGTCGCCGCGCACCGACACTGCGGTACTCAGTGCCGACTCAGAGCAGCGCACTGGAGTCGGGGTCAACACCAACTCCATCAGAATGGCTTGGAGCCCCTTTCCTTCTTGGTCTGAGGCTTGAAGGATCTGCATATCTTGCAGCGATCGCTGAGATGGGTTCCCCCCAGACAGTGTAAACAGTCCATGTACGGATCACTCACTGGCATCAGCCGGCTGCAAGTGTTGCACGACTTAAAGCACAGGGCATGCCCCAACCCGGGCACACTAAACTAACACTCACCTAAACTACTTTAACTACAGGTACTACTAACTATGAATGAACAAGAGTTCAAGAGGAAAGCTGCAGCCAAGTTGGAGCAGAGCAGTTCCGATGAACCTTTACTGGCAGTAGGAAGGAACTGAGGGTGGGGGGAGCACACAGTGCCCCTTATACCACGCCACAGAGGCGCCACTCCACGGGTCACTAGGGGCGCTCCCCTACGGTACTGCTAGGGGAAAAACTTCCGGCACTGGTGCACGTGGCGAGCACACGCACCTCTTGTGGAATGCACATGAGCAATCACTTGAAGAAGAACAGAAAAATGCAAAGTAAGTAAATTTAATAATTTTAGAAACTAACTTTTACGTATATGAAACCTGAATGCTGTATCGCAAGCCTAGAATGTTCATTCAACAAGTTCTTAGGAAACTATACAAGTTTCCACCTTTATACCGAAGACCAAAGATAAAATTTTTGTTTTCATATAGAGTTCTTAATATCCAAGTAATTTAGAAAAAACCTTGAGAAAAGCAGGATTTTTAAAGAGATTATAATTGAGACGATGATATAGTCCTCACCTAAACAAACTTGTGAAGCGTATACACTTCAAAAATCAATGAAGTGTCAAATTTAAAGTTTTACGTAATATAGACTAAGAACATCAGTGTTAACAATATTTTATTATCTTGGCTTTTCCTGTCCTTTTCATCCACGTCTCCTAGGGGGGTCTCATTCACTCGTGCTGCTTTGCATGCATGGAAAGAAAACAGCTATGCATAAAGGGGTTTTATTTTAAATGTCAGTGGGCAAAAATGAAACCTAACAAATCTAACCTACTAACTACTCTAACCTACCTAAAAGGTACTAAAGTAATAGCCTAATCCCTAGAAGCAAGGAATGTAGATGCTGCTCATGTTCCATCTTGCAGTCACAGGCAGTAAGAAGGAACTGAGTGATGGTTGAGGCCTCACTGTCCTGTACGCCTTTCGCTACAGGAATCAAGAGGCCATTCAGGGTGCAGGTGCCACCCCAAAGGAAGGACACTGCTATTCAAAAAAGCCCTTACATGCAAGATCAGATTCTATTTGCACCAATGATGGAAATTGTGTGGACATTCACTCAAACAATTCTTACATACAATGACATTAGTAAACTGCCTCACCCACCTTAGCTCTCTGTAATCTCTTATTGGACCAACTTCTGTGGGTAATAGAGATAAGCTTTCCAGCTACACAGAGCTCCCTCCTATCTTTAATGCAGTGTAGCATGTAGAAACAGAGAAGGGAGTTGGCACAACTTGGCCAGCCAACTTTCTGTGGACTACAAACATGTGTTCCACAGATCATCAGTAGACCACAGCTTTGGAACCACTGCACTAAACACTAATTGAGACCACAAACCTATTTCATAGAGACCATTTATTATCAAATTATAACACTGTAGTCATTAACGATCTGGGCCATATTCTAACCATGGCTAAAGCTGCCAGCATATTATGTGAGCAATCTCATCTTCTACAGCATCCTTTAGTCAACTCTGTACAAATTATTCTCAAACTTTCTTACTCCAGTGATCTCCAGTTACATTGTTTAAAAACTTGTTGGCAAAATTTACCTGTATAAACAGTCCATGTAGTCTGCCCCTTTACTGTATTCTTCCCAGTATCTATGATACATAACCAGTACTTGTTCTTCGGATTCCAGAACACGCTATGAAGGAAAAAACATGCCATATTATAAGTGTTTACTTCCAAATGTAACGGCAAAATATTTTGTACACATGCATGTGCAGTATTTTTGACAGCATAAGAGAGTCAATTGATTAATATGAGTTTCAATAGTGTACTTCAAGCCACAAGGACAAACTGAGAGTCCCTATTTCAGGGAAACTGAATTTATACTGCAAGCTGGAAGAAATATAGTTTGATTGACTCAATCGGTATATGAATGACAAAAATAGAATTGCTGAAATATCCTCATGAGTACATGTTTATAATGCAAATACTCAATTGGACAATGCTTTGGTAATCTACTTTTCTGTGCTTCCCCATCTCTCCCCTCCCTCCTATTTTCAACTTTTTTCCCCAGTAAAATATAAAGTAGAAGACACTTTTGGAAAACTATTCAAATAATTTTAGTTGAAATTATCCAGTCACACTAAATACATTTACAATCCCCCTCAAGCCAACAAAATGTAACAAAACTAAGATATATTTTGGGTTATGAGACCATGTTTTATACTCCCTTTAAAGAATAGTGAAAGCAGCAAGAATATGTACTCTGAACCTTGTCAGCTACATCTATCCACATAGGACTTGCAGAATTTCTTTGTTATGTACAGTGACAAAACATGCATATTTTTAGTCATATAATAGTTACCTTGTGCAAATGGCGTACATGATTTTCCAAAAAAAATTTAGTCTCGGTATAAAGTCTCTCTCCAAGAGGTTCTGGATAGGCCACACATAAAGCATAAATGTCCCTGAGTTTGAAGTCAAGGTTTAAAAGGTTCTTTAAACAGGTTCTGTAAATTTAAGGTCATACTTATGTTTTTCACATTTTGGACAGAACAAAACAGTTATAATGTGTCATATAGGTGTATGCACAATACTTTTGGATACCATTTCTTGGAACAGTAAGACATTAGGCACACATTTTTAAAACACGTTGGCCAAAGTACACATTTAGACACCTAAACAAATGGCCTGATTTTCAAAGTGCTCAGCACTATTGAAAATTCGGTCCCTTATTGTTTAAAGATGAATTTAGAAGTCTAAATTTAGGCACACTTTTTAAAGTCTTGCATAATTAGCTTTACTAAAAGCAAATGGTCTTAAGATAAGTTACCACTTCATTGCATTTTTAGAGATGTATGAACTCCGTGTATTGCCACCACACATACTAAGAAAGAAATCAATTAAATATGTTTTGGAATCCTAGTATTTAACAACTGTATTAGTAAAAGGAGGCTTTTGTAATGGAGACTAAACAATCAAGTAGATGCATTTTTGAGAAGTATTTACCTTGCTCTGTAAGAAATAACTTCACTGGTTTCTGAAGCTGTGACCTTTTAAATAAAATTATTAGTGTCCCTGTCTAAAGGAGAACCTCCTAGGAATTTACAGTATTTTATCTTTAACCTAGCTATCTCTTTTATAAAAAAAAAAAAAAAAAAAATAAAAAAAAAAAAAAGGAAATCCCTAGGAGGTTCTTATTTAGACAAGGACACTAACAATTAAACCCCACAAAACAAACTCCACCATACACGAACATTAGGTAATCTCAAAAAACTGAATAATTACTTCTCACTCTCAACCAAAATAGATTCTTTTTATTTGCCAAAAAATCATCCCCATCCTATATACAATTATGAGTATATTAGAATTTTTACGCTTGCTATTTTTGGGATATGGAGAGAAACTGACACTGAAGAATGGATCCACTTTTGCTCTTAAGACTTGCTTAGTTAAGTGTGACTAAAGCAAGCACAAAGCATGTAGTTTGGAAAGTTTAAAGAAAAAGTAATTTTTTTCAACACTATCACTTGGTCAAGGAAACAATATACATTTTAGAATAAGGATGATTCCCTTACAGATGGCATTAGGAACACTAGGTCATTTTTTAGGTTAATATTGCTTAGTAACCTTTTAAAAGTAGAAATGCAAAAGAAAAAATGAAAAACCCATTCATGCTGATCCAAGTTTATGTAATCATCCATGCTAGAAGTACAGTATCTCAGAAATAAACCTTTGCATACAAAAGATTATCTGAACTGCAAGATAGCACATGTGAGCCATTTTCCTCTAATCATATACTACATTATTTTAGGATGGCATGTTTGCATGCCTTTGAAAAGTTTAAAAGGAGATGGACAGCAGGCAAGCCATTTGCTCATTCAACACAAATAAAAGAATATACAAAGAAAATTTCCAAACCCTAATTCTTAGTTTTAAATGCAAGTGATAATATGAAAATACTGAAGTACAAAAATAAACAAGTCAGAAAGGGGTTTATGTGACAGCTGGCATCTTAAAAGCCAAGAATTGTAAAGTTTTATATTAATATAATACTCCACGCACAGTCAGATTACAAGAAGGGTTCTCCTCAGCGTGCAAAGCGGGAAGGAAATATTGGGTGGAAATCCTGGTAAAACAAATTTATCAATCAATTAACAGTGTGGTTGGCACCATGCCAATGATTCATAGGGATGACATTAGAAAAGGCAGGACCTAGCTGAATTTCCAGGTTGATCATTTAGAGTGCGGATTAGCCAGTTTGAGAAATTTTGATACATGGGATGAATGGATACAGTAGGTCTTCTCTGGGGAATTGAGGACATTCACTATGTCGTCATGTTGGAACACATCCATTTTCTTCAGGAAGGAATTTCTATGGGTATATGACATCTTAGCTTTCAGTAGGCTGCCTGATTTTTCAGGGAAACATGCAAATGTAGTCCACTTTCCACAATACTGTAACACAGAAAACAGAATAGTGGAGATAAAATAATCTCAATTTTTTTCTTGTCAACAGACAGGCTGGGTTTGGCTGCAGGGGTGGAACCCAAACACAGAAGGTGCAGCAGAATGATGGTAGGGGTGGTCTCTCAAATTCTCCATTACAGAATACCACCACATCCTCCTGGATGGAGATCAGTGAATAGTTCTGTGCACTCTGATTTTGGGGAGATCCTTGGCTTGAGGAAGGGGGGGGGGTGGGGAAGCATACAGGTGGTGGCTTAGCCATGGTTACCAAGACACCAACTCCCTGGCATTCTTGTCCTTGAAAAGTGCATCTTTGCATTGAGATTTGACACACAGAGGTCCAAAACTTGTAACTCCCCACTGGGACACTAAAGTGAAAAAACTCTTATTGAGACACTTACTCCCAGGTGAAGCTGCGGCCTGCTTATCCACTCTATTGCAGAATCAAGCGTGAACCTTCTTGAATAAAAGCAAGCAACTGAATCCACTGAAGTAGGACGTTGGTGTCTCTAGAGAAAAGAGACTCTAGGATTCTGCTGTTTATTTACTATGACATGGATGAAGACACGTGCTTAGTCCAGGCAAGATTGTAGGTCTTTCATAGTCTGATAGTTTCAAACTCATGTGGTAACAGAAGACAAGTTTTGACTCATGTTTCCCCTTCATGCTCAAACTGAGCAGACTCACATCCATATCTCTTGGTGGAATCTTTAGCTTCTTTTCCTTCAGGGAGCTGTGTGGCCAGCTTCTGAGAATCAAACTTGCAGAGTCCTCATGGGCCCAAGGCAAGATCTTTATACAGAACACCACAGTACACAGCAAACTCATGAGGGTACCAATAACTCTGGATAGACAGTGATAGAAACCAGAGTTTCCATCCTGAGCTTGCTGATTTTCAAGAGCAAGATATGCCCTTCAAGTGCCAGAAGTGCTCACTGTGCCGTTCTTCCTGGGGACCACAAAGAATACAGAATCAACTTCCCTAAATGCTGCACTCTCAGTGGGATAACTTAAGTGCCTCAGTTTCCAAAAATCAGAGGTGGCTGTTGACACTATACCTCACTACCAGACTGGAGAAAGCTGGGGATAATTTGTTGTGAGGAGCAGTGTATATGTGATAGTTTATCTTGAATATATAAAGAGAGTTTGCCCTTACTTTAGTGCGATAAAGAGGCGTCAAATTGGCTTTTGCTGGATCTAAAAGAGGCTCTGGAGATTAACCCTAGTTCCCCTTCCCATCTTCATTCCAAGCCTTGCCACTGTATGGAGAATTTTCTCTTTTCTTATAGCTCCAGGCTCAGAAAATCTTCCATCCTTGTAGACAGTAAAGGAATTGTCCCTTTCACTAGATGCCATAACTGCTTTGCCCAAATGACTTAACACAAGCTTTTTTTAAATAAAACACAGATGAAGCTACTTCACCTATCCATCTGCCTTCCAGGTAAGCAAGCACACCTGCCTAGATTAGAAGTGATAGCAAAAGTAGAGAATTTAATAATGTAAAATGAGAATCTGCCAGAAATGCAGATGGCAGAATTCTCTCTCAGTACTAAACTTAAATTTTCTTGCCCTAACTCATTATTCAAGACTATCCTATTAAAATATATTATTCAGGCTTCTGTCAAAACACCTGCCAATGCAAAGGGAGGGCAGGGGAGGGATAGCTCAATGGTTTGAGCATTGGCCTGCTAAACTCAGGGTTGTGAGTTCAATCCTTGAGGAGGCCATTTAGGGAGTTGGGGATTGGTCCTGCTTTGAGCAGGGGGTTGGACTAGATGACCTACTGAGGTCCCTTCCAACCATGATATTCTATGATCAGAATTCTTCCCTAAAGACCAAATAGATCAGAAGTATCCCTTACCTGGAATAAACTTTATACTCAACTAAAACTACAGCTGAAGCCACAGCTACTTGAGGAATCTGCAAAACTACTTCTTGGCTTCTGTAAGCATGCTGAATATAAGCAACTGTCTATACTGTTTGGATTTCACAGGGGCTTCCCACTCTAAGCAAATAATTTTCTTTATCGATTTGTGCACTAGTATCACCAACTCCTGTTTGACCCTTCAGAAAAGTATTTAACGCAGGTTGGATCTGCAGCTTCTCTGGCCTTTTCTGGCCAATGGAGTCAAACAGTAACTGAATCAGACACTCTCTTGAATACAGTAACAGGAATAAGAAGGAAAAAGTTTGTTTTTGGGGTTCTTCCTTCCCCATCCTGGCACAAGAGTAAGCTCACTTTCTTTCTTGGTTGAAGTGGAAGAGCCTTATGAGTAGCAGTGAGACAGAATGATGTTTAGATTTTGAGTACTTCACAGATTTTTCTTCTAAACTGTTGGCTCCAGAAACAGAGGCAAAAACAAGTTGAGAGTTCACATACATAGCTAGCTTAGCGATATTGGAGGTGATTCCTCAGCCAAACTTGTCCTCATAGTTTGTTAAAAGAAATACCTCTTCCCTCACAAAGGAAGTGCCTCTAAGAAAGAAAAGGGTGATTAAAAATCCCTGCTAATATGTCCCAAAAACAAATTTCCAAACTTTAAGATGTGCCTGGCCATTTCTGTCCTGAGGTCTCTCCCGTCCTTTTGGGAGATGGAATGGAATCCTGCTACTATGATGCAAGGAGTTATCTGGAACAATGGAAGCCAGCTGTCCTTTTATTTCAGTCCCTAAAGCTGACAGCTGGCCAATGCCAAATAAGTTGAGGCACAACTGGCAAATGTCCCCCAGGTAGAGAGAAAAGGTTGCAAGAGCATGTGTGTGACATTGTGAATGGCAATAGCCACTTGCACTGTGCCTGAGCCAGCAATGCAAAACTAGGCTCACCTCAAGCTAAGGAGAGAATCTAGAGAGGGTGGATAAATATTATCACCATAACCTCTGAGGTCCCCAAATCCTCCTGAATACTCACATCCCAAGGTTCAAAAACCCATCCAGATTAGAATTATATAGTAGCAGAAGTCTCTGAACTGATCTGCATCATCAGACAGAAGCAGAACTTCCAGAGAATTCTCGTACGGACAAGTCATCTGGAACCAGCTGACAAGGGAAGGACACATTCCTTTCTGAAGATTGGAGTCTGTTGCATGGGCATGGCTGCCAATGTGAAGAGAATTATGCTGGCATCCTATTTAAAAGTGTAATTAAGATGGAAGTAAAACCAGACTCCCAGATTTCTAGTCTCTTGCAGAATCCTTTGTGAAATGTTAGGGGGAACAGAGCAAGAAATGCTGCTGGCATTTTATACCCAATTGAAATATTCTATATACCGGATCCTTTATTTCGGGTGTCCCTCAGTCTATTTGGTTGGCTGAAAAAGTGACTATGTAGGCGTGAAAAGCAAAGGCGCCTGGAATTCTCAATTAAATGTGGATCTTGATATTGTGGAACAGAAAAAAAGGAAAAACAAACCACCACACTATTCTACATTGTTGAACACCTGCTTTCTAAAGATATACTTTTACTGTTAAACAGTGTGTGAAATAAAATAAAAGCAATTAGCTACCTTAGCCCAATAAAATCTGATAAAAGTACAGGTGTCCTGCAAGTTACTGCTTAGAAGCTTTGCCACACCAATTTGTTTAATTTTTTAATTCAGAAAGTTAATGTAAGTATCTTAGCTATTGAGAGTAACAAGTTTTAAACAAAACCAAACTGGCATCTGTACTGTGATAACACTGCACAGTGAAATAACGCCAGAACGATTTTATTTCTGCAGAGGTGCAGACAGGAAATCTGAAGGTCAAAGGTAGCTAAAAATGAGTCATGCTTTAAATAAAGAGACAGTCTATGAGTTGCTCCTTATCAGAAGCAGGTAACACTATTCAGTTGGTATCCCAAACTCATTTATCCTGTTTTCATCATTTTAAAGAGAATTGTCCTAAATAAAAAGACAACCCTATAAAAAGAAGATCAACAAACCTCAGGCTCTGTTGGAACAGAGAGGAGAAGCAAATTCCAGAAGTGAGGTTATCCTTTGAGAGCACCATCCCTCATTGAAATATCAGGACTCACTTTGACCACCCAAGCCCATCTCAACTACTGCAAGTAGGTCTCCATTTTTGCAGTGTACAATAGTACACTGCTACAAAATGTGGTCTAGAATCAACTGGATTCCTTTTTCTGTAACAATATAAATATTAAGTTATTCACAGTAAATATGAAGTTTCTAATACCATATCACACCACATTTAAAAACTAAATACTTCCTCCTCCTCCCCATTCTTCATACCCATCTTCTGGTTATATCAGTTTATTTAAAAATTGATCGTATAAAAATCAGACTGATCAAAGGTGCTATAATGAGTAAGTGTGCTAAATAGTGAGAGAGTTTAAATACTACACAGTTCACAATTCTTTAGCCACACTACTTCTCTAGGTTACCAAGTCTAATAAAAAGCAAGAAAAATAAAGGCAAATGGTATAACATTTCCTTAATACACAGTTAAGACAAATTAGTATAAGGTTAAAGCCCTTGCAAATATCTAAAATCAGAACTATCTTAAGAGACAGGTTGTTCCAAACTAAACTATGTTCATTTAAGCAAGACATCTGAAGCTGTGTGTGTGTGTGTGTGTGTGTGTGTGTGTGTGTAAAATCCACTTTTTTTTAAAAACAAGCTGGCTTTTTAAAACTAGCTTTTTATTTTTTTAAAGTGTCACTGTAAGAGCATCTGAATTACTAAATGATTGTTCCAAATCTGAAATAAACGCTAACACTAACTGTATAGAAAAAAATTGGTAATTTCATTAAGTTTTGAATACCCACCAATGGGACTTGTGTTGAAGTATATAATTTACGTAAGCTAGAAGCAGCTCCAAAAAGAGCCAATCTTTGCTTAGAAGCTACAAGCTGACAGAAGCTCATCATGCTACACAGGTGCAGAGGGTATTCCAAGAAGATCTCCTCTCCTATAGCTGCAAGATGCCAAAATAGTCACTATGCTGCCACCTTCCTAGACATGGAGTTAAGAGTTTATGACTACTGGGGTCCTAGGAATTACACCAAGGGCCTAAGCAAATTTTGGGAGTCTACTAGTGTGCGTTCTCTAGTTGACTGATGTTCAGTGAGCTGCAGAATAAGTTCTGAAGGGGGATCAGTACAAAATTGGTCACACATGGTTGAAAAATAATCTCCATGTTCCTCACACAAAAGTTACAAATTGGGGTTATATAGGAAAAAGGTAATATTTTGAAACCGATTAAAAAAAAAAATCCAGCTCCAGTGATTTATGAAGTAACCATTTCAAATGTTTCTGAAACATGAGAAATGCTGCCAGCTTGAATTTTTAAAACAAAGGCTCCCATGTACAATTAAAAAAAAAAAAAAAAAAAAAAAGCGCTGTGGTGGGTGATTATCAGGGCAGGAAAACTTCTTATTCCTTTGCAGGCTCTTGAAGAGTGTAAAACGTAAATGTAAATTGGCAAGTATTTTGAATTTACGATTTTTAATTATTTTTTTTTAAGATTCTGGCTAACTTCTACAGCTCAGAGCTACAACCTTGATTTATGCATCCTTTTGAGATTGGAACATGCAGTTCTTAAACAGCTTATTTTTGGTTTTCATGAGTTGTCCTTGAAAGTGAGGTGGTAAGTGGACTTGCAACCAACTCAATTTTTTGTTGTTCTTTAGGGACAGCAACATGGACACAATAGAAAGCCATCTACTCTGAAATGCAAACACAGCTTGTTAAACAGGACGTAGACTAAAAAGGCTCTTCTTCCCTTTTTGTAAATTTATGTGGTAGAAATCTAGGTATCAAAAACTGTCCTGTAGTATCTGGACTCTTAGATCTGAAAATTACTGCTTGTCAGGAGGGTTCAGATTGCAGGTGCGTCTCTGAGAAGTCACTTAGAATTCACCCATTATTCCCCATTACAAGGCAGCTTTTTCCTCTGAAGGCAAAAAAAAATAGGTCAGTAGGTTATGTCTCTTCATTATTCTACAAGCCTATTTTAGTTGCGACAACAATGCTTCTCTCTCAAAAAATAAGATCCTTCACATCATAAGACTATACGTAAAAGAGAGAAGGGTATAACCACAAAATACATGTAAGAAAAATTATTTATCCTTGGCTGTTGGAGAAGAATAAAATGGTAAATGGCATTAAAGCAGGATATGAGTTTCTAATGTGGCAGAAGTTATTTCCCTGGCCACTATTAATTAAGGAAGTGATTTAAGTTATAACAATTATGTCTTTACATGCTATCAAGAATACTTAAAACCAATAAGTGGTTTTACTTCCGTGTATAATTAAAATAGCTTGCTTATAAGGATAGGGAGTCTCAACCAATAGAGGTTTTGAACAAGAACAGTTCCAGGGTAGTGGAAGACTGATATAAATGAGTTTAACAACAAAACAAATACCTCTTTGGAAGGGAAAGAAAACAATTAAAACAGCTCTGGTTACACCTATTAAGATTTATCCTGCTGAAAACAATGTGAAAAACAGATTTGATTATTTCCACTTCTATACAAAAACAGTGAAAAACAATTAAGTTTGTATAAAACCACAGGTCTTCCTCTCAACGCTTCATCCAAAACTCATTGAAGTCAGTGAAATAATCTTTCGTTTTAACGGGCTTTGGATCAAGCCCACATTACTGTGTTACAAAGTGCGATGGCCACTCTATGCTAAGTATAGTCATATGTAGTAAAATAAAGGCGAAATTCTGTTTAAAGGATACGAGAAGCGGTCATTCCATGTCGCTCTTTCAACATAATCCAACATTACAACAGCTTTAATTGTTGTTAGAAGTTTGTTCCATGTTTCATCAAAATCAACTACTCGTGGTTTCAGGGACATTGTGGGGATTTAGTGTTAATCTGTAGGGGGGAAAAAAAAAGTGTTAGTCTCACCCTCCTAAACATTAAGAAGCAGTCAAACAGCACGTTTCAAGAGTTTTTAGAAAGTAACTGGTAGAGCCCTGAAACTCTTCTTCCTTTAAAGCAAATAGTAATTTCTTTAAAAGCATCACCTTTAAACTTTCTCTTTATATAATAACTATGTACACTGGTGTAATATTGTGCATCAAGGACCCTATGTAAAAATGAAATATGCACCTCTTATTCTAACATTAAGGTCACACAAAGTCAAAGTCTATGAAGACTAAAGTTAAGGTCTCTAAAAAGTAACATCAAATCTGCCAAACTACACTGAACAGTGTGTTTTATAATGTACATTTAACAGGAACATTGAATGTGTACAACTTAACACTCTCACATAACGTTATGAATTGTGATTTGGTTGCTTCTGAACAAAGTAAGATTGTCCCTGCCGTAAGGAGCTTAGTTTCTCAGATGATGTTTCTATCTTTTATGTATTCAGCATGCTTGTACAAGTTAGTATTGTGTGTCCTACATCTCAGACGACCAATATTTGTCATGAAAATTTGTCAGACCAGGCACAAAACTCTAGCCCCACCTCTTACTCTGATGATTAACAATGAAAAAGTAGTTCTATATTTTTGCTTGTTAAAAAGTTGTGTTTTCCAGAGGAATACACAAGTATAAATTTGCTATACTGAGTATACATATTTTCACATGCACACACAAAATAAGCATCAGAGGGTTAACATTGTAACCCACTGAAGAAACGTATTTCAAAAAATGGTATTTGAACTCGTCCAAATGCTGCTAACAGAATGAGCAAGTGTTAGTAGCTTAGGCAACACATTCTTTCCAAATGGTTTTAATAATGTTATGTGAATACTTGGTAATCCTAAAACCAGGTAAAGTTGACTTCACATGTGATCAAACTAGTGAGCCATAGGTTAAGGGATGACAGTCAACTTAAAACACAGGAATTACCATACTAGATGAGACCAGTGGTCTAGCTAGTACAGCATCCTGTGTCTGGCAGCAGCAAGAAACAAAAATTAAGAAACCCTGCATAGACAACGGGGCTACGGGCAGGGAAGGTTATTCCCATAAGATAAAAGTTTCTTCCTTATCCCTTTCAGTTAAGAGTTAGACTTATGCTCTTCACATGCTGTTTCATAGTTCCTAACACTTGATGGTGAATTGGACAGACTCTACCCTTAAGACTTTGAGATGACCATGCTTGTGAGCTCTATATACATATCAGGTACTTACTCTATTCTAACTGAATCCCTGCACTTACATATCTTCATGATTTAGTACCTTCAAGGACCTGACAAATAGTCAATGGACACTGAAGAGTACAGCATTCTGTAGCTCAACTACTTGCAGTGCTTGGTCCATGAGAAGCAGAAATATCTGTATTTGTACATTCTTAATTAAAGATGCCTCCTCACAATCCTTCATATTGGCACTGCTTGAATACACAAGGTTCTCTAGTACTTATGAACTTTTGTATGAGAAGGAGGGACAGAAGGAGGAAGCCCATCCTTAAAGTCAGATGCGCAGTGTAAAATTTTGGGTTGTGCACTGCAGTATTACAATGTGATCTCCTACAATACTGAAGTGACAATCCTTAGGCACTCAGTAACAGGTTTAATTCAGCCACCTTGAACAACAGTGAAAGTTCATCATCATCCAGAAAGCCCATCCTTTGTTATGTATCTTGATCTGTTGGATAATTATTCATGTTTTACACTGAAGCCTTGAAAGGATTATTCTTCAATGATCTTAACTGTCTTGTTCCGAGAGAAAAATAGTCTCCTTTCTCAAAGAGTAATGACTCCCTATTTATGACAAAGCTGATCAACTTGAAGGGTACTAGCCTGGCAACATTTAGGAATTCACTGCATGTGTCAGCACACTCACCTACTACATAGTAACTGCTGGCTGGAGTTTTCACTACTGGCTGAAAACTATCCTAACTAAGTAGCGTTCTGTACTTTGGCAATAATCTTGCCTCCTTACTGAATGGTTCCTAACCCAGTGGATTACATAGTTGCTATGTACGGCTTCTATACAATGTCCAAACAGAATCTGAGGTCAGCAGGGATTGCTTGAAAGCAATAGAAACAAGGCCATTGACAGTTGGCCTCAGAATGAAGGTAGAATATCAGTGCTTCAAAGTCAAAATTCTGAGAAGCAGGTAAGGTAAAGCCTGTCCTATAGAAGGAAGCAAAGATCCAAAAGCCAACTTTAGATCCAAAAGCCAACTCCCTCTGGGTCCCAAACTCAGGAACAGGAGCAGCTTTTTATGCTACTGGTATACTCCTTCACAGGGCACGGGAAAGACTGTACACATGAATTCCCCCTACAGAAGTGCATGCTTGCGCATGAGACAAAAGAGCACCTGGCCATGAACAAAATAGTTGAAATTGACAAAGTGCTGTCAAATGCATAAAATTTAAAAAACAAAAACAAAAAAACCACCACAACCCCTCTTTTCAATATGCAACGGCAGCCAAAAAGAGTTAGTAGACCGTATTCAATATTGGCCACTTTCTCTAAAACAGATATAGTAGAAATAGAGGGTGTTCAGAGATCCCTGACAAAAGCAATCTGAAGCCTGGAAAAACTTGCATATAAAGACTGCAAAGACTAGGTCTGTGTAGTTTGAAAGGACACAAAACGAGAAGATGGGAAAAGCATACAAAATAATGCATGATTTAAGAGACAGTAGATCAGGCACTTCTACTTAAATTTCCCTTTGTTATTGTGGGAGAAGGTAATAAAATTTAAAGGCAGCAAGTTTTGAACTGATAAAAAGAAATACTTTTAAAAAATTGGCCTATGGAACTCATCACTAGAATAACATGAAGGCAGAGAGCTTAGTAGGATTCTGAGTAGAATTGGACATTTATACAGATGAAAATATCAAGTTACATCAAGATACTGTCCTAGGTTCTAAAACAGGAACCTTTTTCCTGCTAAAAAACAAACTTACTACTATTAACACACACCAAATGATGTATTAGTATTTTCAGTTTAGTATAAACATTCAAAACATTTATAAAATGGACACTACTATGTTTAAAGAAAAGGTATTTCCAGAAACCAGAGATAATATATTGCTACTATTAACATGAATTGACAAAAATGGCAACAAGTTATAATAAATCCCAGGAAAGGAAGAGATATAAGGGGTATGTCTTCCAAAAGGAAGATGAACTCCAGTAAAAAAAACTAAGAAACACAAACCACAATAAAGCGTGTCTTTGGCAACCAACAAAAATTAGTAACTGGTCTTTATCTAAAAGGATTAATCACACAATTATATTAAAATATGTGGGAACACTTTTGATGAGACCTAAGCAGAAGTTATCTCTGCTCTTTAAGAGCTTGAAGGCTCCCATGGCACTTTTTGTATGAGCAGGGTTTAATAGCCATGTCCCCACATGTCAACAGCATCCCCTCAAAAGGGTTGTGTAGCATGCTGTGCACCAGTTTGTTGCTGTCCCAATTCTCTCTAAGTATCTCTACACAAGGAAGAGTTTTCTCCCTGTCATGAGAAACTAACTTGATTGAAGAAAGTATCTCCCCCATGAGGTATACAGGACCAATGAAGCTGTATTTCAGTGGTGCTGAATATATGTAATTTGTATAGCCATTTCAGATCCTTCTTTTTTTGTTTTGGTCACAAACACCCACCCACAAATGTCAAATATTAACTGGTTTGAGATAGAGTGCTTATTGGAGATCGATACATTGCTGGAGTTAAAACTGCAATAAAGTATTTACATAATTTCTTTTTATAATTTCAAAACATTTTTAGATGAATTAATCCTCAGAAAATTCAGTACGGCTTGTCTATAAAGGGGTGTTACACAAACACTCCTGCGTATAAGTGTAGCTACAACGTGGACACACTGCACTAATATAAAAAGTAACAAACTAGTGCAGCTTACTTCAGAGCAAGATGCATCAGTGCAGGTCTTCTCTACACCAAGGGTTTGCACTAGTGAAAAACCAGGTCGATACACTTTAACCCCATCGTACATTAGAAGCAGCAGACAGCCTTTGGTTCCATTGTCATATGTTCTATTTATAAGTGGGGGGCTATTAAATGTGATAATGCAGATTGTGTCACCACATGCAGGTCCCAATAGTTCTCAGCTATATAAATATGTTGTGAAAGCAAAAGAGACAAGGGTGGAGTGCGGGGGGCCAGCCAGGGGAAAAGATATTGGAACATGGAAAAGATCTAACTTGGCCAAGTCCAGCAACCAGGGTCCTGGAAATCGCCCAGGAGCGGAATCAGTGAGCGGGCGGTGGGCCCCTCACCTTCCTGCCCCTCCACACCCACATTATTCACTCCCAAACCAAAAGTGAAACTGGCGGGGACGGGGGTGTAACATTCCCCCGGGGGGCGGATTCCGGGGCCTGCAAGGAACAACTCAGAACGGGTGCAAAGAGCCAAACATGGCCGGGACCTCAACCCGGCGGGGCTTAGCGTGGGGAGGAGGAGAACAAAACCCGTCACGAGGGCGAGAGGTTTTGGGGAGCAGCCAACAGATCCCTGGGGAAAGGGGGGAAGGAGTCAGCCCTCTCGGGAGGCGCAGGGCCAGTAAATGCGCTCGGCGGTAACATACCCCCGCGAGACGGGCCCAGCGGATCCAGGCCGTGCGCGAGGAGGTCATACCCCCTCGGAGCCGGGGGAAGCCCTCGCTCCGCTTCCCCCCGGCGTTCGCTGGGAAGCCAGAGGCGCCTCCAGCGCGGGGTTACCTGGCAGCAGAGGCCTGAGTCAGCGGAGCCAGCCGGCCTCCCTCCTCCGTGTCCTGAGGCTGCAGTCCCTGCCCCACTCCCCCTCCTCACAGCGCTGCCATTACCCAGCCGCGGCCCCCAGCCCCGTCTCTCCGCCGGCGCCGCCACTGCACTGCAGACCGCGGGGTGGGAGAGGAAGCCTCCGTACACTCCGGCCCCATCGCACTCCGGGCCTGCCTGATACTCACCCGCCTCCCTGCGTGCGCCTGAAGTCACACAGCCGGCCACTGCGTGCGTCTGCCCAAAGGCGCTGGGCGAACGGCCGGGCCTGGCCGCAATGCACCTCTCCCCCGGCCGGCTTGGTACAGTCCGCACTACGGGAAGCGCAGAGGCTCTAAATTCATTCGACTTCTGTTACCGTAAATAATTGAATTCCCCTTAGCGCAGGACCAGGCGAGGCCCGCATGCGCATGCTTCGCGCTGCTAGTTCGGATTTATTTCCTTTCTCCACGATGCGCATGCGTTACTCACCAGCTTCAATATGCTCTCTTCTGCGCATGCTCCCGCCTCCAGGTCTTCTGCACATCGCAATAAATCAGTCTCCGTGGTGCACTGCACTCACAGCTTGAAATGGAGTCTCGTAGGGGCAATTGAAGTTACGCAGATGGGATTCCGTCGCATCGGTTTCCAGCACCACAGTCCCAGCTCTGCCACTCCACCACGGCTACTGCACCCACTTTGCCTCCTTATGCAATTGCCTCACATCCTGCACACACACCAATGCTGTCTTCTCCCATATAACTGCACCACACACAATCCCCACCCCGCATGCCTCTAACCTTCCATAGAATTAAAAACACAAGAATAGATACAGTACAAGAAACCCTCCAGCAGGGAGATGTGGGATAATCTGTCCGCCCAGGAAGGTCTCATCCTATACTCTAATAAAGTCCAATTCCCTAGAAAGCGAGGGAGTGCCTCTTGCGAGGAGGAGTGGGAGGCGGGGCATGCAGCCCTCCCACCCCCTTCCAAAAAGCCCGCTATGCATTTTTTTCTTGTTACTTACTATTGTATTCAGACTAGACTGAAAATAAGTACTGTAAATAAAAAAGACGCCTATAATACAAGACATATACTTGAAGGCTAGTCACGCATTTATAACGAAATACCTACATCTCTAAACACATTCACGGCTAACTCCCTTGCTGTCTCTACTATCAACTCCCCCATGACCTTCCTCGCCCCGCTGTGAGAACAAAGGTGTTCTCAATCGATTTAACTCACGCAAGATGAACTCTAATGAAGACAAGCCAGTTTGTAGTTTACACACAAGTTAAGAACACTTTTTCCCCTAGTGAAGGCAGTCCACGTGTGATTACTTAGAGCTCTCACTCACTTCTCCAATCATTTATAACAAATATCCCACTACCCGTGAGATTCTCACAGCTTGATATGCTCCTACCTGTCATGGGATAAGAGGGAAGGTCCTCATGGATTGGTAACTGATTAAAAGATAGGAAACAAACGGTAGGAATAAATGGTCAGTTTTCAGAATGGAGAGAAGTAAATAGTGGTGTCCCCCAGGGATCTGTACTGGGACCAGTCCCATTCAACATATTCATAAATGATCTGGAAAAAGGGGTAAACAGTGAGGTGGCAAAATTTGCAGATGATACAAAATTACTCAAAATTGTTAAGTCCCAGGCAGACTGCAAAGAGCTACAAAAGGATCTCACAAAACTGGGTGACTGGGCAATACAATGGCAGATGAAATTCAATGTTGATAAATGCAAAGTAATGCACGTTGGAAAACATAATCCCAACTATACATATAAAATGATGGGGTCTAAATTAGCTCAAGAAAGAGATCTTGGAGTTATTGTGGATAGTTCTCTGAAAACATACATTAAATGTGCATCAGCAGTCAAAAAAGCAAACAAAATGTTGGGAATAATTAAGAAAGGGATAGATAAGAAGACAGAAAATATCATATTGCCTCTATATAAATCCATGGTATGCCCACATTTTGAATACTGCATGCAGATGTGGTCGCCCCATCTCAAGAAAAGATATATTGGAATTGGAAAAGGTTCAGAAAAGGGCAACAAAAATGATTAGGGGTATGGGAAAGCTTCTATATGAGGAGCAATTAATAAGACTGGGACTTTACAGCTTGGAAAAAAGACAACTAAGGGGGGGATATGATAAAATCATGACTGGTGTGGAGAAAGTAAATAAGGAAGTGTTATTTACTCCTTCTCATAACACAAGAACTAGGGGGTCACCAAATTAAATTAATAGGCAGCAGGTTTAAAACAAACAAAGTATTTGTTCACACAACGCAATCAACCTGTGGAACTCCTTGCCAGAGGATGTTGTGGAATGCTAAGACTATAACAGGGTTCAAAAAAGAAATAGCTAAGTTCATGGAGGATAGGTCCATCAATGGCTATTAGCCAGGATGGGCAGGTATGGTGTCCCTAGCCTCTGTTTGCCAAAGAAGCTGGGAATGAGCAACAGGGAAAGGATCACTTGATGATTACCTGTTCTGTTCATTCCCTCTGGGGCACCTGGCATTGGCCACTGTTGAAAGACAGGATACTGGGCTTGATGAACCTTTGGTCTGACCCATTATGTACCTCCCACCCCCAAGGACTCCTCATGGTATTCTGCATAGCTGCCTCTTCAGCTTTCATTGAGGATATGCTGTGGGAATCAGCAGTTGCCAGTCACTGGAAAGAGTGAACATTTTCTTAGCCAAGACATAACTTAGCAGGCTGCTGTTTTGTTTAATGATCCCTTTTGCAGTTTGTCTAAGTTGGGCAGTATTGCTAAGTTCCACCACAGACCTACCTACATTGACCCCTCAAGAAGGTGTAAACTAATTTATGTAAAACTAACATTTTTATAGGTTGTATATATTCACAGTTGACTTTCCCCCATCTGTCCTTTACCTCTTAAACTTCCCCTCTGCTCTTCTCTCATCATGTTGAATCACACCTGTAAACCAGCTCCTCCCTTCAAGGATGTAGCCATTTATGAATGGCCTCTTTGAAACAAGACACCCCATTACAGTACTCTCTACTTTTCTCCAAGCCTCCCACCCAAACAAACAACCCAGCAAGCTTTTATCTTCACGGTCTATCAATTCCTTCCTAATCTTAGTAGGGCTCAGGCATCTCCTTCCCAGACTGTGCTTATCTCTCATTCTTCCAGGAGGCTAGGCCAGTTTTCTCTTGACAGGGGCCTGGCCATTTGCATCTCTCCCCAGAACACTGTTACTCAGTGAGCAAGAAGATGACTTCTGCGGTCACTGCTTAGCATGGGGAGGAGAACAAAACCCATCACAAGGGCAAGAGAGTTTGGGTCATACAAGGGGGACTGTTCCTTTGCACCCCTGGCCCCAGATGCAAATCATATGGGAGACAATAAGCCCCTTTTACCTTACCCAAAGCAACTGATAAAGCATCCTCAGGGTGGAGCAGCTGATTATTACCTCAGGATTCAAGTGTGGCTGCAGAGATCAAAAGTGATTTTCTATTTTGGAAGGTGGGGTTCTGGACTGCAGAGAGCTACAGGTTGCAGTCAACACCAGGCTCTGGCTGCTCTTGTGTTAGAGTTATATAATGTTTAAATAAAAATAATATAGTTATTAAATACAAGCCCTGCTTTTCCTAAATAAGAAGAATATAGTCCTGAGCAACTGGGAGAAGAGGGGAATTTCTGGCAGTTATCCAGAAAGAAAAAGATGCAAAGCCAGATAGTGGGCTATAAAACAAGAGTCTTTAGTGAAAAAACAAAGATTGGGCAAGTCTGTGCAATCACCTAGAGCAGGGGTCGGCAACCTATGGCACGCGTGCCAAAGGCGGCACGCAAGCCGATTTTGCCTGGCACGTGGCTGCCAGCCAGGGTCCCGGCTCCGCTCAGCCGAGGCTGAGCAGGGCCGGCGGCCAGGACCCCAGACTGGCGGCAGGCACACCCCCCAGCTCCCCCCTTCACCGTGCTCAGGTTCTGCGGCTCCCGGAAGTGTGAGTCGCCGGGGTGCGGGGCCCTGAGCCAGCAGTGGCGGCGGCTCACACTCCCGGACAACTGCCCACATGCATCCGCTGCAGGAGCTCCCCCCGGTGGGGCACCGGGCTGCAGCCCTGGCAGGCGCGCCCCCCGGTTCCCCCCTCACTGCGCTCAGGTTCTGTGGCTCCCGGGAGTGTGAGCCGCCGCCGCCGCTGCCCCTCCCGGAGCTCCCCCCCCCCCGCTGCCTCAGCACTCTGCGGGGGGGGGGCTGTGCCTGCGGCAGCCCCACATGGAGCCAGGGTCTGACCGGCATGGGCAGTAGCGACGCCAGCTCTTCCGGCGCCCTAGGCGGCGGAAGGTCCCGCCCCCGAAATGCCGCCCCCAACAGCGGCGGCGGAAGGTCCCGCCCCCAAATTTGAACGGGCGGCCGCGGCGCCGGCGCCCCCAAAATAGCCGTGCCCTAGGCGACCGCCTAGGTCGCCTAATAGGTTGCGCCGGCCCTGGGCATGTGCATGGTAAGGGGAGCCCTGGGGGGCTGTCAGGGAGCAGGGGGAGGGTTGGAAGGGTCGGGAGGTCTGGGGGGGGCTGTCAGGGGGNCCCTAGGCGAGGGGGGAGCCGGGGGCGCATGGGGGCTGGTGCCCGCATGCATCCACTGCAGCCTGCAGGAGCCCCCGGGGGGGGGCGCCGGGCCGCAGCCTGGGCAGGAGGGGCGGGGGGACGCGGCTGCTCCCCGCTAGCGGCGCTGCCACCTTTGCAGGGCTGCTGCCCCCTGCACCGCGCCAGCTCCTCCATGGCTGGGGCTCGCTGCCGCCACAAGCGGGACGCTCTGGCGCCTCCAGGGGAGTTCAGGGGGCGGGGAGGGGGGAACCTGGTCTGGGGAGCAGCCCCTGGGCACGGCTGGCCCCTGGGGTCTATAAAGGCTCATTGGGATTTGCCCCTCAATGAACCTATGTGCAGGGGGTGGGGGAGGTGGAAGTTTCACCTAGGGCGCTAAATATCCTTGCACCGGCCCTGCCCCAGGGGGTGCGTGCACCCCAGGTTAAGAACCACTGCACTAAACTGATAAGATCTGAATTTTAATTTAATTTTAAATGAAGCTTCTTAAACATTTTTAAAAACTTGTTTACTTTACATAAAACAATAGTTTATAGACTTATAGAGAGAACTTCTAAAAACGTTAAAATGTATTACCGGCATGCAAAACCTTAAATTAGAGTGAATAAATGAAGACTCGGCACACCACTTCTGAAAGGTTGCCGACCCCTGACCTAGAGTAAGAGTGCAGCACCTTGTAGAGGTCAGATAGTCCTAAGGCTGTTGATATTTTTAGATCAATTGCAGTTAGAGGAAGGTTGTGCTATGGTGAAACATCTGCAGCTGTATTAGGTTCATGTGAAATAAGGAGCCCATTGAATGATAAACTCTTCAGCTCTACTGCTATTCAAACAGCACGTAGAATGGGTTTCAGTGATGTCATGTACTTCTTGTACACGATAGGTTGCAGTGCTGCTACTAGCAGCCAAGTTTCTGTAGCAGATAGGGACTGACTACAGACTTTTCATAGAGATACACACCAGATGTGTTTCCTATAACAAGATACTTTAATGCTCTGTCAGGTGTGGCTGAGGTTAGCTTAATTAAGGTTTGTCTCACACAGCACCACCTAGTGGCTGAACAGTATCATACAGTTTAGCATTCCGTTACAGTCAAGACCTCTAACAGGTGGAGAGGAGGGAATGTTGAAGTCAAAAGGTTTTTGGCAGTTGGGAATGTCAGTTGGCCAGTGGCTTCTCTATACAGAAACAGGGGTGGGGGAAGGAAGAGGTGGAACCTGCCTTTGAAGCAGGGCCGGCTCTAGGTTTTTTGCTGCCCCAAGCAAAAACATTTTTGGCTGCCCCCCACCCCAGCCCTGGGCTCCCACCCACACCCCCTGCCGCCCCAGCGCTGGACTCCCCCCTCACCTACCCACCCACACCCCCTGCCGCCCCAGCGCTGGGCTCCCCCCTCACCTACCCACCCACCCCCCTGCTGCCCCAGCCCTGGGCTCTCCCCCCCAACCTGCACCCTCCTGCTGTCCCAGCCCTGGGTCACTGGTAACTCGCTCCCAGGGCGGGTCATTCAGCAGGAATTTTGGATGTGCACAGAACACAGACAGGATTGGTTCCCATATAGTTACAGAACTGCAGTAAAGTGAAACAATTTTCAGCTTGTGTGATTGGAGGATATCTGGATGCATATTATAAGACAGTCCTACATAAATGAGGAACAGTTGAGGTGCCTTTATTATTCTTTTGCTCCACTCTTTGTTTCTATGGGGAATTTGCCAATGCAATATCACTGTCTTCCTTTTAAACAAATAAAACTAAAAAAAAAAAAAGCAATGGCTGTTGAAAATAGCAATTCCAGTCCTAATAACCACTGGGAAGCGTTTCTTGCTCAATTTTATCCTACTTTATCTACAGCAAGTTACAGTGGATCAGTATATTTGATTTGGGAGAAATGAAGTAACAGCTGCCCAAATTGAGCGTGAGCACTCCTGAATTTTGAGGGTGTTCAAATCTGGAGGGCAGGTGCTAGATTCCCTTTCTGAATATTAGCTAAATCTAGAAAGGAAAAGCCAATTTCTGCTTCCATGGTTCAGAAGTGGAAATCCTCCTACGTGCCTGGTACTGTATCTAAAGCTGCCCAAGTCCTCTAGTAGAGCTTCCCCTCTTTCAGTTTTCATTTTAAATTCTAGTGGGATCCACGTACCTCCCTTGCTAGGCTTCAGATACAGAGGTACATTGTCCATTTAGTCCACCCAGTTCCTTCTTTGGGGGCTGCAAGGTGAGGTTACACCAGTATCCCTAATCCAGTCTGGGGAAGTCTTCTGAAGGGGATCTCTGCACCAAAGCCGCCTACCCCTTGGGCTGGGCACACTTGTTCCCCATTCACAGGGCCACCCCTTTCAACTCACAGCAAGCTACAGCATGGCTCAGCTACGTCACTCCTTCCCCCTCCCTTTCCTGTTGATAGCGGCCAAGGGATTGCTGGGAAATGTAGTTCTTTCCCTGCTCCAGGGCTGGCTCTCTAGGCAGGGAGCTAGCCAAGGAACTACAGCTCCCAGGGTCCCGTGGGTTCTCAGCTCCCATGCTGGATCCCCAGCTGCGCTTCTGCAGGGTTGTGAGAGGGGAAGAAGTGAGTTAAAAAAACAAACAAACAAGGATGGCCCGAATGCCGCCCCCTGCAAATGTGCTGCCCCAAGCAGCTGCTTGGTTTGCTGGTGCCTAGAGCCGGCCCTGCTTTGAAGGCCCCTAAACAGAAAAATTGCTGATATTGGGTTACATAGTAAGAAGTAGTAACTAGTTCTAGTGTTTTGCAACCCAACAAAGCAATAGAAAATATGTTCTTTTTTTAAAAAGTGCATGTGTAAAATTGTTGACTTCAACATTCATGACTTTAAAAAAATATTTTCTTCAAACTTAACTTGCTTTTTAAAGGTAGTTATGGTCAGAAAAGTAACTAACAATTACACCTTCTTAACAAATCTGTTCCCTGTGCTGGGAGATTTGTTGTGTTTCTTTTCTGTTTGGAAGTTCAGAGTGACAAGAAAAAAGAAGATTGGTTTTTCTCTGATCAGAAAGTCATTGTTTGGCAATCAAAATACATTGTAGCATTTGCTAGTGCAATTGATACCTTGTTCAGAAATGCAGTTTCAGTTCTAACTCCCCTTTCAGATGCATAGGGAAAGTTTAATCCCAGAAAGAATGCTGTTTGGTTTTAGCCTACTAATTAGGTTTTTAAGTTTGAGCAAAAGCAGTTTAGCTGGTCTTGTGTTATATAAGCATGACAACCCCCCCATATCCCCATGCACACACTCCCCATGTGTTCTAATAATTTTTTCACTTGCTCAACTAAAAAATAGGGAGAAACTAGAAACTTCCAGTTGATAATCGAGTTGTGGTTAGATTCTGAAAAAAGACTAAAAATGGCTTCATAATTCTCTCAACAGCTTCTGCTCTGCATCAAACTTGTTCAGTCCACATGTACAGCTTGGGTTTTTGTTGTTTTGTTTTTAAACTGCAAGCCTTTAAAGCTCAACCTTGAATCAAAGTCTGTCTGTTCTGGCTGTTATACATCACCGCCAATAATAACAGTTCTGCAAATGGAACTTAGAGTCTGATCCTGTTCCCCACTGAAGTTTATTTTCACACTGACTCCAGTGGGAGCAGAATTCGGTTCTTTATTAACTCTGATGAGGATTTAAGAGTGAGCTTAGAACTCAGCTTGCCCTCTCCTAGCTGTATTATCTCTGTAGTACTTACAAGAGTAAACCTGATTTTTGTCATTAAAGTATGCTAAAATTTGTTTGGAACACTGACAGGAACAGTGTTGTCTCTGGGAATTGAAATTAGTTGGGCTGTTTGAATATACAGAGGGGGTGAGACCATGAGGGCAAAGGCAGGCTGTATGGCACAATAGTAAAAACTGAAAAATATTTCACAACCATATTATTACATTTAACTCGTGTTTTAAAATCATCACACAAATGAAAGTTGGATATTCAAACCTACCAGGAAGCACTGCATCTACATCCTTCTTGGTTTCTTGTTGTAATTTTGCACAACTCTGTTAATGAACTTCTTGAATCATAAACTCATAGGACCAGAAGGGACCTCGAGAGGTCATCTAGTCCAGTTCCCTGCACTCATGGCAGGACTAAGTATTATCTAGACCAGGGGTCGGCAACCTCTGGCATGTGGCTCGCCAGGGTAAGCATCCTGGCGGGCCGGGCCAGTTTGTTTACCTGACGCGTCCGCAGGTTCAGCTGATCACGGCTCCCACTGGCCGAGGTTCATCGTTCTAGGCCAATGGGGGCTGCGGGAAGCAGCGCAGGCCGAGGGATGTGCTGGCCGCGGCTTCCTGCCACCCCCATTGGCCTGGAGCGGCGAACCGCGGCCAGTGGGAGCCGCGATCAGCCAAACCTGCGAACGCGGCAGGTAAACTGGCCCGGCCCGCCAGGGTGCTTACCCTGGCGAGCTGCATGCCAGAGGTTGCCGATCCCTGATCTAGACCATTCCTGACAGGTGTTTGTCTAACCTGCTCTTAAAAATCTCCAATGATGGGGATTCCACAACCTCCCTATGCAATTTATTCCAGTGCATAACCACCCTGACAGGAAGTTTTTCCTAATGTCCAGCCTAAACCTCCCTTGCTGCAATTTAAGACAATTGCTTCTTGTCCTATCCTCAGAGGTTAAGAAGAACAATTTCCCTCTCTCCTCCTTTTAACAACCTTTTATGTAATTGAAAACTGTTATCATGTCCCTTCTCAGTCTTCTCTTTTCCAGACTAAACAAACCCAATTTTTTCAATCTCCCCTCATAGGTCATGTTTTCTAGATCTTTAATCATTTTTCTTGCTCTTCACTGGACTCTCTCCAATTTGTCCACATCCTTCCTGAAATGTGGCGCCCAGAACTGGACACAATACTCCAGTTGAGGCCTAATCAGCGTGGAGTAGAGCGAAAGAATTACTTCTCGTGTCTTGCTTACAACACTCCTGCTAATACATCCCAGAATTATGTTTGCTTTTTTTGCAACAGTGTTACACTGTTGACTCATATTTATCTTATGGTCCACTATGACTCCCAGATCCCTTTCTGAAGTACTCCTTCCTAGGGAGTCATTTCCCATTTTGTATGAGTGCAACTGATTGTTCCTTCCAAAATGGAGTATTTTGCATTTGACCTTGTTGAATTTCATCTTATTTACTTCAGACCATTTCTCCAGTTTTTCCAGATCATTTTGAATTTTAATCCTATCCTCCAAAGCACTTGCAACCCCTCCCAGCTTGGTATCATCTGCAAACCTTATAAGTATACTCTTTATACCACGGGGGAGGGATAGCTCAGTGGTTTGAGCATTGGCCTGCTAAACCCAGGGTTGTGAGTTTAATCCTTGAGGGGGCCACTTAGGGATCTGGGGCAAAATTGGTCCTGCTAGTGAAGTCAGGGGGCTGGACTCGATGACCCTTGGGGGTCCCTTCCAGCTCTATGAGATAGGTATATCTCCATTTATTATACGTAATTTTGGCATGCAGCCATCAGGGAAATCCACTGGCAGGGACGGTTTATTTACCTGCAGCATCCGCAGGTTCAGCCGATCGCCGTTCCAGGCCAATGGGGGCTGCGGGAAGCGGCATGGGCCAAGGGATGTGCTGGCCACAGCTTCCTACAACCCCCATTGGCCTGGAACGGTGAACCGCAGCCAGTGGGAGCTGTGATCAGCTGAACCTGTGGATGCTGCAGGTAAACAAACCGTCCTGGCCTGCCAGCGGATTTCCCTGATGGGCCGCGTGCCAAAGGTTGCCGATCCCTGCTCTATACCATTATCTAAACCACTGATGAAGATATTGAACACAACCAGACGGAGAACTGATCCCTGCAGGACCCCACTCATTATGCCCTTCCAGCATGGCTGTGAACCACTGATAACTACTCTCTGGGAACGGTTTTCCAACCAGTTTTCCACCCACCATAGTAGTTCCGTCTCGGTTGCATTTCCCTAGTTTGTTTATGAGAAGGTCATGTGAGACTTTATCAAAAGGTTTGCAAAAGTCAAGATATATTACATCTACTGCTTCCCCCCCATCCACAAGGCATGTTACTCTGTCAAAGAAAACTATCAGGTTGGTTTGCCACACTTCCTATCTTTCCTGCACAGTGGGATAGTTTGCTCTTGTGCCCTTAATAATGTTGCTTTGAAAAACTGCCAACTGTCTTCTATTGTTTTTCCCCTTAGACTTGTTTCCCATGGGATCTTACCTACCAACTCCCTGAGTCTGCCTTCTTGAAATCCATTGTCTTTATTTTGCTGTTCTCCCTCCTACCATTCCTTAGGCCTTGTCTACACTGCCACTTTACAGCGCTGCAACTTTCTCACTCAGGGGTGTGAAAAAACACACCCCTAAGTGCTGCAAGTTTCAGCGCTGTAACATGGCAGTGTAGACAGTGCTACAGCGCTGGGAGCCACTCCCCTCGTAGACGTGGGTTTTTTATAGCGCCGGGAGAGCTCTCTCCCAGCGCTGGTGCCGCGACTACATGCCCTTAGAATCATGAAGACATGCCCTTAGAATCATGAACTCTATCATTTTGTGATCACTTTCTCCCAAGCTGCCGTCCACTTTCAAATTCTCAACCAGTTCCTCCCTATTTGTCAAAATAAAATCTAGAACTGCCTCTCCCCTAGAAGTTGTCTCCACCTTCTGAAATAAAAAATTGTCTCCAATACATTCCAAGTACTTGTTGGATAATCTGTGCCCTACTGTGTTATTTTCCCAGCAGATGTCTGAGTATTTGAAGTCCCCCATTACCACCAAGTCCTGTGCTTTGGAAGATTTTGTTAGCTGTTTAAAAAAAAGCCTCATCCACCTGTTCTTCCTGATTAAGTGGTCTGTAGTAGACCCCTACCATGACATCACCCTTGTTTTTTACCCCTTTTATCCTTACCAGAGACTTTCAACAAGTCTGTCTCCTATTTCCATCTCAACCTCAGTCCAAGTGTATACATTTTTAATATATAAGGCAACACCTCTTCCCTTTTTTCCCTACCTGTCCTTCCTGAGCAAGCTGTACCCTTCTATACCAATATTCCAGTCATGTGTATTATCCCACCAACAGGGCCAGCTCCAGGCACCAGCATTCCAAGCAGGTGCTTGGGGCGGCAATCTGCAAGGGGCGGCAGTCCGTGTGTTTTTGCCGCTCCAAGCAGCGCGCCAAATTGCTGCCGTGGACGGCGGGGACAGTCCATGTGCCATTAGGGCAGCACACACGTTTCTGCAGCGGCAGCAATTCGGCGGCAGCTTCTATGTTCAGCTGCCCGCGGGGGCAATTCGGCAGCTTCTGTCTTCCGGCTGAAGACAGAAGCTGCCGCCGAATTGCTGCCACCGCGGAAATGCGCGTGCTGCCCTAACGGCACATGGACTGCCCCCGCCGTCCGCAGCGGCAATTCGGCGCGCTGCTTGGGGCGGCAAAAACAGTAGAGCCAGCCCTGCCCACCAAGTGTCTGTGATGCCAGCTATGTCATAGTGATTTATAACCCAACATCAGCCAAAATTGATCACTTGGGCAACACAGCTCTGTCTGCTGGATACGGTAGAGTAGGTGTGTTCATGTAAATCAGGGGTCGGCAACCTGCGGCACACATGCCAAAGATGGCACGCGAGCCGATTTTTGATGGCACGCTGTTGCCTGCCGGGGTCCTGGCCCCACTCAGCCACCCCCCCAACCGATTTCTCCTGCGCGGGCAGGAGGCAGAAGCTTGGTCCTGCCGACAGCCAAGTTCCTCCCTCCCCCGCTTCTTCCCCCAGCGTGGTGCTTTCCTGCCCCTCCCCCTCCCTTTCCCTCTCCCCAATCAGCTGATCACCCTTGCGAGAGGGAGGGGGAGCCGAGCCGCAGCGTGCTCGCTGCTCTGGGGAGGAGGCAGATAAGAGGTGGGGATGGGGTTCCGGGGAAAGGGGTGGGAATGGGGCATATCCCCTCCAGCCCCATGCTGTGAGCACCCCCATGAGCCAAGCACCCCAGCCCTCTGCCCTGACCCCTGAACCCCCCCCACAGCCCTCTGCCCTGACCCATGAACCCCCCCACACACACCCAGCCTTCTGCCCTGACCTCTGCACCCCCCCACACACACACCCTGCACCCCCCACACACCCAGCCCTCTGCCCTGACCCCTGCACCCCCTCACACACACCCAGCCCTCTGCCCTGACCCCTGCACCCCCTCACACACCTCCAGCCCCCGTTCTGACTCCTGCACACACCCCCACATCCCCACCCCCACACTGAGCACCAAACGGGAGCTCCTGCACCCCCCCCATTCCCACCTGCACCCCCGGTCTGGGGTCCCTGCCCTGACCCCTGAACCCCCCCCCACACCCATCCCCCTCCCCCCCCCCCCCCCCCCCAACCACCCCCCCCCCCCACCCCCCCGCCCCCCCCCCCCCCACCCCCCCCACCCCATGCCCTGACTCTTGCACCCCCCCACATCCCCACCCTGAGCACCAAACTGGAGCTCCTGCACCCCCATCCCCCATTCCCACCTGCACCCCCGGTATGGGGTCCCGGCTGCCGGCCCCTTGCCAGCTGGGGTCCCGCAGGCCCCGCTCAGCCTGCTCCCGAACTAGGTGAACGGAACCCCAGGCCGGCGTGGCCCGGCAGCGTAAGATCAGCATTTTAATTTAATTTTAAATTAAGCTTCTTAAACATTTTGAAAACCTTGTTTACTTTCCATACAACAATAGTTTAGTTATATAATATAGACGTATAGAGAGAGACCTTCTAAAAAACGTTAAAATGTATTACCGGCACACAAAACCTTAAGTTAAAGTGAATAAGTGAAGACACGGCACACCACTTCTGAAAGGTTGCCGACCCCTGATGTAAATACAGTCTGATCTGAAGCCTTTCCCCCCACCCTCCAGTTCATCGTTAGCTGTCAGGGGAGAGCTCATTCAGACCTTGCTTATGTTAGGCAAGAGTTAAAAATTCAAGTATCAGAGGGGTAACTGTGTTAGTCTGGATCTGTAAAAGCAGCAAAGAATCCTGTGGCACCTTATAGACTATAACTGTTAGTCTATAAGGTGCCACAGGATTCTTTGCTGCTTTTAAAAATTCAGTTAGCAGTGAGACAGAAACCCACGTAACTAACAAGCAAAACCACCGGAAGCCCAAGGACACTGACAACTGTAAACACTTGATAAACTTATATGGTCAAGTGTCCGCCCAGTAACCTGGCTCTTAGAACAGAACAAACCCCCCCTTCACAGCCCTCCGAATATCTGTAAACACTCACCCCCACCCCACCCTTTTGCCTTAAGGTAGTCATGAATAATTAATGTAATCAAAACAGTTTAATGTGTATGTTCTGTTCCTGTCACTGTCATGCTAAGTGCGTTCTCGGTCTCTGAAACAATGTTTGTCTCTGTAAGAACAAGATAAATGCAAATGAAGTGATAAGAGAAAGGTATATAATTGGTCATTGTAACCCCACACCTTTGAAACTGCTTGTCAGTCTTCCAAGTACCGTAAATAAACCCCCCTTCAGTATTGTCTGTGCCTGCCTGATTCTTGGGGAAAAGAATCTCTTTGCTTAACACTTACAAATCATAATTGAAATTATTAGGTTGGCCAACATCGCTGAAATGAATGCACTGACATTGTCAGAAAAAATAACAGCTGTGTGAGGAAGCTAGTCTTTGTTCATACTTTTCAAACCTATTATGCTTTTTCAGGTACAAGTATTTTCTCATATACTGTATATGCTTTCAAAATGTGTATTAATGTTTCAATTTCAATTCAAATTTCCAACCAATGACTAAATTGGCAACATTGCATGTAACTAGTTGACCACTGGCGGGGATGTTGGGGAAATTCTGGAGGGTGTAGGGAAATCCCTAGATAGGAAGCACATATATTTAGTAATAAGGTGCCATTTCTAGAGTCACTTTTCTGACCATAGCGGTCCTTTAAAAATCAAGTCAAATTTGAAGAAAGTCAGTTCTGTATTTTTACAGTTCTAAATGTTAGAAGTCAACAATTTTACACACTGGATACACTTGAAGGCAGTGGTTCTCAGACTTTTGTACTGGTGATCCCTTTCACGTAGCAAGCCTCTCAGTGTGACCCCCCTCATAAATTAAAAAACACTTTTTTGTATATTTAACACCATTATAAATGCTGGAGGCAAAGCAGGGTTTGGGGTGGAGGCTGACAGCTCACGACCCCCCATGTAATAACCTCGCAACCCCCTGTAACTTTAGCGCCCTCGTGGCCAAGATGGTGTCTGCTCTGCAGACAGCTCTGGCCAAGAGAAGGCGGTGCAGAACTGCAGCAGGAGAAATCCCTTCCACCCCAGGGGCACCTGTTCCAAACCCCCCAGAGGGAACACACACACCCACAGGAAAAGTACAATGGATATAACAAAGGGAAATATTTATTTACAGAGGGATGAGAGGAGAAATACAACAAGGGGAAATATAGGGGAAGCAGTAGAACAGGGTTGCATTCAAACCCAGGCCCCACAGGCCCACTGGTAGCAGTGTGAAAGGGCAGACACTGAGCAATGTGTCTGCACACAGAGTTCAGGAGTCCTGAGAAAAGTTCAAGTCCAGTGGTGAGTCTTGGGTGCTCCTGGTCGTCTTCGGCGCCAGTGAACCTTCCCCCAACAAACCCCTCCGGTGCCCTCTTCTGCCGCTCTCTGGAAAGCCGCACAGAGCGACCACCTCCCCACTTAACTATCTAGCAACCTCCCTCCGTATTCCCAGTGCAGAGTCACAAGCCCCAGTACTCACAGCCCCATGCAGCTCTGGGCAGCCGTGATACTGGGTCCAGCTCCGGCCTGTCCTTCTCGGGCAATTCCTCCCTGGCACAGTGCTCCTCCTGGCTCCTGTCCTGGGCTGTCCCCGATTGGCCCTGTCCTTCTCAGGCTTCAGGCAGGTTCTCCCTGCTTCACTTTTCCAGGGCCTGCAGGCTGCCTCTCTCTCTCCCTGGAGCTCCAGCGCTGCCCTCTGGAGTTTCCCTCCTTTTTTCTTACTCTCCCCCTCCCCCCTAGGAAAAAAGATGTAAAGGGGCCTGTGACAGTGTACCCCATAAAGGGGCTCATAAATGTATGTATAATATAACTGGAATAGGGTTCTGCTACATAGGCCATGTAACGCATCTATGTAAAGGTTGTGATCTACTGGTTATGTTCACCCTAGTTGTATGCAGGCACCATTTGTGTGTTCAAAGTTATGAACATTGGCTGTATGATTGCTTGATTTCTAAGGGGCCTCAGTTAGAACATTTGATGACTTCTTGGGAAAGGAATGTGCAAATTAGGTGTTCAGTCAGGGGGCACTTAACAGACAAAAGAGCTTGGAAGACTCCAATCCACATTAGAAGTCTACCTGAGGACGTTCAAGGCAGCATGTGGGTAATGGCTGCTACCTGCAGTCCTGAGTCATGCATGGGCATGTGACCTGCCCATGTGATTCCGAATCTCCATTCTGTGACTGGATTCTACAGAGGGAGAGGAGGGGGTCTCCACCCACAAGAGACAGTCTATTTAAACCCGTGGGAGACCCCTCCATTTTGTCTTCAGCTGGCTAAAGAAGGAGCCTCTCCACCCCCCCAAGGTACTTGAAGGAAATTGGAACCAAGGACAGTAACTACAGGGGGTGTGAGTGATTGCTGGACCCAGGCTAAAAGAAGATTAGCCTGTAAAAGGGAACATTTTGGAACTGGTGAGGATCTTATCTATATTTAGTGTAATTAGACATAGATTTGCGTATTTTATTTTATTTTGCTGGGTAACTTACTTTGTTCTGTCTGTTACTACTTGAAATCACTTAAATCCTACTATCTGTATTTAATAAAATCACTTTCTACTTATTAATTAACTCAGAGTATGTATTAATACCTGGGGGAGCAAACAGCTGTGCATATCTCTCTATCAGTGTTATAGAGGGCGAACAATTTATGAGTTTACCCTGTATAAAGCTTATACAGGGTAAAACGGATTTATTTGGGTTTAGACCCCATTGGGAATTGGGCATCTGAGTGCTAAGGGCAAGCAGACTTCTGTGAGCTGTTCTCAGGTAAACCCTGCAGCTTTGGGACAGGTGGTTCAGACTCTGGTCTGTGTCTGGAGCAGATAGGTGTGTCTGGCTTCAGCAAGACTGAGTGCTGGAACCACCAGTAGCTGGCAGGGGAGAATAGAAACAGAGGTGGCCTTGGCACATCAGCTGGCAGCTCCCAAGTGGGTTTCTGTGAACCAACCCGTCACAGGGCCATGCTCTCTAAACCCCAAAGGGGTTACACCCCCAACCCCCAGTTTGAGAACCCCTGCTTTAGGGAGAGCTTCACTTAGGGATAGAATCATAGAAGATTAGGGTTGGAAAAGACCTCAGGAGGTCATCTAATCCAACCCCTGCTCAAAGCAGGACCAACACCAACTAAATCATCCCAGCCAGAGCTTTGTCAAGCTGGGCCTTAAAAACCTCAAAGGATGGAGATTCCACCACCTCTCTAGGTAACCCATTCCAGTGCTTCACCATCCTCCTAGTGAAATAGTGTTTCCTAATACCCAACCTAGACCTCCCCCACTGCAACTTGAGAGCATTGCTTCTTATTCTGTCATCTGCCACCACTGAGAACAGCCGAGCTCCAACCTCTTTGGAACCCCACTTCAGGTAGTTGAAGGCTGCTATCAAATCCCCCCTCACTTTTCTCTTCTGCAGACTAAACAAACCCAGTTCCCTCAGCCTCTCCTCGTAAGTCATGTGCCCCAGCCCCCTGATCATTTTCGTTGCCCTCCACTGGACTCTCTCCAATTTGTCCACATCCTTTCTGTAGTGGGGGGCCCAAAACTGGACGCAATACTCCAGATGTGGCCTCACCAGTGCCGAATAGAGGGGAATAATCACTTCCCTTGATCTTCTGGCAATGCTCCTACCAATGCAGCCCAATATGCCGTTAGCCTTCTTGGCAACAAGGGTACACCGCTGACTCATATCCAGCTTCTCATCCACTGTAATCCACAGGTCCTTTTCTGCAGAACTGCTGCTTAGCCAGTCGGTCCCCAGCCTGTAGTGGTGCATGGGATTCTTCTGTCCTAAGTGCAGGACTCTGCACTTGTCCTTGTTGAACCTCATCAGATTTCTTTTGGTCCAATCCTCCAATTTGTCTAGGTCACTCTGGACCCTATCCGTACCCTCCAGCGTATCTACCTCTCTCCCCAGCTTAGTGTCATCCGTGAACTTGCTGAGGGTGCAATCTATCCCATTGTCCAGATCGTTAATAAAGATGTTGAACAAAACTGGCCCCAGGAGCGACCCCTGGGGCACTCTGCTTGATACCGGCTGCCAACTAGACATTGAGCCATTGATCACTACACGTTGAGCCCAACAATCTAGCCAGCTTTCTATCCACCTTATAGTCCATTCATTCAAGCCATACTTTTTTAACTTGCTGGCAAGAATACTGTGGGAGACTGTATCAAAAGCTTTGCTAAAGTCAAGGAATAACACATCCACCACTTTCCCCATATCCACAGAGCCAGTTATCTCATCATTGAAGGCAATCAGGTTAGTCAGGCATGACTTGCTCTTGGTGAATCCATGCTGACTGTTCCTGATCACCTTTCTCTCCTCCACATGCTTCAAAATGGTTTCCTTGAGGACCTGCTCCATGATTTTTCCAGGGACTGAGGTGAATCTGTAGTTTCCCGGGTTCTCCTTCTTTCTTTTTTTAAAGATGGGCACTATATTTGCCTTTTTCCAACTGTCCAGGACCTCCCCTGATCGCCACGAGTTTTCAAAGATAATGGCCAATGGCTCTGCAATCACATCAGCCAATACCCTCAGCACCCTTGGATGCATTAGATCTGGACCCATGCACTTGTGCATGTCCAGCTTTTCTAAATAGTCCTTAACCTGTTCTTTCACCACTGAGGGCTGCTCACCTCCTCCCCATACTGTGTTGCCCAGGACAGCAGTGTGGGAGCTGACCTTGTCTGTGAAGACCGAGGCAAAAAAAGCATTGAGTACTTCAGCTTTTTCCACATCATCTGTCACTACATTGCCTCCCCCATTCATTAAGGGTCCCACACTTTCCCTGACTTTTTCTTGTTGCTAACATACCTGTAGAAACCCTTCTTGTTACCCTTCACATCCCTTGCTAGCTGCAACTCCAGTTGTGTTTTGGCCTTCCCGATTACACCCCTGCATGCTCGAGCAATCTTTTTATACTCCTCCCTAGTCATCTGACCAAGTTTCCACTTCTTGTAAGCTTCCTTTTTGTGTTTAAACTCACTGAAGATTTCACTGTTAAGCCAAGCTGGTCACCTGCCATATTTGCTATTCTTTCTGCACATCGGGATGGTTTGTTCCTGCGCCCTTAATAAGGCTTCTGGACTCTTTTCCCCTTCATAGTAGCCTCCCAGGGGATCCTGCCCATCAGTTCCCTAATGGAGTCCAAGTCTGCTTTTCTGAAGTCCAGGGTCCATATTTTGCTACTCTCCTTTCTTCCTTTTGTGAGAATCCTGAACTCAACCATCTCATGGTCACTGCTGCCCAGGTTGCCACCCATTTCTACTTCCCCTACCAATTCTTTCCTGTCTTTAAGCAGCAGGTCAAGAGGAGAACAGCCCCTGGTTGGTTCCTCCAGTAGTTGCACCAGGAAGTTGTCCCCAACACTCTCCAAAAACTTCCTGGATTGTCTGTGCACTGCTGTATTGCTCTCCCAGCAGATGTCAGGGTGATTGAAGTCCCTCATTAGAACTAGGGCCTGTGTTCTGAAAACTTCAGTTCATTGTCTGAAGAAAACCTTGTCTACCTCATCCTCTTGGTTCGGTGGTCTATAGCACACGCCCACCACTACATCACCCTTGTTGCTCTCGCTTCTAAACTTAATCCAAAGACTCTCAACAGGCTTTTCTCCAGTTTCATACTGGAACTCAGAGCAATCATACCACTCTCTTACATACAGTGCAACTCCTCCACCTTTCCTCCCCTGCCTGTCCTTCCTGAACAGTTTATACCCATCCATGATTATTTAATTCGAGAAGCCAAACAAATCCTAAATTCCTAAACTCTGCAGGATTACAGAAGAAGATAAGTAACCTGAAATATACCTTGAGACAGGAGAGGTCATTTAAAAATTAATTGCAAGTGGAGATGAAGTTCTGAAGTCCTATAAAGAAAAATGTGATACCTCTCCTAAATGTGTATGTACTCTGCACAGAAAATGCACAGCATGACAGACAGAGTTATGGTAAATTTAAAAAAAATGAATGCATGAACATTGGACAGTAGATAAAAGGAGAGACAAGATACCCCAAAAAACTTTAACTCTATGTAACCATATGTAAGGTAAATACATGCCTATGAGAAGTATCACAACTAGTTGACATCTTGTTTGCCTATGGACTTTATACAGCCTGAAGATATGGACATCCTAATAAGGTCCACCCAAGATTTTCCATAACAAGGTTTGTGTAACCAAATAGCAAGTGAAGCAGGGTTTAAGAAGTCCTCCACCCCCAGGAATCTGATCACTGTAGATCAGCAGTTAAGGGAGGTGCAGCTATTCTTTCTGCACATCAGGATGGTTTGTTCCTGCGCCCTTAATAAGGCTTCTGGACTCCTTAGGCACAAGGGAGGCACAAGCTATATGCTTTTTTTTTTTTTAAATAGCTCCGGCTGTCTGGGGGAGGGTTTCTGCGACTACAGACACAATGAAGGGGGGTGCAATCAAATAAGTTTCAGAACCACTGTATGTAGATAAAGATTAAAAATGGTGGCAAGATTTCTAATGGCTGACAAAAGGAAACTATATTGGGAAGGTGGGGGCTGAATAGGTCTTTGGTCTGCATCTAGTATTAAATGTGGAAGAGAACATTGGTGTTGCTTTGTTAATGAAAGATGAATTGCACAAAAGTTTGTGATTGTATAGGGGGCACATATATCGTAGAGTATTGCATATTTTAGAGTACCCAAAATAGTAAGGATGTGGAACAGCATAGTGGCTGTTAGTGTCAATGATGAAGATGTATGGGATGCAGGCATAAGATTGTCTCATGCATTTGGGGAAGAGGGGCATCAGGCCAGATTAAAGTTGAATTACCTCTGAATTTTGTAATTTTTTAGTTTTTATTCTTTACATTTTTAACTCAAAGGAAAATTGATTTCCAATATTTTTTTTTAATGTTAACATTCTTGAAGTTTTTCCACTAAGCAATTAATACAACCTTAACTCTCTCTTAATTTTTTTCTAAATATGATTTTTTCTAAATACTTTAAAATATTATAAAAATAAGGAAATAAAGAGAATAAAAAAATGAATAGTGTGTGTATAGATGTGAGAACCCCCCAAAGATATCCCTTATCACTGGATACATCCTTTTATACCCATTTAAAGTGGTTTACTTCATACTCTGTTGGACTGTGCTGCTTATGAGTTAGCTTATAAAATAATATTGAGCAATTGTTTGATAACATTGTACATTTTTCTAGATTATTATGAGGTCTGTTGATAATTAGGAGCTTAATACAATATCAAGAATCTCCAAGACATCAAAGTTCCTATCTTCAAACCACCTCAGCTTACTGTGGTTCTAAGAACCATGGGATATGCCCCCCACAGAAGTCCTAGTGCCTCACACAAGTGAGTACAGCACCAGAGTGGATGCAGCTGAGTGGACACACTTGAGTATGGCTTTGCAGTGTAGCTGCTCACACTCTGGCTAATTTAATCTAGGTGCTACTCACCCAAGTTAACTCTGCAGTGAAGACATACCCAAAAAGATTAGTTTAGAAAGTTACCATTTGACAAAACTATAAGCAACTAAAAACACTGTTAAACAGCCATAATAGTAGGTGTTGCTACACATACTGTCCATAATAAATATCCAGTCCTTTTATGAATCCCACTAAGCATATGAACTCAATGGGTACATCTACACTGTAATAAAAGACCTGTCGCACAGCTGCAGCTGGCCTGGGTCAGCAGACTCGGGCCCACGGTGCTCGGACTTATGGGGCTAAAAATTGCAGTGTAGACATTCAGGTTGGGGCTGGGCTCTGAAACCCTGCGTGTGGGGAGGGCCTCATAGTCCAGACTCTGGCCCAAACCCAAACATCTACCCTGCAATTTTAGCCCAGCAGCCCAAGCCCCATGAGCCCATGTCAATTGACCTAGGCCTGAGATTTGGTTCTGTGAGGGTTTTTTTGCAGTGTAGATATACCCAATGATATCTTGTGTAAGCGGTAACAGTAGCTAATGGAGTAATTGGATATTGATCCTTATCATGTGCTCTGGATATTGTGTTTTGGACCCTGACCCAGGGCTTGTGAGTTCGCCCAGGAAATAGAGATCAATTTCTTATCAGCATTACTGTGTGTTACACCTTTCATAATTACAGCAGAGTACCACAGGCCAGTTATGTGTCTCATGAACCTGCAGGCATCTCAGTAACTTTAAATAAATAATAGTAAATAAATAGACTGAGTCGGTGCTGAATGTGCCAAGAGCTGTCTATGTGCCATCCATTGTTTTTGTAAACCTCCTCCTCCCTATCTGGGCTGTTTCCCTCCCACTCCACTTGTTTCTGTCTTTCCAGGTTGAAGGAGGGAGTATGACATATTGACTAGATTCTGCAGCATGTTACGCTCTTCTCTTCTTCCTTCCCCACTACCTTTCCCAGTTTGCATGACATCAGTATTAGATACTGTGACAAATTGGAAATTAGGCAGCACCCCAAAATATGTGAAAAATACTCACAGAGTTTTCATTAAAATAAATATTAAAATCACCAACATAGACAATACTGTTGAAACCTAATTTTTCTAAATATTTATCTATTTCATGGTGCCAGAGTATTTCCAATTTTCTGCAGAAATGAGCTCCAAAAATTATAGGTCTTGCCACAAAACACAAGTAAAGCATGCTACTGAGTATAAAGGCTTACATCATATCTGAAGGAGGATGAATCAGGTTCTTAAGAATTTTATGGATCATGGTTTCTGAAAAAATACTGTGTAAGTTGCATCACTCACTAGATACGTTGTTTTTTAGTTAAATTACGTTTCTTTGTTACTCAGAATGTAAAATATCCTATGCTGGTTGCCAGTCCATTTCTCATAGCAAGTTTCTATTTGTTTCCTACTAGGATCTGTACAATATTTACTTAATATCCATGGGTCTGGTAGATATTTCTTGGAACTGTTGAGCCAAGGTTTGAGAAAAGAATCAAGAATAAAGTTTTTACAATCCAGTATCCACTTATCCATAGAGCACTTTTTAGAGAACACTGACACAATGTAACATAAGACAATAATAATAAGCCAAGATTTTTCTCCATATGTTCAAAGAGAATAATTCAGAAATTTCTTCCTGGGTTGTAGTTTCAAGTCCCCTCAGTGATTAGTAATGCTTTTGTGGCTTATGATTCTGAAGTTATTAGAAAATGTAAACATTTCAGCCAGTCCAAATAATAAATAAATAGTAATAATAATATCCTCATAAATGATACTGAAATCAACATGTGCCCAATCAAATTTCTGAACAGGCTAGTCCTCTAATGATTGTTAACTTTTCTGCTCTGTCTTCACTTCTACGCAGTTTAGATTCATTTGAACGATTATTCACCTAAGCCTCAATCCCTCAAGCCAGTGTTTCCTAAACTTTTGAAACATTCACAAACTTCAGATATGAGTATCCTTTCAGAAAAATGAAACCAATCAAGCCTCCCTTCAACCCACCATGAGTTGGTAAAGGCTTGCTCATTTTAACTTATATGTCTTCCACACACCCAGGCTAATCCTTCAAGCCTCTGACTTCCCCCTTACTTCAAGAAATGCTTGTGTAGCACTTCATAACATGGTGTAATGAGAAGTGATGTAGTTAATGTGGATATTTAAAGTGTGATCATTGACATTTGAATTAGCACCTATTAAACTAAATGGGGCAGATCACCCCTTGGAGCTCTTGCTTCAGGCTTTCTGCAAACTCAGGCAGACACTGCTGCCTTGGTTACACTTGGGGTCACACATTTTGAAAGTTGTCTTCATAACCATAACAGTTAGAAACTAATTTTAAAAAAGAAGCTGAGACTCTGCAAAATAATCAAGAGGTCTGTGTATGCTCCTCTTACCCACCATGATCACCCTCACCCGCCCTCCGTTAGGCCTTTGGGAGGATGCGCCTCACATGTTGGGAAATGCTACCATAAGTGACATCAGTGGAAAACACATTAAATCAGCAGCACAGAACTTTCAAAGCCTCACAAAGAAAACATGGGTTCCTTTTAAAATCTTGTTTTTGTCAGCCTCTTTTGTCCATAAGATAACATTCATAGAATTAGAGTATAAGTGTAGGACAGATTTGTGGCTATCCAAGATCCTTAGGAAGAAATGTGTTGTTCTTCTAGCTTCTGCCATGGGAAGTCAATTAAGAAGTTAAATAATATGATAATTCCAGTTTGCCTTTTTCATGCAAGTTTCTCTTTACTCTTTCAAGAAATGGTAAATAGCAATCCAGTTATGTCCACTAGATGGCAATACTAAGTAGTTTATTTGGAATTCAATAAATAGATAGTAAACCATTGATATAGATATTAAACAGGATATTTACTGTTCATGAAAAAGGTCTGAATAACAATACTGAAATCTCAATCTATTTAGCCACAAAACAGGAAAAGCAGGAGTCCAAGTTTCTCAACTGATGTGAATTAGTCACCCCCATCACCTTTAATGGTGAGCGTGTTAGTTCACTTTCCATGGCTTCCTTGGTCTCTCTGCTGAGACTGGCAATATTGTTCCAACAAACATCATTTATGATGTAAACCAGGGGTCTCAAACACGCGGGCCGCGGGCCGCATGCGGCCCGCAGGGCTATCGCATGCGGCCCGCGAACTCCCCCCGCCCCCTCCGCCCTCCTCCCCCCAACGTTTACCTGGCCGACCAGCACCAGGAAGCAGCTGGAACCTGGGGGAGGAGGGGCGCGGGGTGTGTGTGGCTGTTGCTTCAGGCACCGCCCCCAGCAGCTCCCATTGGCCACAGTTCCCCATTCCCGGCCAATGGGAACTGCTGGGGGCGGTGCCAGAAGCAACAGCCACACACACCCCTGCGCCCCCCCTCCCCCAGGCTCNCCTGAACCCCCTCCACACCCCGCACCCTGACACGCTGCCCTGTGCCCCCAACACACCCCACACCCCGACACCCTGACCTGAGCCCCCTGCTGCACCCTGCACCCCCTGCCCTGAACACATGCCACACCCCTGCCCTGAGCCCCCTGCTGCACCCGACCTCCTGCCCTGAACCCCCGCCACACCCCACACCCCTCCTGTGCCCCCTGGGGGCAGGGAGGGGGCAGAGTTGGGGTGGGGATTTCGGGGAAGGGGTTGGAATGGGGGCAGGGAAGGGGTGGGAAGAGGTGGGGCAGGGGCGGGGCCTCATGGAAGGGGTGGAGTGGGGGCGGGGCCGAGGGCGGCGGGGGGGGGAGAGGTGTCAGTAAATGCGGCCCTCGGCCCAATGTACTAGTCCTCATGTGGCCCTCGAGGTCATTTGAGTTTGAGACCCCTGATGTAAACAAACATCTTTCTTTGTTGAATCTAAGATCACAACTTATTTTACATGGGCCATGTAGTCAGCTAAAGACTCCATACCTCTTTAGCAACCCCCTGAACTAGTCTCTCCTTGTACTTTCCCCTTATTTTTTATATTGCCAGTGAACACAGATCTGGAATATTTTCTATTAATGAGTAAATTTGAATCCTTTAGTACCATTGTGTATTTAAGTTGTGTACTTTTAAAATGATAAAACTTTATAATGAAGTGCAGTATTGAATTTAAATGAGCAAAAAGCAGTTTTTAGAGGACATTGAATACATAAAATGCTATTTGTGCCAAGTTTTATCAGAATTGTAAATGATTTTAGAACCTTCAATTTTCCTATTGCAAATATTTAGATCTTTACTGGTCTCTGGATATATCAGATATGTCCACAACTGTCTCAGCATGAATGCTTAGTTGCTGAACAAGGTACATTCTGCTCTGTTGAAGCCATTTTAATTTGGGTTTATTACAGTTAGTTGCTTGCCTAGTTCATTCAAATTCCTGGACAAGGATTGCCTCTATAAGTCTCGGAATGGTCTAAATATTTACATTGAAAGATCACAGGAACCAGCAGAAAACGATGCAACCCTCATTGTTCTTCTGAGAAACTTCACTTAGCGAACACACTTTGCTAACACATGCCAGAATTGCTTTTGCACTTTGATCTCATACTGGGCATGATTCATGGAAATACGAGGCTGAAGGATAATTCTACCCTTGAAATGCTTAATGGGTATATCCATAGGCATGTGTTAGCAAAGTGTGTTCACGAAGTGAAGTTTCTCAAAAGAACAATGAGGGTTGCATCGTTTTCTGCTGGTTGCTGTGATTTTTTGATGTAAATATTTATACCACACACACACACACGATGTATCAATGTACGTTTTATAAAACCCATGAATGACAGAATTAGTTAAGCTCTTTAGTAAACAGAACAGCTAAAACATTCATTACAAACTATACAGATGTGCTAGGAAAATGAAACAGCCACATGAGGGCACCATACCCTATGGCTTCAAGGGCTGAAAATGTATACACTTTATAAATTGTAATCTCTATCCATATATAATAAAAGCTATATTTCTTTTCAATAGCAGTAGAGAAGTTGATAAACAGCATTACAAACAATACTGCTTCCTTTTGCTCTCTGCAGTGACATATTGTCTCTGGTAATCCATGTATTTCACAAACACTGCTGAACAGCCATCGGATGTAACTTTTCATCATTACCAACCTGGTTCTAATTGTAAGTGACATTTCATGCTATCTCCTGGGCATAACTTCACATGTCTCATTTAAATATATAGATTATGCTTTCCATACATGATTTATTATAAATCATCCCAAAATAATCCTGACAAGGGCATGCTATACCAGGACACAATAGTCAGTGAAAAAAGATTGTTCAACCAGTTTTATGAGAGGAATCCATCTGTTTCTCTCTGTTTACTGACAGATTAGCTCCTCGTATATGTCTGTTTACTGAAAATTAAGCTATACACGTTTGAGGGAAAAATATGGCTTGCAGAATCTTTATTACCGAAGATGCACAAACCAGACAAAGACAGTTACCTTTTCCGTAACTGGTGTTCTTCGAGATGTGTTGCATGGGGTCCTTATGCACGAGGTAATCCAATTGGAAATCCTCTGCGAGGACACCGGGTGACCCTTCATCCTATCCGCTGTAGTGATGAAGAGTTGAATCAATTTACAGAAAGGTTTGGTACGCTCTAAGTAAAAAGCCAAGGCCCTCCGGACGTCCAGGGCGTGAAGATGCCTCTCTTCACTGGTCTTGTGCAGTTTGGGACAGAACACCTGGAGGAAGATGTCCTGGTTCATATGGAAGGTAGAGACCAACTTCTGCAGGAAGGCCGGGTGGGGTCGCAACTGAACCTTATCTTTGTAGAAGACAGTGTACGGAGGTTCTGAGGTCAATGCTTTAATCTCAGAGACCCGTCTCGCCGACGTCACCGCCACCAGGAATGCGACCTTCCATGACAGGTGGGAAAAGAAGCAGGAACCCAGCAGCTCAAAGGGAGGGCCAGTGAGCCTAGAGAGGACCAAGTTAAGATCCCACTGTGGGACAGGAGCTTGTACCTGCGGGAAGAGTCTCTCCAGCCTTCTCAGGAATCTGACCGTCATGTCATGGGAGAACACCGTCTGTCCTTGGATTGGTGGGTGAAAAGCGGAGATGGCTGCGAGATGAACTCTAATGGAAGAGTGTGCCAGGCCCTAGTTCCTCAAATGGACCAGGTAGTCCAGGATACCCTGTATGGAGGAACGCGAGGGAGAAATGCCCCGTTCAGACGCCCAGTGGGAAAACCTTGTCCACTTGGCCAGGTAAGTCAGTCTAGTTGAGGGCTTCCTACTTTCCAGGAGGACCTCTTGGACTCCTTCCTAACAGGTCCATTCCTCCGGTTTCAGCCACACAGTGTCCACGCCGAGAGGTGGAGAGTCCTGAGGTTGGGATGTAAGAGCTGACCATGGTCCTGTGACAGCAGGGCCGGTCGCTTGGGCAGGGGCCAGGGAGGGGCCGCTGACAGGCTTATGGGCGTGCTGAACCAATGCTGGTGAGGCCACATCGGGGTGATCATGATAACCTGTACCCTGTCTCTCTTGATCTTTGCCAGGGCCCTGCTGATGAGTGGAATTGGAGGGACCACGTACATCAGGCTCCCTGACAATGACAGGAGGAAGGCATTGGAGAGGGAGCCCTTGCTCAGACCTTGCTGAGAACAAAACCGGTGGCATTTCCTGTTCTGTCTGGTGGCGAACAGGTCCACTTGGGGAGTTCCCCACCTTTGGAAGATCATGCAGGCTACCCCTGGATGGAGCGACCACTTGTGGTGAGAGGAGAAGTCCCTGCTGAGCTGGTCCGCCAATGTATTCCTGACACTGGGAAGGTGACAAGCTTCTAATATATGGAGATATACCTATCTCATAGAGCTGGAAGGGACCCCGAAGGGTCATCGAGTCCAGCCCCCTGCCTTCACTAGCAGGACCAATTTTTGCCCCAGATCCCTAAGTGGCCCCCTCAAGGATTGAACTCACAACCCTGGGTTTAGTAGGCCAATGCTCAAACCACTGAGCTATCCCTCCCCCTATCCTCTAGGTGGATCTCGTGGCTGATGCAGAAGTCCCATAGATGGAGTGCCTCCTGACAGAGAGCCAAGAAGCGCACTCCCCCTTGCCTGTTGATGTATACACTTTGACTGAGGTTGAGATGGAAATAGGAGACAGACTTGTTGAAAGTCTCTGGGTAAGGATAAAAGGGGTAAAAAACAAGGGTGATAAATTTTTAATATTTTTAAAATATGATGTCATGGTATGATGACATCATAAAATATGATGTCATGGTAGGGATCTACTAAGACCACCTAACCAGGAAGAAGAGGTGGATGAGACTTTTTCTAAACAGCTAACAAAATCATCCAAAGCACAGGACTTGGTGGTGATGGGGGACTTCAACTACCCAGATATCTCTTGGGAAAATAACACAGCAGGGCACAGATTATCCAATACATTCTTGGATGACTGGAAAAGGGCAAATATAGTGCCAATCTATAAAAAGGGAAATAAGGACTACCTGGGAAATTACTGACCAGTCAGCTTAACTTCTGTACCTGGAAAGATAATGGAGCAAATAATTAATCAATCAATTTGAAAACATCTAGAAGATAATAAGGTGATAAGTAACAGTCAGCATAGATTTGTCAAAAACAAATTGTGTCAAACCAACCTGATAGCTTTCTTTGACAGGTTTACAAGCCTTGTGGATGGGGGGAAGCTGTAGACATGACTTTAATAAAGCTTTTGATACTGTCTTGCATGACCATCTCATAAACAAACTAGGGAAATGCAATCTAGATGGAGTTACTATAAGGTGGGTGCAAAACTGGTTGGAAACCCGTTCCAGAGAGTAGTTATCAGTGGATCACAATCATGCTGGAAGGGCATAACAAGGGGGGTCCCATGGGGATCAGTTCTGGGTCCAGTTCTGTTCAATATCTTCATCAATGATTTAGATAATGGTATAGAGAGTACACTTATAAAGTTTGCAGATGATGCCAAGCTGGGAGGGGTTGCAAGTGCTTTGGAGGATAGGATTATAATTCAAAATGATATCGACAAACTGGAGAAATGGTCTGAAGTAAATAAAATGAAATTCAACAAGGACAAATGCAAAGTACTCCATTTAGGAAGGAACAATCAGTTGCACACATACAAAATGGGAAATGACTCCCTAGGAAGGAGTACTGCGGAAAGGGATCTGGGGTCATAGTGGACCACAAGCTAAATAGAGTCAATGGTATAATGCTGTTGCCAAAAAAGTGAACATCATTCTGGGATGTATTAACAGGAGCATTGTAAGCAGACACAAGAAGTAATTCTTCCACTCCACTCTGCACTGATTAGGCCTTGACTGGAATATTGTGTCCAGTTCTGGGCGCCACATTTCAGGAAGGATTTGGACAAATTGGAGAGAGTCCAGTGAAGAGCGACAAAAATGATGAAAGGTCTAGAAAACATGACCTATGAGGGCAGATTGAAAAAACTGGGTTTGCTTAGTCTGTAAAAGAGAAGACTGAGAGGGGATATGATAACAGTATGTAAAAGGTTGTTACAAGGAGGAGGAAGAAAAATTGTTTTTCTTAACTGCTGAGGATAGGACAAGAAGCAGTGGGCTTAAATTGCAGCAAGGAAGGTTTAGGTTGGACATTAGGAAAAACTTCCTGTCATGGTGGTTAAGCACTGGAATAAATTGCCTAGGGAGGTTGTGGAGTCTCCATCATTAGAGATTTTTAAGAGCAGGTTAGACAAACAGCTGGCAGGGATGGTCTAGGTAATACTTAGTCCTGCCACGAGTGCAGAGGACTGGACTAGGTGACCTCTCAAGGTCCCTTCCAGTTCTATGATTCTATGATCAAAGAAAAGAGGTAAATTTAGCAGAATCAGCATCTTTTAAAATTCTCAATTTTTTTAAGCCACTCTCATGCTTCTTTATGAGAGATTGGTTTAGCCCTTTCTATTCTCTTGCAGTATAAGAGTTGGCCTCTTGCTGTCCAGGATGATGGTCCACCGCAACTCTCTGGTGGAAGTGGCAGTAACAGCAACAATAGTGTGGTTTGGGTAGATATTAAATGGAAAACAAAAATTGGGTTAAATTTCTCACTTTTACAGTCTATTTAAAAAGACCCAAAAAGATGTTTTCATCTTAGTTGTAATCTCTGTTTAAATATGGGATAGCTCAGTGGTTTAAGCATTGGCTTGCTAAACTCAGGGTTATAAATTTAATCCTTGAGTAGGCCATTTAGGGATCTGGGGCAAAAATCTGTCTGGGGATTGGTCCTGCTTTGAGCAGGAAGGTGGACTAGATGACCTTCTGAGGTCCCTTCTAACCCTGATATTCTATGCATTGCATATCATTTAACTATAAACCGTTTAGACTGGCTTTTGCATTCATATTTGTAGGGCTTTTTTGTAGCATTCAAAGAAATGTGGCCACTAAATGTAAAAATCTAAAAGTCATTTGTGACACCACTATTTGATAACATAAGTCATTTTTCACAGCCTCGGGTGTATAACGTTAGAGCTGGTTTAACAACCTCTTGGAACAATCCTGTCTCCAAGCTGCATACCAGGCAGGGAAGGAGAAAAGAAAACACACCCACACAGTCAGCTCTTTCAACTTTTCCCAGGCAGCACTATTCCCCTTATCAAACTTCTCTCCAAAATACTCCCCTGCTCTCCAAATCCTCTTTTGATTCTTCCTGTGACACAAATCCTACAACCACAATTTTTTGAGCCTTCCATGGATAGTAGGACGAGGTTGGCAGCAGGATGACATTGTGGGTCATGGACCAACAAAGGTAAAAACTGGTATAGCCGGAAGGGAGCTTTGTGAACAAGGTTTTAAAAAGCTTTCAATCTTTGAAGAAGCTTTCAAGTTGGTGAGTGGGGACTTTAGTGTCTGTGTATAGGAACTTTTTAATGACGAGCAATTTTACAAGTTTGTGGACTCTCTATCTTGAAAGGTGTACTATGGAAAAAGTGTTTCTTGGGATCAAGAGTTTGTGAATTGTTGTCCTTTTTGAATGCCTGGACTCATGGGGACATTCTTGCTCTTGGGGCTTTGTTATACTGGAGGTAAAGGACCCACACTTATTTAAGATAAGAAAAAGATACTACCTCTAACTAGTAGGAATAGAGGCTCATTTCTCTTCCCTCCAAAAAGCAATAGCTTTGGCTTCTTTTCTCTTTGCTAGCATATCTGCTGAGATTCCTCGGCCAAGATGACCCAAACTCTGCTGCAGAAACAAAATCTGTATTTTCTGTCTTACTCCATCTTCAGTTGCCAAACCTTTCCTCAAATGGCGATACTCTTGCAAAATAAATGAAAATACAGAAAATCTTTAACAGTGTATTTTGTTTAAAACATCAGTGCACTAAAGAAATAGGGTCAGATGTCATGTTCTTGTCACCAAACTAAGGTCCAGTAGGCTGAAGGATCAGAGCACTTGTTACCATATTTCTGCACACAGCTTTGTAAATTGATCAAGGACTAAAAAAAATCAGTGGCAAGTAAGACATTTTCACAGGCTGGAAGGAGGCCCAAAGCCATCAGTTTCTGTAGAGTTTAAGCTTTCAAAAGTAAAGTTGGTATTTCATGGAGTTATAAAGATAAGCGTCAAACTGTGAACTGCTGCACTGTGGTTTTTCTGCACACAGCACAAGTGAAATCAACAACACAGAGTTTTCACTCCTAATATTCAGAACAGCAACAATAGTACTAACAAGAATCAAGTCAGTTTAATTCTACTGCTAATTGGGAGTGCCAGGAGAGGTAATGCAGATAATTATAAGGGAGGAGCTTAAAAATAAAATAGGGGAGGGTTGCTGTAGATTAGCCCACCTGCAGCAATGAGCTAGTGAAAGGACAGTAGTGCATGCATACACAGGCAGGATTTTTCTCTAAATGAAGTAAGCAGTTTTGTAAAACATGCAGTTACCAGAGGCTGAGGTTGCAATGGACATGGAAACAAATACAAACTTTATTACTCAGCAGGCAGAAAAAAATGAACTTCAGAGCTTCACACACTTGATTTCAACTGATGTTTTTATGGCCACTTAAACCCAATTAACAGATCATGTGTTGTAAGTATGGGTCAGCAGCAGAAGTGTTATAGCTAAAATACAGTATCTACATTCTATCGAGCTCTCCAGCAGTCATTTGATTGTCTGTGCCACCTTGTACTGATATTGTGACAGCATTTGCTATCCCTAATGCTCTTTTCCATTATCACTTATTTCCAGGGATGAATAATTTGGATCACAGATTCCATGCAATATTTCAGCATTCACTACACTGAAGACATTGCATCAGGCACAGTTTCCCATATCTGGCACTGGCTTAACCCTGCCCAAGATACCAAAAAAGCACATATCATAATAGAGGAGGTCAAGGAATTGATAAGGGGTTATGGCACTCTTTGCTTTTAGTCACAGATTCAAAGTAAGTGAGCAGTGACCAATGTCTGAAAGTTATTGCTTTCTGAGGTTTACTAACCTATCTGAAATAAGGTGGTAGTCTCTGTCCAGTTCCTAGTAGGTGAGTTTTTTTTCATCATAAACTACCACCAACAGTGATACCCTTGTTGTAGTCAGCCAGGACAAGGCTAAATGGGTCTGGAGTCAGAACGACTTTCTCTCCCTCAGCAGTCCCTCCAAGTCAGGATGGAGGACTACTGGTGTGACACAACACTATGAGGATGCTGTCAGTGTTTTGTAGATAAATGAAATACTTTCTTTTACTGTCAGTCCTGTGACTAGGTTCACTTTAAAAGTAGCCATTATAGAATCATAGAACTGGAAGGGACCTCGAGAAGTCATCTAGTCCAGTCCCCTGCACTCCAGGCAGGACTAAGTATTATCTAGACCATCCCTGACAGGTGTTTGTCCAACCTGCTCTTAAAAATCCCCAATGATGGAGATTCCACCACCTCCCTAGGCAATTTATTCCAGTGGTGGAATTTATTCCAGTATGGAAGTACCGATCTATAGTTACAGTGATTCAACCTCTATTATACACAGAAATCACAGTGTATCCCTGGCCCATGTTTAAGCATTTATTTGTTGAGTACAGAATGAATTTTCTGAGAATTTACAAATAAAGCTATTCATTAGACCTAAAATTAAAAACTGGATCCCTTAAGAAAATTTAACGTGTCAGTCTTTTCTTTGTCCCAAATTATTTTAGCAATGGATTAACACAGATACTTCAAACTCTCCATATAGCTAAATTGAAATCTTGCAGACAGTCTATATTTGATACTCCCGGGGGAATTCTGTGCCAAAAAATTTAAAATTCTGCGCACAATATTTTAAAATTCTGCATATTTTATTTGTCAAAATAACACAATATAATCACACCCGTTTCAATTATTTTTGGTCATTTATTTCAAAATACATCTCAGCAAGTACATCTGTAACCATACAGACAACAAAAAAGATTCAGAAAATGTTTTTTGACAAATAGATTCCTTACTAGCCATATTAATACAGAACTCTGAGTAATAATTCATTTAAACTACAATACGGAACCATATTTCCCACCCACCCCCAGACACAGTGCAAAGGCTGTGGGGGAGTCAGGGCTAATGGAAGAGCGGAGGGAGAGGGAAATAATTGCTGGGAAGGAGTTTGGATGTGAGCTTGGAGGGTTGTTGGGTATGGGTGGGGAAAGTATGGAACAGGTTTTTTGGGGGGGCAGGAATGGACTGTTAGGGAGCTTCCCCCATGTAGACCCTCGCTGACCCCTAGCTTCTCCCATTCAGTCAGGTACATGTGTCCCTCCACCCCCACTCAGACACCCACTCCCCCCCATCCCCATGTGTCTCTGTGCCTCCACTCAGCCACCCCCTGTCCCTATGTGGCCCTGCACCTCCCTACCCCCTTGTGGCCCTGTGCCTCCACTCCCATTCAGCCCCTGCCCCAGTCTGTCCTCCCCCACTAGCCCTTATGTGAACCTGTCTGACCCCCCAGGACCCCACACTGTCTGTCTCCCCATAACCCCTGTCTCCTGACCTGGCCCTACAAGCGCTGTGAAGAAGGCTCTGCAGGCTCTTTCTCTTCCCTAGCTGGTTGGGAGCGGCTGCTGTGTTCTATCGCCACAGTGCCCTCTGGTGAGCAAAAGGCAGAACTGCAGCAATTTTTCAGGAGAAGCTTTTTTCTGTGCAAAAATTTAAAAATATGTGTGGCTCATTAATTATGCACATGCGCAGTGGTGCAGAATTCCCCCAGGAGTAAAATTAGAATAAATTAATGATTGTTATATCTAATTTTGTGATTATATAGGCTACAGACTCAGGCCAACAGCTCAGATTACTGTAAAGTGAAGCCAGTGTAACCTCAAAGGTAACTGAAGCAATCGCTCTTCCTCTACAACTAATTTGCATGCAACACTTCTATTGGTTGTCATGAGTCAGTGAACTAGGAGATTAGACACACATCAATAGTTTTCAATAGTACATTACTTAGCCCAACTGTCACTGCTCTTTAAAGATTCTGTAGCTGCAAACTGGCTTGGCCATCAGTGCTTGAAAGACTCCCCCGGCATTGCTGCCTCAGCTCTACCATTCATTGGGCATCACTGCTCAGGGAGCTGAGGCAGGAGTGCAGGGGGAGACATTGGTACCCAGGGATTGGGCTCCCTCTATTACCCTTCCCATAGTATCCATCTTACTATCACAGCCCTCTAAACCAACATCTCAATTGCAAATTAAGGGCCAGATTCACAGTATACTTCAGCTGCTTTGCCCAGCTCAGGCAATGCAAAGCAGCTGTAAACTCAGTTTAACTGTCTCATGCACTCTGGTTGCTTTGCATTAGGAATATATGGTTGTGTTATCTTTGGGATTCTTGTTTAGTGTTTGTGAATGAAATTTTTAATAATTTTTCAAAACAAAGGCAGTTCCCAAACAAAAACCCTCATTAAAATGATGTTAATGTGGAGAGTATGTATCAGTAATTTAGGGCGTCTAAAATATTGAGCTATTGTAATCACAGGTGCCAACTTCTCCTGTCACCGGTGGGTGCCCGACCCCCCGACACCCCCTGGCCCCGACTCCACCCCTGCTCCACCCCCATTCCAACCCCTTCCCCAAAGTCCCCGCCCCAACTCTGCCCCCTCCCTGCCCCTATTGGACTCCTTCCCCAAGTCCCCACCCTGGCCCCGCCTCCTCCCCTGAGCACGCGGTGTTCCTGCTCCTTCCCCCTCCCTCCCACAGCTTGTTATGACCCCAAACAGCTATTTCACAGCGGCAAGCACTGGGAGGAGAAGCGGGGACATGGCATGCTCAGGGGAGGAGGTGGGGTGAGGTGAGCTCTGTGGGTGTTCCAGCCCTGGAGCACCCAGGAGTCTGCGCCTATGATTGTAATTATCCCAAACCCAAGCATTATAAACCCAGAAAATTCAGAGTTAAGGTTATAATTAAAAGAAATCCAAACATATGGCTAGAAATGCACAGTTAAGGCATTAATATTCTTAACACTGCCCTGTAGTGATGCCACAGTGGGAAAAAATATGGAAAAAAAATCTGTTTTTTAAATTCAGTTTAATCTAATCTAAGTATAATTAACTCTGAATTTTCTGGGTTTATGATGCTAAGTTTCTAGATAATTAACATTCCTATTATTTATTAACATCCCACCCTCCTCGAAAAGACCTTTCCACTATAAGAATGACACGCATCACACCTGACACCTTATTCTACTCAATAAACCCCTAATCAACCAACTCCAAGTAGAGCTTTACCCCAAACAGGTAGAATCCATTAGGGACTTTGCTATTATTATTGATTGTACATGGAAGGCTCTCGAGCCCAGATCATCAAAGATTCTGAAATCAATGGGACTTAGGCACCTGAACTGCCTTTGGGGATCTAGACCTTGGATACTACAGTGATGGGTGGCAGTATAACACCTTAAAGATAAGGCACTTTGGGGGGGTGGGGTTTGCTATTTTTACAATGTCTCAACTTTGTCTTCTTTTTAACAGTTTTTTGTCTGGGAATAGAAACATATTTGAATAATTAGAATATTTCAGACCTGGAGGATATTTATACATATATCAAATGGGCTGGAAAAAGTATCTTACAAATCTTCACCAATATGGTTCAGTGTTTGCTTTTTTAAGGGAATGTCTATTTACATTTAGAAGACAACTAAAACACATTCTATTCCTGGTGTTCCTGTCAGCTGCTAATTTAACTAAGCTTCACTTATGATCTATTCCATATACTTTTACAATATAGTTCATACCCAATTCATTTTTTACTTTGGACATTTCAGTATTCTGCTGCATCACCATATGGCAACTTTCTACTCTGTTCATGTTTACCAAAAATAAATTATACGAACAGTGGACTTCAAATACGGCTTTCTTCATTATAGATGTAAGCAGAGTCTGAATGAATGCTTCCTTGACAGCTAGCTGGGAGGGGGAGAGACTTGGATGTGTTTATGTAAATACAGTTTGCTCCTGCTTTGCAGATACAGCTGTGTCAAAATGATCAACTTTGGCTGGTTTGGGTGCAAATCATCTTAGTACTGAATGCAGGGGTAGTGAAATATGGTTACCAATGTTGTAAATACTGTAGGAATACTGGAAAGCAGGACTGTGCTTAACCTGTCCCAAATGAGGGGCCAACCTCAGTTGAAAGAACCTCATTAAGCCAGGGTCTTGAATGTCAGAGCCCTGTGAAAGTAAGAGGGATGGGACAGGTGTCCCCACCGGGAGGCTGTACAGCCTCAAGGGTTCTCTCGAGCCTGGTTTAATCTGTTCTTCCCCACTGTTCAAAGAATAGAATTAAATAGGCTTCATTAGGAGCCTCTTTGTTAGGTTAAGTGCCCAATCAGAGCTGAAATCAGTTGTTGTAGGACTGTGTTTCTGCCCTAGCTGCTAAGAGCTAAAAATCACTGAGAGCTGAAATCACTTGAGATTATAGAAGATTAGGGTTGGAAGAGACCTCAAGAGGTCATCTGGGGCAGTGATTCTGTCCAGTCTGCAAAGAGCTGAAAATTACTAAGAGACTGATGTGCAGAGGCCACAGCAGAGAGGCAGCTGGCAGCAGAAGGTGACTGACAGTCAGCTGGTGAATGAGGGGCTGGTGTGGCAGAGAGGCACAATGAGTGGCCAGCAGGCTGGCTGGTGGAGAGGCGCGGTGAGCAGGTGGTCAGCAGGGCGGCGGCAGAGAGGCGCGATGAGCTGCCAGCAGGGTGGCCAGCAGAGAGGGGCAGCAAGCGAGTGCCTGAGCAGTGGTGCAAGTAAGGTACCTCTTTACCCGACCCAGGGCGGGAGGTGAACTCTGCAAATGCACCTCTGAATTCTGGGTCTGCAATAACCAAGGACGGCAACTGTGAGTGGGGTGCAGAGAAGGGGCAGGCACGTGAAAGGGACTTTTGGGTTGCTGGACTTAAGAACATGAGGGGAAAAGAACACCGCCCAACCTACTTGGGGGTGGGTCTTTTACTTATGCTTTATGAACCCTGTTTGCAGTGTTTTCCCAAATTAACGCCCAATTACTTCCCTCCTTTAATTCTTTTCTACACTTAGACTCTGTGCTTGCGTGTAGGGAAGTATTGCCTCTCAGCGGTGCCCAGCGTTGGTGTGTAAATTTCCCAGGTTACGGGGTGGGGGCTTGAGCCAATTCTGTGTTGTATCAATGGAAAGGAACCCCTAGATATTGAACCCGGCCTTGGTTGCTGCTGGCTCCACCTGGCAGAAGGGTTACATATATAATCTAGACAATCTCTTCTAGTTTCATGTTCTCATTGAGAATTCTCACACTTATTTACATGAAGCCCGTTAGACGTTGGAAAACTCCCCCACAAATCCTAATTCCTTTAAAAGCATGGTATGTCTGCTGTAAACACTACCAATCTACATATAAGCTGTTGAGCATGACATTACAAAATTCAAAGCTCTCTCTCCCACCCTCCCCTGCCATTTATTTTTATTAATCTTTTGAAATATTTACAGGTATGCAATCTTTCAAAGGAGAAAATGTTGGAATTGAACCAGCCCTATTAGAAAAATCCAAAACAATGAGCTCCATAGAAACAGTTAAGTGGAGATAAAATACTGGGTATTTTTTGGCTAGCACTTACACTAAAAAATATAACAGAGGTTTCTGGCATAATAAACAACATAGAAGAAAGTACAGAAAAATGAAACATTACAAGATACTCAGGATGCATGATACATCAGACTTCAACATCTGAATTACAGCTGTCTTTTTATCCTAGCAAAAGCACATTTCACAATGTCTTAATGTGTACAACACCTGAAACTGGTTGGAACAGCAGTTCTGTAACACATCTAACTAGTATAAATTTACAAAAGTATATAAAACTTAAATACTTAAATAGGGATTGCGTCATTGAAACAAGCAGCCAGGAAGCAATTACTACAATGCATAACAAAACAAAATTCTTTAACACAGTACTGTTGCAACAATAAGCACCAAATCTTTATTTTCCTGTCAAGCATTATCATGCATAATCTCCAAATGGTCAAGAACTGACTCCCTAAATCCTAATAAGAAAAGTGTACAAACAATGTTTTTATATACAATGTAACCCCTTTTCTAACTTCATGTAACCCTCCACAGACTACAAGTTTTCTAGAATATTTCACAGCACCCACAGGTACATTTCACAAGAGTACAATCAATATGGCCCTTATGTGTAATTGAAATATACATGGGTTTTATTAAATTGTAATTGTAAATTGTATAGTTATACTGGTACAGATCCAAAATGTAGAAACACTTAACCAATTTAACCCATTGCTTACACTGATTTAGCTTTCATTGGTAAAATACCAATTAACACTAAAGCAATACAGAGCCGGATGAAGGCACAGACACTATAGGCCATGCTAACGGCCGTACAACCTACGGTTATATGATTACATCGGAAGCTTAGCTTTTATTTAAAAACAAAAGTTTCTAGCCCTCATGATTGCTCAGAAAAGCTTGACAACATGGACTGGGTATTATCATAGTACTGATGCTTGCCTGAGTCTGCAGACACACCCTGTTCATTACTGAGAGCCCCATGTCTCTCTGTGAGAACAATAAGGGACCCGTTTTGACACTCCTGGGTGGAGAAGGAGGGCTCCTTGCTACTCTAGGCTGTGTTCAGGCCCATGGTGTGTGACTGAGGACACAGCCATAGGGGGCTCTGTGTTGTGGTGGTACTAAGACACTGAGTTTCCCTCAATCGTGGTCATATGGTTACACTGGCTTGAGTGTTGCTATATTAGGAATTTGCACTAATTTGTAACCAGAATAATTTTTAAAGTAATTTTAGTTAAACTGGTACGCTTCTCTAGTACAGCGGTTCTCTACCGGGGGTCCGTGGCCCCCTGGGAGGCCACAAGCCCTTTCAGGGGGGCTGCAGGACCCTGCAGCTGAAACCCAGAGGCTGAGCCCCAGCGCCCCCAGCCAAGGGGCTGAAACCCTGAGCCCTGGCACTCCACCCCCCACTGCAGTGCCAGAGCAGGGCAGTCCCGGGGGCAGCTCCACACCCCGCTTACTCTTCTCCCCACACCTGAGACCCCACCCCCTGGCCAGGTTGGAGGTGGGAAGCCGGAGTCGGGCACTGCAGGCAGCTGCTGTTCTGACTGGTGTCATGAAGCAGGCAGCCACGGCATTCCGCCGTCATCTGCTGCTGGTGCCCGGGGTTGCGGCTGCTCCTCAGCTCATGCAGCCGGTAAGAGCTACCCAGACAGGGGGACCCCACTCTGTGGCCGGCAAAGCCCTTGGAGAGTATTGCCCACAGAGGAACCCTCCTGGTACACAGCCCCTAGCTACCCCCCTCCCTGCACCGAGCTACTCCCCTGCCCGCACACAGCCCCTAGCTACCCCTCCCTGCACCCTGAGCTACCCCCCGCCCGCACACAGCCCCTAGCCAGGGCCGGATTAACCTTTTGTCGGCCCAGCGTCAAACATATTTGTGGGCCCCCATGGAGGCAATGGAGCATGGCAAGTGGAGGTCAGTCCCCAGAGCGAGGGGCCAGCCAGAGGCGCCAGCCAGGGCGGCCCTGCTCTGCCCAATGTGAGGGCACTATTTACAAACCGGCAGTTGACAGATGCACAGTGGCCTGCCCAGCCCTGTGCTGCCAGTGTGCCCCTTCCCCTCGGGGGCAAGCCCATGCCACATCACACAGCCGCCCCCGCCCAACACCCCCCCAACTTCCTATGGCCAGAGGCCCCCGGGACCCCCTATTCCTAGCACCCACCCAGGCCCACCCAGAAATGCACAGCATCTTGCACAACACCACCCCTGCCCACAGCCCCACCACAACTGCCCAGCACCCCCACACACAACCCCCACTCCCTAGTGCCCCAACACACACAGATCCTCCCCATCGCTTCACAGCCCAGCCCCTCCCCCCATACGCCCCATAGACACACTCCCCCAAGCCCTGCCTCCCGGCCACACTCACCGACCTTGCTGAGAGGTGACTGTGTCTGCTGGGCTGAGGTGGCAGCGCAGCCAGGGCTGGTCCCAGGGCAGGGAATCACTCCATCCCCTCAGGAGTGATGCGATCAGCCAGGCCAGGGCCTGACCCGGCTGGGGTCCCTCAAGACACACTTGCCTGGAGGGGCCCAGCCCAGCCCTCCACACTGTTCCCCCCTCTCCTCCCACCACACACACACCTGGCTGAGACTAGTCAGGCTTCTGCAACAGTTCCAGGCAGCTCAACTCCGGGGAGACAGGTGGGGCACCACAGGTGGTGGGAAGCAGAGACTGCCCAGAGCTGGAGGTGCACTGGGGTCCAACCAGGGGGCTGAGAAGAGCAAGGGGTGGGACCAGAGGGTGGAGAGGAACCCCCGGCCAGCCGTTGGGCAGGCCGAGAGGAGCAAGTGGTGGGTGGGGGGGAGCCAGCAGGGTCTCAGGGTGCAGTGCAAGCGGAGGAGCCCGGGGCCTCTTCTGAGCATGGGCCCAGCTCCCTGGAGCCACTGGAGCTATTGAAAACCTGGCACTGCCCCAGCTACCTCTCCTTGCACCTTGAGCTACCCTCCTGCCCGCACACAGCCCATAGCTACCCCCTCCCTGTATGCTGAGCGGTTTTCAAACTTTTTGAGCTGAACCGTCACCACACACAACCCAGACAGGCTAGGTGGCCTGCTGAAGTGAGTCAGGGGGTGGAGGTGGTGCTGCCTTTCTGGACCCTGCTGTGTGGAACTGGCCCAAGCCCCACTGGCCCCTGCTCCCCCCAAAATAGAAGTCAAAGTATGCCTATGCCCAAGAGCCCACCCCGGCCTGAAGCCCTGAGTTCCCTGGAGTTTTTATAGCATGTTGAGGGGGGCCTCAGAAAGAAAAAGGTTGAGAACCCCTGNACACCCCCTGGCCCCGACTCCACCCCTGCTCCACCCCCATTCCAACCCCTTCCCCAAAGTCCCCGCCCCAACTCTGCCCCCTCCCTGCCCCTATTGGACTCCTTCCCCAAGTCCCCACCCTGGCCCCGCCTCCTCCCCTGAGCACGCGGTGTTCCTGCTCCTTCCCCCTCCCTCCCACAGCTTGTTATGACCCCAAACAGCTATTTCACAGCGGCAAGCACTGGGAGGAGAAGCGGGGACATGGCATGCTCAGGGGAGGAGGTGGGGTGAGGTGAGCTCTGTGGGTGTTCCAGCCCTGGAGCACCCAGGAGTCTGCGCCTATGATTGTAATTATCCCAAACCCAAGCATTATAAACCCAGAAAATTCAGAGTTAAGGTTATAATTAAAAGAAATCCAAACATATGGCTAGAAATGCACAGTTAAGGCATTAATATTCTTAACACTGCCCTGTAGTGATGCCACAGTGGGAAAAAATATGGAAAAAAAATCTGTTTTTTAAATTCAGTTTAATCTAATCTAAGTATAATTAACTCTGAATTTTCTGGGTTTATGATGCTAAGTTTCTAGATAATTAACATTCCTATTATTTATTAACATCCCACCCTCCTCGAAAAGACCTTTCCACTATAAGAATGACACGCATCACACCTGACACCTTATTCTACTCAATAAACCCCTAATCAACCAACTCCAAGTAGAGCTTTACCCCAAACAGGTAGAATCCATTAGGGACTTTGCTATTATTATTGATTGTACATGGAAGGCTCTCGAGCCCAGATCATCAAAGATTCTGAAATCAATGGGACTTAGGCACCTGAACTGCCTTTGGGGATCTAGACCTTGGATACTACAGTGATGGGTGGCAGTATAACACCTTAAAGATAAGGCACTTTGGGGGGGTGGGGTTTGCTATTTTTACAATGTCTCAACTTTGTCTTCTTTTTAACAGTTTTTTGTCTGGGAATAGAAACATATTTGAATAATTAGAATATTTCAGACCTGGAGGATATTTATACATATATCAAATGGGCTGGAAAAAGTATCTTACAAATCTTCACCAATATGGTTCAGTGTTTGCTTTTTTAAGGGAATGTCTATTTACATTTAGAAGACAACTAAAACACATTCTATTCCTGGTGTTCCTGTCAGCTGCTAATTTAACTAAGCTTCACTTATGATCTATTCCATATACTTTTACAATATAGTTCATACCCAATTCATTTTTTACTTTGGACATTTCAGTATTCTGCTGCATCACCATATGGCAACTTTCTACTCTGTTCATGTTTACCAAAAATAAATTATACGAACAGTGGACTTCAAATACGGCTTTCTTCATTATAGATGTAAGCAGAGTCTGAATGAATGCTTCCTTGACAGCTAGCTGGGAGGGGGAGAGACTTGGATGTGTTTATGTAAATACAGTTTGCTCCTGCTTTGCAGATACAGCTGTGTCAAAATGATCAACTTTGGCTGGTTTGGGTGCAAATCATCTTAGTACTGAATGCAGGGGTAGTGAAATATGGTTACCAATGTTGTAAATACTGTAGGAATACTGGAAAGCAGGACTGTGCTTAACCTGTCCCAAATGAGGGGCCAACCTCAGTTGAAAGAACCTCATTAAGCCAGGGTCTTGAATGTCAGAGCCCTGTGAAAGTAAGAGGGATGGGACAGGTGTCCCCACCGGGAGGCTGTACAGCCTCAAGGGTTCTCTCGAGCCTGGTTTAATCTGTTCTTCCCCACTGTTCAAAGAATAGAATTAAATAGGCTTCATTAGGAGCCTCTTTGTTAGGTTAAGTGCCCAATCAGAGCTGAAATCAGTTGTTGTAGGACTGTGTTTCTGCCCTAGCTGCTAAGAGCTAAAAATCACTGAGAGCTGAAATCACTTGAGATTATAGAAGATTAGGGTTGGAAGAGACCTCAAGAGGTCATCTGGGGCAGTGATTCTGTCCAGTCTGCAAAGAGCTGAAAATTACTAAGAGACTGATGTGCAGAGGCCACAGCAGAGAGGCAGCTGGCAGCAGAAGGTGACTGACAGTCAGCTGGTGAATGAGGGGCTGGTGTGGCAGAGAGGCACAATGAGTGGCCAGCAGGCTGGCTGGTGGAGAGGCGCGGTGAGCAGGTGGTCAGCAGGGCGGCGGCAGAGAGGCGCGATGAGCTGCCAGCAGGGTGGCCAGCAGAGAGGGGCAGCAAGCGAGTGCCTGAGCAGTGGTGCAAGTAAGGTACCTCTTTACCCGACCCAGGGCGGGAGGTGAACTCTGCAAATGCACCTCTGAATTCTGGGTCTGCAATAACCAAGGACGGCAACTGTGAGTGGGGTGCAGAGAAGGGGCAGGCACGTGAAAGGGACTTTTGGGTTGCTGGACTTAAGAACATGAGGGGAAAAGAACACCGCCCAACCTACTTGGGGGTGGGTCTTTTACTTATGCTTTATGAACCCTGTTTGCAGTGTTTTCCCAAATTAACGCCCAATTACTTCCCTCCTTTAATTCTTTTCTACACTTAGACTCTGTGCTTGCGTGTAGGGAAGTATTGCCTCTCAGCGGTGCCCAGCGTTGGTGTGTAAATTTCCCAGGTTACGGGGTGGGGGCTTGAGCCAATTCTGTGTTGTATCAATGGAAAGGAACCCCTAGATATTGAACCCGGCCTTGGTTGCTGCTGGCTCCACCTGGCAGAAGGGTTACATATATAATCTAGACAATCTCTTCTAGTTTCATGTTCTCATTGAGAATTCTCACACTTATTTACATGAAGCCCGTTAGACGTTGGAAAACTCCCCCACAAATCCTAATTCCTTTAAAAGCATGGTATGTCTGCTGTAAACACTACCAATCTACATATAAGCTGTTGAGCATGACATTACAAAATTCAAAGCTCTCTCTCCCACCCTCCCCTGCCATTTATTTTTATTAATCTTTTGAAATATTTACAGGTATGCAATCTTTCAAAGGAGAAAATGTTGGAATTGAACCAGCCCTATTAGAAAAATCCAAAACAATGAGCTCCATAGAAACAGTTAAGTGGAGATAAAATACTGGGTATTTTTTGGCTAGCACTTACACTAAAAAATATAACAGAGGTTTCTGGCATAATAAACAACATAGAAGAAAGTACAGAAAAATGAAACATTACAAGATACTCAGGATGCATGATACATCAGACTTCAACATCTGAATTACAGCTGTCTTTTTATCCTAGCAAAAGCACATTTCACAATGTCTTAATGTGTACAACACCTGAAACTGGTTGGAACAGCAGTTCTGTAACACATCTAACTAGTATAAATTTACAAAAGTATATAAAACTTAAATACTTAAATAGGGATTGCGTCATTGAAACAAGCAGCCAGGAAGCAATTACTACAATGCATAACAAAACAAAATTCTTTAACACAGTACTGTTGCAACAATAAGCACCAAATCTTTATTTTCCTGTCAAGCATTATCATGCATAATCTCCAAATGGTCAAGAACTGACTCCCTAAATCCTAATAAGAAAAGTGTACAAACAATGTTTTTATATACAATGTAACCCCTTTTCTAACTTCATGTAACCCTCCACAGACTACAAGTTTTCTAGAATATTTCACAGCACCCACAGGTACATTTCACAAGAGTACAATCAATATGGCCCTTATGTGTAATTGAAATATACATGGGTTTTATTAAATTGTAATTGTAAATTGTATAGTTATACTGGTACAGATCCAAAATGTAGAAACACTTAACCAATTTAACCCATTGCTTACACTGATTTAGCTTTCATTGGTAAAATACCAATTAACACTAAAGCAATACAGAGCCGGATGAAGGCACAGACACTATAGGCCATGCTAACGGCCGTACAACCTACGGTTATATGATTACATCGGAAGCTTAGCTTTTATTTAAAAACAAAAGTTTCTAGCCCTCATGATTGCTCAGAAAAGCTTGACAACATGGACTGGGTATTATCATAGTACTGATGCTTGCCTGAGTCTGCAGACACACCCTGTTCATTACTGAGAGCCCCATGTCTCTCTGTGAGAACAATAAGGGACCCGTTTTGACACTCCTGGGTGGAGAAGGAGGGCTCCTTGCTACTCTAGGCTGTGTTCAGGCCCATGGTGTGTGACTGAGGACACAGCCATAGGGGGCTCTGTGTTGTGGTGGTACTAAGACACTGAGTTTCCCTCAATCGTGGTCATATGGTTACACTGGCTTGAGTGTTGCTATATTAGGAATTTGCACTAATTTGTAACCAGAATAATTTTTAAAGTAATTTTAGTTAAACTGGTACGCTTCTCTAGTACAGCGGTTCTCTACCGGGGGTCCGTGGCCCCCTGGGAGGCCACAAGCCCTTTCAGGGGGGCTGCAGGACCCTGCAGCTGAAACCCAGAGGCTGAGCCCCAGCGCCCCCAGCCAAGGGGCTGAAACCCTGAGCCCTGGCACTCCACCCCCCACTGCAGTGCCAGAGCAGGGCAGTCCCGGGGGCAGCTCCACACCCCGCTTACTCTTCTCCCCACACCTGAGACCCCACCCCCTGGCCAGGTTGGAGGTGGGAAGCCGGAGTCGGGCACTGCAGGCAGCTGCTGTTCTGACTGGTGTCATGAAGCAGGCAGCCACGGCATTCCGCCGTCATCTGCTGCTGGTGCCCGGGGTTGCGGCTGCTCCTCAGCTCATGCAGCCGGTAAGAGCTACCCAGACAGGGGGACCCCACTCTGTGGCCGGCAAAGCCCTTGGAGAGTATTGCCCACAGAGGAACCCTCCTGGTACACAGCCCCTAGCTACCCCCCTCCCTGCACCGAGCTACTCCCCTGCCCGCACACAGCCCCTAGCTACCCCTCCCTGCACCCTGAGCTACCCCCCGCCCGCACACAGCCCCTAGCCAGGGCCGGATTAACCTTTTGTCGGCCCAGCGTCAAACATATTTGTGGGCCCCCATGGAGGCAATGGAGCATGGCAAGTGGAGGTCAGTCCCCAGAGCGAGGGGCCAGCCAGAGGCGCCAGCCAGGGCGGCCCTGCTCTGCCCAATGTGAGGGCACTATTTACAAACCGGCAGTTGACAGATGCACAGTGGCCTGCCCAGCCCTGTGCTGCCAGTGTGCCCCTTCCCCTCGGGGGCAAGCCCATGCCACATCACACAGCCGCCCCCGCCCAACACCCCCCCAACTTCCTATGGCCAGAGGCCCCCGGGACCCCCTATTCCTAGCACCCACCCAGGCCCACCCAGAAATGCACAGCATCTTGCACAACACCACCCCTGCCCACAGCCCCACCACAACTGCCCAGCACCCCCACACACAACCCCCACTCCCTAGTGCCCCAACACACACAGATCCTCCCCATCGCTTCACAGCCCAGCCCCTCCCCCCATACGCCCCATAGACACACTCCCCCAAGCCCTGCCTCCCGGCCACACTCACCGACCTTGCTGAGAGGTGACTGTGTCTGCTGGGCTGAGGTGGCAGCGCAGCCAGGGCTGGTCCCAGGGCAGGGAATCACTCCATCCCCTCAGGAGTGATGCGATCAGCCAGGCCAGGGCCTGACCCGGCTGGGGTCCCTCAAGACACACTTGCCTGGAGGGGCCCAGCCCAGCCCTCCACACTGTTCCCCCCTCTCCTCCCACCACACACACACCTGGCTGAGACTAGTCAGGCTTCTGCAACAGTTCCAGGCAGCTCAACTCCGGGGAGACAGGTGGGGCACCACAGGTGGTGGGAAGCAGAGACTGCCCAGAGCTGGAGGTGCACTGGGGTCCAACCAGGGGGCTGAGAAGAGCAAGGGGTGGGACCAGAGGGTGGAGAGGAACCCCCGGCCAGCCGTTGGGCAGGCCGAGAGGAGCAAGTGGTGGGTGGGGGGGAGCCAGCAGGGTCTCAGGGTGCAGTGCAAGCGGAGGAGCCCAGGGCCTCTTCTGAGCATGGGCCCAGCTCCCTGGAGCCACTGGAGCTATTGAAAACCTGGCACTGCCCCAGCTACCTCTCCTTGCACCTTGAGCTACCCTCCTGCCCGCACACAGCCCATAGCTACCCCCTCCCTGTATGCTGAGCGGTTTTCAAACTTTTTGAGCTGAACCGTCACCACACACAACCCAGACAGGCTAGGTGGCCTGCTGAAGTGAGTCAGGGGGTGGAGGTGGTGCTGCCTTTCTGGACCCTGCTGTGTGGAACTGGCCCAAGCCCCACTGGCCCCTGCTCCCCCCAAAATAGAAGTCAAAGTATGCCTATGCCCAAGAGCCCACCCCGGCCTGAAGCCCTGAGTTCCCTGGAGTTTTTATAGCATGTTGAGGGGGGCCTCAGAAAGAAAAAGGTTGAGAACCCCTGCTCTAGTACATGCAAGGTCTGGGTCTCACCTAAGAAAATACAGATACTGCTCCAAACTTATTGCTGCAAGAATGCAGCAATTTTATTCCTCACCACCTTTCCCCCCTGCTCATAGCATTGATCCTCTGAGCTAAACTTAGCTCTGGCTTTGATGGGCACAGCTCCACTGGCTTCAATGGAGCCATGCCCATCTATACCAGAGCTGAATTTGGTCCATCCTCTCTGCTGCTCTAGAATGCAATCTCTTTGCTTTCCTGTCTCTTGGCTTTCATTTGAGTTTGAGAGGCTGGGGTCTCAGTTTCCAAGTTACCATTCAAAATGTACATGCAATTAAAAACATTTGAGGCAAGATCATATTGGAATGCCAAACAAAGTGGTATAAATAAAGCTGTAATAAATTAACCTTTAAAACCTGGTTTTGAAAGTTACAAGGTGCTAGCAAGTCATTGGAAAGATGAGAGATGATTTATATCCATCATTTACCTAGCATATTATACAGAAGATAGGTATTTCTCTCTTTTTTAACTTCATGCTGAAGGGCAGAAAACCTAAGCCTTGTTCAAATGAACATGAAACCCACTCAAACTCATTCTTTTATTTAACATAGGCACTTAAATCCCTAACCATCACCATTTGTAACTACATTTCCGAGAAAAAGCTTTTGATGACATCTCAATCACACCCATGTAAAGTTTTAGGTCAAGCTGAATATTGCATTAAAGATTCTGAGCTTTAAAACAATATTAAGCTTTAGACATAATTTATAATGTCATTTAAATAGCTGTCTTCAAAATTTTCAGGCTTGCTAGTGCCTTAGAATCTTATTTGCATATTCAGTTAAATATTTTCTAATTGACATAACATTTTAAATCAAATTCTTTGATCAAAAGCTTGGCCTTTCAATTAGTTGCCATAGGGCCTAGTGCAGGGGAGGGCAAACTATGGCCCACGGGCCGCATCCGGCCCGTCAGGGCTTTCAATCTGGTCCATGGGATTGCCAGCCCTGTGGCACAGCAAGGCTAAGGCAGGCTCCGCACCGCTCCCGGAAGTGGTCGGCATCACGTCCCTGCAGCCCCTGGGGAAAGGTGGGGGGCAGAGGGCTCCGTGCGCTGCCTTCACCTGCAGGCACCGCTCCCCGCAGCTCTCCCACTGACCGGGAACAAGGAATAGCGGCCAATGGGAGCTTCGGGCGTGGTACCTGCAGGCGAAGCCACCTGCCCCAGCCCATCCCCAGGAGCCACTGCCAGACATGCTGGCCACTTCCAGGAGCAGCACAGGGCCAGGGCAGGCAGGAAGCCTGCACTAGCCCTGCTGTGTGGTGCTGCCACTCCGGAGCCGCTCGAGGTAAATGGCGCCGGGATGGAGCCTGCACCCCAAACCTCTGCCCTGAGCCCCCTAACCTCCTGCCTTGAGCCCCCTGCCCCGAGCCCGTTCCTGGACATTGCATCCCCTCCCAAACCCCAGCCCTACATTCATGGCCCTGCATACAATTTCCCAACCCAGATGTGGCTCTCGGGCCAAAAAGTTTGCCCACCCCTGGCCAAGTGGGTTAATTGACTACCATACTGACAAGAAGGGGTTAGAGTAAGAAAGCTAGGAAAGAGCAACACCAACACAAAACCCTCAAAAGGGAAGCACACAGGAAGTCACAATGCATAAGAGAAGGTGGAAAGAATTGAAAACAGGAAGGGGATGTTGTTCAATATTTCAACAAAGGAAATGTAGGATGAGAACAAAAACATTTCAAAAGTGATAATATTTAGGTTACTACAATTACTTTATTTGCATCATGTTTATTTTTGCCAGTTGTGCTAAATAACATTTTAATAGAGAAACATCTACTAGGAACTGATTAAACAAAGGAAAATTAACAAACCTAAAGCTGAAAGTTTGTTAAATGTCACTTTGTTTGTGCCTCAACAGTAGGACCTGAGGTGGAGCCAGCCAATCATGATCTGTAAACAGGACAGATGCCTAGATTTCGTCTCCCTCACTCAGTGAATGAGATTGAAAACCTGACCTATTTACTTGGGAGGATGGGAGTGGACAATACATAACCAGTCCTGACACGTTCCAACTCATTAATCATAGTAATTTATCTGAAAATTAATTCAGATCTTTGCTTTTTTTTAAAAACAAACCACTACTGAATAGGTTCTCAAATACTTAAGCAAGCACATAGAAGAAATGTATTATTATTACACACAGTATTGATGGGACAGTGCATTAAGAGGTGACTTCAGAATAAAAGTTGTGTGCTGTATAAACATGCTATGTAAAAGACATGGTATAAACACTTGAGTCTCAAATATTACACTTGGTATTCTACTTGTAGAGTTTATACAACAAAACACTGACAATTTCTTCTTTCCTTTCATTTATACTCTTAAAATTTGGTACATAGGGATATTTGTACTTATTGGCCCCCATTAGTGTACTATCTGAGCGCTTCAAAATCTGTACTGTGTTTATCCTCCCAATGCCACTGTGAAGTAGGGAAGTATCCCCATTTTACAGAGGCACAGAACCTTAGAAGTATTTGGGGGACTAACTCCCATTGATTTCAGTAAGAATTATATGCCTAAATACCTTTGAGGATCTGGGCTTAAATGACTTGTCCAAAGTCACACAGAAGTTGTGATGAAGCAGGTAAATCAACCCCAGCTCTCACAAGTCCCCAAGTGAGTGCCCTAACACAGGATCATCCTTCTTCTCTTTTTGTATACTGTGAAACATTAAACATTTGTAAGAGAAGACATACTAGAACAGTAACAATAATCTCCATGGCCCAAATATTTACATAGAATTTGAGCATAATCAAAATTAAGGCTACCAATATTATACCTTCCAGAATACAGCAACTATGTCAAATGCATAGTAAATATCAAACATTATTTATAGTCATTAAATGTATCCTTTTGGTTCTAGGGGGAGATAACATAAACATAGCCACCAGTCTCTCTTTTATCTATTGGCAACTTTCTGATATACTATACTAAAATTTTGGGATTTCTTAAAAATATAAAATAAATACATGTGATTTAGACCCCTAAACAAAAACATTTCTTAGTAATGTAATCTGAATTAAAGGATAATTTTTTTGTTAAACAAAGATATTTCACAAGTGTATCCTTGAGCAGGTCACTTAACGTCTTGCTGTACTGTTCTCAGTACTTTGATATCTTCAGATGAAAGGAAATATATAAGAACTTCTCAGACAATTCAGTTTCATAATACAACAAGCAGGTTCAGTGATATTATAGAAAGGAAGTGGCTTCCTGGTGCCCCCCGAGTATTTTAACGTGCTCAGGCACCTTAGGTAAGAGTTTACACCCATTTTACAGAAACTGTGTGATTAGCCAAAGTCACCTAAACCAGCAGTAGCGCTTGGTATAAAACCCAGCAGCCTCAACTCTAAACCCTCTGCCCTTCCCACGGGGGTCTACGGCATGGGGTGAGTGTGGGGCTGGGGCACAGTTACACCCTCCCCAATGCCTGTGTGTTGGGTGAGTTACACCCTCCCCGGCCTGGCTAGCGGGGGAGATCACACCCGCTCCAATGCCCATGAAGACTGCGTGGGCCGCCCGCACCCCACAGGTTCCCCGTGCCTCTGAGGAGGGTCTGGGGTCAGGCCACAAGCCAGCAAGCGGCACCTCCCCACGGGGAGCGATGCCCATAGACAGCCCCCAAACGGGGAGAGGGGAGTCCTGAGAGAACAGACGTCTCCCTCCCGCAACCAATCAGGTGCCGGGCTGGTGGCCCCGTGGCGGCGGTTGGCGCGGCGCCGGCCGTTGAGTCCCGTTTGTAACCAATCGGCGCTGGCGGCTACGGCTGCCTAGGCCTGGGCTCCTCCTCCTGTGACCGAGGGGTCAGAGAGCCGCCGCGGGCGCCATTTCCTCAGCGCCCCCGCGGCGGCGCGGCTGCATCAGCGCTGACGTGGAGGCGACGTGCGGCTCCGCCCGGCCCAATCCCCCCCACCCCCCTGTGACGGGGGCATCACGTACAGGGCGGCGGGTGAGTGCGGGAGGGGGCGGGGACACGTGTGTGTGCGCAGCCTGACCCCCTGCCGGCCGGGAGTCGGGGGAGAGGCCAGGCGAGGGAGACAAGCCAGGGGGTGCAGAGAGGAGCAGGGCATGAGGGCACGCAGGGCCGCGAGAGGAGAGGGCGGGAGCGGCCGCCCTTGCTGGGTGTGTGAGGAGGAGAGACGCGCCCGCCGCCTTGGGGCGCCTTCAGCGTCGTCCCCCCTCCGCCCCCGGGGGGCTCGGTCCGGAGGGGTTTGTTTACCCAGCCGCCTGCCCCCCTTAGAGGGTGCGATTCAGCCGAGCCATTCGGCTCCCCACCGCCGCAGTCCCGGGCCCACGGGAACTGTAGCTCGGATGCCTTTCTCCGAATCTCTGGGCTTCGCGCCCTGCCCTTTGATCAGCGTCTGTCAGTAGTAGGTACTTGGTCAGTTTCCCGACGGTAGGAATGAGGCGCTTCAGTCGGGGGGTTCATCTTCACACCACCCGGGGAGGCAGGGGAAGTGCTGCTCTCCCCATGTTACCCCCGGGGAGCTGAGGCACGGAGAGACTACGGGTGGGGTCCCCAAAGGGACTCTCACACTGCTGAGCATCACAGCACCTAACATTTAGGTACCTAGGAAATTACAGGCACAGCAGTGCCAGCCCCAAAGCCGAGTCCCGCGCCTGGATGCGCGGAGGGGAGAGGGGCGCCTTAGAATGCGACCCACAAGCGCCAGCCGGCTAGAGCAGGAGCCGCCTAAGCTAGGCACGTGCTAACCCCAGCCCTGCTCACAGAGCTGGGCACCGAAGGGCATATCTAGAAGTGTTACGGGGGCACAGCTGCAGCTCCCCTGGTGTAGCGACAGTAGCGGAGACACTTATTACCTCGACGAAAGAGGTTTTCCCGTCACTGTAGTAAATCCACCCCTTCGAGAGGTGGTAGTTATGTCAATGGAAGAATTTTTCCACTGACCTAGCAGCATGTACGGTGGGGGAGGGGAGATGTTAAGTCAACTTAATACATCACAGACACAGCATGAAATTTTTCACAGCCCTAAGCAATGTGTGTAGACCAGGCGTAAGTCTGATCCGCAGGGAGGAGTCTATCTCTGTTTATCAGCCCATGAAGGGGAATCTGTCTGGGCTCACTGCCTAACCTGTTGCTTGAGGAAATAAGTTAGGTGACTGCTTCACTCCAGGCAAACAGCCAGAGGAGGTGCTGTCCCTCATTTTGTAACTTTCATCCCAGTGTTAGAGCACTTGCCTGGATGTGGGAGATGGAGGTTTACCAGCCCTCTCAGCTAGAGGGGGAGAAGGGATTTCCCACTGCTCAGGAGAGTGGTCTAACCACTGAACTATGGAATTTTCTGATGTGGGACTCCCTCAGTCTCTCCTGTTGAAGCTGTTGCCCTATGGATAAGTAATTTAAGAGTGAGTGGAGCCAGGGGACTGGGCTGAGATCTCCCCTCTCAGGTGGGTGCCCTAATGGCATTTCATTCTCTCTTTGGTCTGTCATTGAGAGAGAGAGAAGAGAGGTATTCCCACTCTGTAGCATGGAGCAATAGCAGGGTCCATGCTGATGTAAAGGGTTAGCCTAGGATGCCCTGGCACACTACATGTGTACAACTGGCAGCAGGCAGCCAGTACTTGGTATGATGTGTGTGGGAGGGAGCACAGTGTTTGTATAGAGCAGTGGTTATCAACCAGGGGTATAGAGGCCGGTGGGGGTACACCGAGGTCTTCTGAGGATACATCAATTCATTTAGATATTTGCCTAGTTTTACAACAGGCTACATAAACACTAATGAAGTCAGTACAAACTAAAATTTCATACAATTATTTGTTTATACTGATCTATGTACTGTACGCTGAAATGTAAGTACAAAGTATTCCAATTAATGTATTTAATAATTATATGGTAAAATGAGAAAGTAAGCAATTTTTCAGTATTAGTGTGGTATGACACTTTTGTATTTTTGTGCCTGAGTTTGTAAGCAAGTAGTTTTTAAGTGAGGTGAAACTTGGGGGGGACGCAAGACAAATCAGACTCCTGAAAGGGATACAGTAGTCTAGAAAGGTTGTGAACCACTGGTATAGAGGGAGTGAGGGCACACTACCTGCGGGAGGGACTTAGCAAGGTCTTCTGTGATTAGGGTAGGAATAACATTGCATACATGCATCCAGAGGGAATGGGGGGGAACAAAGGATGGTATTGTGTGTGGCAGGTTATGGGGGAAGCACTTCGTGCAAGTGGCTAAGGTAAACTGCAGACTCTCAAGCAATATGTGTGTCTGTGTATTACTGGGGATGCTCCTGTTTTAATATTTGGGTTGAATGGCAGAGAGTCACTGTTTTTCTTGGTAGCCTTCCTTGGCAATTCTCTGGGAAGGGATCTGGATGGGCCTGATCCCTTTTAACTAGATTATTGCCTTGTAGGCAAGGGCAGAGAGGGTCCCTGTGGGATTGATAAGAAACAGGTCTCTTTCTGAAACTTCGAGTCAGTGTCTTGGCTCCAACACTGCTGTTGTCAAGCTTTTACCCAGGCCTGAGTCCAGCTGTATCTCATGCAGCTGAACAGCTGTTCCAACCAGATCTTCACATTAAATGGTAATCTCATCTACACTGTAACTATAGATTGAGCTCCACTTTGTTCTTTGACACAGCTGTTGCATGTCTAAAAATCACAGAAGGCCTAATATTGGATTTCTCTCACCTGTAGTATTAGGTGAGCAGATGTGTCCTGAGTGACATGTATCATCTTACCTGCCCTAATACCAGGTTTCAGAGTAGCAGCCGTGTTAGTCTGTATCCGCAAAAAAAACAGGAGTACTTGTGGCACCTTAGAGACTAACAAATTTATTTGAGCACAAGCTTTCGTGGGCTACATCTGATGAAGTGGGCTGTAGCCCACGAAAGCTTATGCTCAGATAAATTTGTTAGTCTCTAAGGTGCCCCAAGTACTCCTGTTCTTTTTGCCCTAATACCAGTGACTTTTTTTTCTCTTTTTGCTAAGACTGTTACAGTCCTCAGAGAAAAGGAATAGAATGGAAAAATCTTGGAATATGGGAGAAGATGAGAAGTGGGGAGTGCTACTAATAATGGAAATTAATCTGAGAACTACTGTCTTGATATGAAATCAATAGAATGGTGCTATCAAGTAGAGAGAGCTGCAGGTGGGGCTCAGTTTGATTAACAAATGCATGTTCCTGAACACTATTCCTGCCTGGTCCCTGCTTGTTGGCCTGAAGAAAAAATAATGGCCTTGAAATCCATAAAAACAATGGATTCTGAGTTTCCTATCTACAACTTTCAAACACAAGGCCCTGCGCTCTATGAATGAAGTTTACAGGGTTGGTAGCCAAGAAGAAGGAAACCCTTAAAATGTGTAACATCCATCTGAGATTTGAAAGATTTGCAGAGGCAGAAAAATGATGCACCCAGTGAGACCTCAGTGGAAGTGCTGAATCACACAGCTTATCTGCCTTTTATTTAGTAGCAGTTTCTTTACTACTAAGCAACCTTTGTTGAGAATTTATGCATTCTGATATTTGATATCATAAAAGTATATTGGAATAAAATAATTATTTTACAATGGCTCTGTGTATTTAATGGAGGCATCTGATGCTTCAGGTCATACTGAATTCTGGAGCAGTTTGATTACTGTTTATGCAGCTAAATCGCATCAACAAATATTAAAGATTAATTTTTTATTATAAGGATTTCAAAATTAAAAACGGCATGCAATTATTTTCCTCAAAAGTACTTTGTTAATCTTTATTGGGCTAAGCTTTTTTTTTTTTTTTTAAATCAGTCTCCCTTCAGTGGGAACGAAAAAGTTTTAAAATAAAGGTTCATGTCTCCAAATTTGAGAGGCATCTGCCTATCGTGGGTCACATGATTGGAGCACTGCGCAGATACAAAATTTGTATCCGCATCCAATCCACGATCCACAAATATGGTCTGTGGCTACAAAGCAGATATGTGCAGATTTGCAGGGCTCTAGATATAAAATTTGGATCTGCATCTGTCAGGGTTCCCCCTCTCCCCCCAAACTCTGGGGTACAGATGTGGGTACCCACATGAAAGATCCCCTGAGCTTATATTTTAGCAGTTTAGGTTAAAATTTCTCTAAGGCACTAATTCCTTAGATTGATATTACTGCCACCAACAAGTGATTTACACAAAATATTCAGGGAAGGGTCACTTGGAATCCCTTGAGAATAAACTACCAGCCAGTTGCCTTAGCAATGTGAGCACAGACAAGACCCTTTGTCTTCAGGACACCAAAACCAGTCAGGTTCTTAAAAGAAGAACTTTATTTATAAAGAAAAAAGTAAAAGAATCACACCTGCAAAATCCGGATGGAAGGTAACTTTACAGGGTACTTAAAAGATTTAAAACACAGAGGATTCCCCTCTGGGCTCAGCTTCACAGTTACAAAAACAGGAATGAAACTACTCCTGTAGCATAGGAAAATTCACAAGCCAAAACAAAAGATAACCTAATGCATTTCCTTGCCCTACTCACAGTTTCTGTGGTTTTAGATGGATTATTCCAGGTATATTTTCAGGAGATATTGTACCTGCTTGGCTTCTCCCTCCATCCGGAGAGGGAACAACAAAAGAGAACAACAAACAAATCCTTCCCCCCGCCAATTTTGAAAGTATTTTCTTTTCTCATTGGTCCTTCTGGCCAGGTGCCAACTAGGTTATTTGAACTGCTTAACCCTTTACAGGGAAGGCAATCCAGTACAGTTGCCAAGGATACATAAAGGTTGCTACCCTTCCCCCTATATTTATGACAGCATCTATCCGCAAACATAGTTTGCGGTTGTCCGTATCCGTGGATATCTGTGGATATCTGCAGATTTGCAGGGCTCTAGCTGTGATCAGCTTTCCCTTCTAGCAATGGCTACTTCTACTTGGCTTTTATCCAGTCAATGCTGCTTCTGTGGCTCATAAGGCAAATGGTTTCTGGTGGAATGAATTTTCTGGCTGTGAAGTTTATTTTGGGAGGAGGGGTAGAAGAGGGTTGCTTCTGCCTCTCTTTTTTCTCTTTTACATGTCTGACATCTTTACATAGTTCTGATATGAGGCCAGTGCCAAACATCCATCCCACAAGCTGAAATAAACTTTGAAAACACTAGATTAAAGAAACTGATACATAAATTATATTGCATTGTGATTTATTTTTTTTAATATGTTTTCAAACAGTAAAAGCATTTCCATAGAGGATTTCAGATTTCCTGACATTCTGAGAAAGTTAAGTACTGCAAATTTAACAGTAAAGACACAGATAAACACATTTCCAAATGCAGAGTGTACCTATTACTCAAACTGCAAAATCTCAATACTGGATACACAATAAACAATGTCACAATAAGTTATTACAGTGTCATTAGTGAGGCAGAGAAAATAGGCATATATGTTTTCAGCCCTGTGATTTTTCCTCCTCATCTCCAGGCAAAAAACCACATACATTTGCCTTACATTAAATTACAGAATATATTTTCAACCATAATTCATGGAAGTGCAGTCATGTAATTTGCGTGTATTAAGATAAAAATCCTGCCTAATTAATATCAATGTATTGCCTCGTAACTTTTGAAAGGTAGTAAGCAACACAGAGGAAAAATGTAACAATTCTATTAATATTTAATATCAAAATAAATCTCATGATATGTAGCTGATTTGTAATTAAACCATGTTTATATAAAATAAAGCAATTTTTGAGTTTAGGGTTAAGTCCATATACAAGGCCTATAAAGTTATAATGGTTTGAAAGCTCAGTCTTCCTTAAAAAACAAACAAACAGAATCTGTTTATTGTTCCTGATTTTCCAGACAACGTGATCTCTGTCATCAAAATGAGTTAAGATCCTTGCTGGATATATAAAGCTAAAACTTAATTCCATTATTCATGGATCCTATAACGCTGTTACAAAGACCTTTGGACTTTTCATGAAATAAGGGGTATAAGCTGGATGTTATTTTTATTACTGCAGTACCTAGGAGCCCTAGTCATGGACTAGAACCCCACTGTTCTTTGTGCTGCACAAACACAGAAGAAGATGGTCCCTGCCCGAAAGAGCTATGTAGAGCAGGGGTGGGTAAACTTTTTGGCCCGAGGGCCACATCTGGGTGGGGAAATTGCATGCAGGGCCATGAATGTAGGGCTGGGTCAGGGGGTCAGGTTGCAGGAGGCAGTGTGGGGTGTGGAAGGGGGTGTGGTGTGCAGGAAGGGGCTCAAGGCAAGGGGTTGGGGTGGAGGAGTGGTGCGGGGTATACGAGGGGGCTCAGGGCAGGGGGTTGGGGACTCAGGGCAGGGGGTTAGGGTGCAGGGTGCGGCAGGGGGCTCAGGGCAGGAGGTTGGGGGCTCAGGGAAGGGGGTTGGGTGCAGGAGGGGTGCGGCAGAGGGTTGGGGTGCAGGAGAGGTTTGGGGTGCGGGCTCCAGCCTGGCACCGCTTACCTGGAGCGGCTCGGGTGGCAGCGGCACGCAGTGGTGCTAAGACAGGCTCACTGCCTGCCCTGGCCCTGTGCCCTCAGGGACTGCAGGGACGTGGTGCCGGCCGCTTCTGGGAGTGGCGCGGGGCCCACGGCACCACGGGGGCAGCAATCCCGCAGGCCATAGTTTGCCCACCCCGATGTAGAACCTTGTTTTGAAACTTAGGAGCAATGGATCTGTCAATACATTTCCTTTGTCATCGGTGGTTTGCCTCTAATCAAAATTCTGCTTACATTATAGGAAGAAAAAGTCTTCTATTTTGGTAGTCTCTGGACTAAATTAATAACTGTCTGTTTCATGGGTGCTTCATATTGAGAACAGTTTTAATAGTCTTTTGGAAAAACATATCACCTGCCTTGCTATTTTCAGATATGCCAACCAAAATAGGTCCTTTGTCTTGCACTATGTCTTTATATTATGCAGCTGCAACTTTGTTTTTAGTCAGGCCTTTTATACAAGTTAATGTCAAGGGGACTAGCACACCTAAAATGGCTACTTACCTTTTTTAAGCTTTGTCTTTTACAGGCCCGAAGTTTTAGGTTTCATTTGACCTTCATACTTGGAGAAGGCAATTTCTGTGCTCAGTTTAGCATTTTGTTCAACAAGTGCATGCGTTCACATGCTGTTGACATTTAAATTAATTTCCCCTTGAAAATAATAACAATAATGGCTTGGCCAGAAGTAATGTTTTAGGAGAACAGTGGTATTAACAAATCTCAGGAATACCTGAAAAAAGACAATATAAAACATTCTAGTGCTATTTGGCTGTGCTGAAGATTAAAAATAGTAAATCATCTGTCTACCTAAAATCCAGAGTATATTCAGCTGTATCTTTGGAGAATACATTTGAATAGATTCCCATGCTTAGGTGTGGCTAAAGTGTATTTTAATTGTGTTCTGCATCTGAGATTTGTATTCTAATTTCCCATGAGTTTTACCTAAAAACTAGAGCATAATAAAAATACAGTCCTCCTTGTCATATTTTGTAAGGCTGCAAATATCCTAGAGATACTTTATTAATTTTTTAGTTGTCTTCACTATTTACATCAGTATAGTTTAACTGTGCATACATCTAATAACAGACATGTGAACTGAAATTAGTTAAGTGTTTAGCTGTCTATACTACATGAAAGACTTGCCCATAGAAAGATCAGGAAGCATCATAGGGTTGTCAAAAACAAATAGAATAATACAACTTTTCTGTCGGAGGAGGGCCTTCAGCAATCCATAAGGGATTAAGCCCCTATCTGGGAAATAAAAGATATTGTCAAGATTAGAAAACTAGATAGGCATTTTCCTCAAACACTTTATTGCTTTTGTTTCAGTGATACTTAGTGCAACAGGCAATGACATTCAGCAGCTAATTGAGACTGTCTTTTCACCAATGCGAGAAAAGTGCTAAATTTCTAGCTAATGGATGTATGGGTCCAGACTTCATATAAATCAAGCCCAAAGCAATCAAGTAGTAAAATTGGAAACATGTCAGTTTCTACAGTATGATAGATGATCCTTGCCAAGAGAAGCCAATGGAACATTTTCCGTGGGACAGGGGTAAGATTAGTAATTTTGAACTAAACCTTATCTCTGTGTGACAGACAATCTTCGATATGAAATATGAAGGTATGATTTTGGAGCTGCATCGGGTAAAATAATCAGGATCCTACTCTTAATTCCAGAAGAAAGTTTTAGTGACTATGTTGGTAATGCATACTAATTACATTATTGATCCTGGTATTTAAGCTGTTTTGATCTATGGGGACATCCTTTTGGATGTACATATTAAACAACTAGTGTCCTCACGGCTGAGTCTTGGATCATAGTGAAATTTCTGGGAGAAAGACTATTTCTTCCCAGATCGTTGCCTATTACTATACTGGATATGTGCATAAGAAGTACAGTAATTCAGCAAGATACTCTTCTCACTTACATGTGCTGTAGGAAGAAGTGGCTGGATACAGTAGGAGATCTTCAGAATAGCCTATGAGTCAATTCAGAATTGCCCCATTTAAAGTTATACACTCTCCTCTGATTAAGTCCTTGGTGCATACTCTCAACAGCCTGAGATTTTGACTGCACTATTATTTTAGCATTCTATCCAGGGGAAAGGAACTCATGAGAAGAAACAGGAATGCAGGAGATACCATCTGTGTATATATTAAATACTGTATTATTATGGATTGAATTAGAACTGCTGTTGATGTACTAAAATTTTTTCTAACAAACTACACAAAAGATAGACTACTCTAATACATTCCTTATGATATATACACTGACACCATTTGGAAACAAGTTAGTTTAAGAGGAACTTTATTTTAAGAGTGTATGAATGCTAGCACTCTGTGAGCTGCAGTAGCTTCCTGAGAATTTTGTGATAGAATTCAAGGTGGCAATTTTAACCATTAAAGCCATAAATCACTCAAGACCTAGTTACTAAGAGACATACTGGAACCTGAGATCTGCACAGGGGCTTGAGATGGAAGGAGGCAGGGCATTTTTGTGTATCCAGTAGGGTGACCAGATGTCCCGATTTTATGGGGACAGTCCTGATATTTAGGGTTTTTTTTAATATGGGCTCCTATTACCCCCCACCCTCTGTCCTGATTTTTCACACTTGCTATCTGGTCACCCTATAGTATCTAGTCAAGATGGTATTCTTAGAGATATGAAAATTACCTGTAATTCTGCTTCTCTGATGATATTGTTTAACTCGATTCCTTCTCAACCATAGTGGGAGACAAACATTTTGATGACTTATTTTGGACATAAATTATGTGTAGTGTTTAAGGAGCTATTTGTTTCTCACTCAAAGAAATAACATTCCAGAGAGTACTGAGATACCAGGAGTTGGCCTGTGCATTAAAAATATGTATGGGTACTTCAGGGGCCTCAAAACCATTGAAACAGGGAGTTCCTGCTTGTCTCACATGATAGCAGAAGACCCAAGAATAGGAACCCTGTCATATTATAACGTCAGAAAAATTAAAACAACAAATAGGTGATTTTCCCTTCCTTGTCTGGTCTTTTCCTGCATTTCCTATAATATTTGGTATGTATTTGAACAAGAGCTCTCTTTTAATGTCACACTTCTCCTTGAGCCTGCAGTGAAGGCTGTATACTGTTTGTGACATTGGTTTGTTGCTATGGTGATGATTGTGACATCACAACTTCAACATCATAACTTCACTGCAGTGTTCAGTAGGAGAGAAAGTGAGCTGAGGAAAACCAAGCTCTTGTTTTAAACACTCCCACCATCCATTATGAGCAAGTGTGTCAAGAAATATCATGGAAAAATAACTGTAAGGTAATTATGTTTTTGTGTAGCCGATATATTTGAAAGTTTTCTCCACTAACAGAGTCTTTCAGTTTATAAGTTTCAATTGATGGATGTAATTTACCCAATCTTAGGTTTAAGATTTACAGGATAAAAAATCACAAGAGAGTTGCTGATACCAATGTAAAAATCAAGTGTTAAACATCTGTCATTTGGTTCAAAACAAAATCAGTTCAGTGTCCTGAATATGAGATCTTCATGTTTGGAATTACTGTTAGCAAAAGAGACAAAAGTATATAATAAAATTATATTTTGTCTAAAGGAGGATGATATTTCTATTTAGTGGGACAGAACAGTAGGATTTACGTACAATATTTCTGTCAAAACTTTTCAGATGTCTCAATATTTTAATAATTTCCTACTCTGGTATATCTCTCCAGTGGCTAATTTATACAGATAAGAATTGAAGGAAGATTTGCTTTCATCACAAAACCAAAGAAAAAACAATCCAGACATGGTAATCCAGAATAAATATTCACTTGTTAGGTATAATCTTATGGCTCTGATTGTGTCCATTGCAGGATACACAATATTATGACTGTCTAGCCTAATTGAATAAAGAAAAGATAAAAATGTCTAACCAATTCTTCCTAGACATGTAATTGTCACTTCCACCTATAGTATACTGAATCTATGCACTACTGCTTCTTTTATAGACCTGACTGAATAAATAGTTGCCAGATATTTCTCCCTCAGCGTTTCTCAGAATGGTCTTCTTCTTTTTCCCAGTTAACTCTTCTCATCTTCAGTTTCCCCTTGTTTTAATGTTCCTTCCACTCCTCTACCCCAGCATAGAAGGGCTGGATAGGTCTCTTCCTGGAATCAGCATTGCAAGCTAGTATCTGGACATAATGGGTTGCTAGAGAATGAGGCTTTGATTTCCTTACTCAGTGCTGGGAGTATTGCTTACACACTGCATCTAGTCCTTGCTAGCCAAGAGAGTGAGCTTGATTCCTAATTTACAGGTCATGCATGGCAACACACTGTGATGCTAGGATACTGTTGGGTTGCTCTTTTGTCAGGTATTTGAAAGAGCTGAAATTGGAAGTTGAGGAGAAAAATAATTTAATAGAGTTGAAATAAATATCCCTTCTTCAGGTCTGAATTCATTTCCTTGCACTATATTATTTATTTTTAGACAAATGACCACGGAAATGGTTGAACCGCAACAGGATGGAAGTGCAACAGATTCTGTGGCAGAGAGCGATGCTGTTTGCATACAAAATCAGCCAGGCCAAAGTCAGATTCCCCCCATAGCTCAGGTAATTTGACATACAGGAAACTAAGAAAAACAAATAAAAATTATCATTTAGAATTGTTACTTGCATTTGGATGAACATGATACTTTTCTACAGTTCATCATTAAATCCCCCTGTTCTGTATCAATCTTTTGTTCTTAGAGTAGTGATTTCATATTAAAAACAATAAAGATATAGAACCAAATGATGACTGTTGTGTTATAGACATTGCAGAATAAGGGCCACAGGTAATACAGCACATTATTGTAAGTCATTCACAGAAGTAACACTTCAAGAGTTTCTCAGGATGGCACTGTAATGGAAGCCAGTAGACCGGGGTATGCAACCTATGGCACGTGTGCCGAAGGTGGCACTTGAGCTGATTTTCAGTGGCACTCACACTGCCTGGGTCCTGGCCACCGCTCCGGGGGACTCTGCATTTTAATTTAATTTTAAATGAAGCTTCTTAAACATTTTAAAAACCTTATTTACTTTACATACAACAATAGTTTAGTTATATATTATAGACTTATAGAAAGAGACCTTCTAAAAACATTAAAATGTATTACTGGCACGCGAAACCTTAAATTAGAGTGAATAAATGACTCGGTACACCACTTCTGAAAGGTTGCCGACCCCTGCAGTAGACTGTCTTTCCATGTTCTTGGAAGTACTGCTTTACAGTATTTATCTGATAATGGTGTCCTATTAAAGGCAGCTACAGGATTAGAGGGAGGAGATGAACCTCATGTATCCTAGAATTTGGAGATGCTTGATGCAGCAATTTATGATAATGGGTGAAGCTAATTTTTGTTCCCCCTCCCCCGCCCCTTCCAGTACTCTTGTTTACTCAAAATGAGTCCAATCCTTCAGGCAGAACTTCTTAGAATCATTGCTTATGTTTCTTCCCTGTGCACATGATGGCACTTTCTGGATTTAAAAAAATTTTTTTTTAGATATTCTCCTGAAAAGTATTTTGCTGGTTAATAGAATGGAGGTGACAATTAAAAAATTCCAACTTTAGTTTGATATATTAGGTGAGCTCCATAAAGGCTTCGGTTTTTTTAAACTTATCCATGATCTGTATTAAAAGGAAATTGCTACTAATATTCCAGTATGCTGGTCAATATTTATATCTTGATCCTTTGGAATACTACAGTACTTCAGTGCCATTCAACTCCTATGGCTTTCCATCACATGTTTATTTTTAATCCAGACAATGCTTCTGAGATGCATATTTTATCCAAATACAGTTTATTTGCATAACCCCAGTGTGAGCAGGATGCATTCCTGTTTTAGTCTCTGGCTCCCTGTGGACTGTGCCAACTGCTCTGCCGTAGTACTTACTCAAGTGACCTGTCCTTTTTTTGTGCTTATCAGGTTAGTGATTGTGATATTGTGAAAGGACTCAGATTGGCAGCACACAGAAGGGTGATGTGTCTGTTTCTCCATAGAACTTGTGTATCAGCTGCACTCCAAACTTCATATTGCCCATGCAGTTTACACTCACACCATACGCACCCATTCATCCCTGTTCTCTTCAACCTTGACTTGGAAAGTCAGGTATAAAGGTTAGAAGGTAGTTCTTTCTGAAAGCTCATCCAATTTTTGGCCTTCTCTACTTTAACTAATAAAGGTCCTATTTGTGGTAGTGATTTCTGTGACATGTACACCTGTGAATTAAAAACTGAATTGAGACTACCCACTAAATATAGGGCATTGTATTGGGGTAGTGGCTGTGTCCATAATGGCTCCTGCTGGCTGAATGTGGCACTATAGGTTCTTCCTACCTCAATTTCCCCTAGGAATGCCACACAGTCCAAAAGAATGAAAAACAAAGTTCCCCTGTTATGGTTCTACTTTATTAAATTGAAATATATTTGAAATAGAAAGTCTCTCCCATTGAGTTTGGGGTTTGTACAGCCCTCCTCTGTGGGGCCTGTGGTTCTCTGGGTCCAGTTCAGTCTCTACCTTAATCTGCTGCAGAACTCACCTGCAGCCACTTTTGTCCAGCCAGCTGCAGCCCCCCAGGCTCCTGGCATTATTCCCTTGCCCTTTTCATTGTTATCATCCCTTCTCCTCCTCCTCCTCCTCCTCCTGCTGCTGAGGAGCTACTCTCTCTGAGAACACACCTTCCGGAGTCCTTGCTCTGGTGAGCTCTCTACTCTTCTCAGGCACTTCCTGTTTTCTAGAGCCCAACTGTAGTGCTAGTAACCCTTTATGAGGCACATTAGCTAAACAACTGGCAATAAGTCACCTAAGGATTTAATTGGATTTAGGTGGGTATAAGTTGGCTCATTTTCTGTTACAGGAGCTTGTCTCAGGTAGGTGGGTCCCTGATTCCCTCTTAAAGGATCAGTCTTGTGACAGGCACCTCATAGGCATCAATTTGTGATTACTTTTGGCCATTGCCAGACAGTGAAAGTCGCCAGATCCCTAGACATGAATTTGGGTGAAGTCCTGGCTATGGAAACTAGGCTAACATAGTTTCGCTCCTACTTCCAGTTCTTTCTGGGTACTAACTTGTCTGTATTTTCCCTGAGCCTTATTTAGATCCAGGGAAGTTATGCCTCATACTTTAAGTGTCCACTGGGTCTCAATTTATTATCTATATATCTCCAAATCTATCTACATCTATTCTTCTTTGGGGGGCATATGCAAATGAGATCAGGGATCTGTCCATCACAGTTCAGAATTTGCCTCCAATGTGACTGTGTTTCAGAATTGCTGTGACCTGGCAGATGTTCGGCCACCAGGAGATATAATATGCCTTCAGATGATCTTCATCTTAACATTTTGCAAGGCTGCTGCTTGAGACTCTATGTGGGATTTAAACCTTTTTTTCCCATTCAAATGAAGCCTGATTTGGGAGAATGAGGTTGCAATCCTGTCATGGAACTGTCCTCCAGCACACCTCCTTGTGGCTCCTCACCTCTCTGCTGGTATATCGCACTCAGCGCTTCCTGGGCTCTTTCAATCAATTACCCAGACTAGATTTGTTCAAAACATGTAGCCCCTTTCTGGTTTATTAAGTGCTTATTAAGTCTACACAGTGTAATTCACTCACTCATCCCAGTTCACACCCACTTTTGGTCTCTATAAGAATCTTTGTAATCTTTTTTGCTCCTTTTGGGAGCTGGGGTAGTACTCTAAGGGTATGTCTTCACTGGCAGAGTTGCAGCGCCGGCAGTTACAGCGCCGCTCAGAGAGCGCTGAGGGGAAACCGCTGTTGTGTGTTCAAACTGTCAGCTTCCTGCGCAATAGCATGTTCACACTTGTGGCACTTGCAGCGGTATTCGGAGCGGTGCACTCTGGGCAGCTATCCCACAGAGCACCTCTTCTTCTTCAGCCGCTAAGAGTTGTAGGAAGGCAGAGGGGGTCATGGGGCATCCTGGGTCCTGTCCCAGTGCCCCGTGATGCATTGCTTTGCATTCCAGCAATCCCTGTGCTTCCGTCTGCATTTGGCGCCATCTTTCAACGGTTTGTGTACTGCGCTCCCTGCCTGCAGGAATGGATCCCTCTGCTGCTCGCTCTGACCAACACGTCACATGTGGCAGTGGAGTTATTCCTTAAACTACAAAGGCAAGAGGAATGCGACATTGATTTCGCCACGTGTACTAGCTACAACACAAGATTACTTTTGGCATTCACGGAGGTGCTGACCACAGTGAAACGCCGCTTTGGGGCTTGCGAAACAAGTGGTGGGATCACATCGTGATGCACGTCTGGGATGACGAGCAGTGGCTGCAGAACTTTCGCATGCGGAAAGCCACATTCATGGGACTGTGTGATGAGCTTGCCCCAACCCTGCGGCGCAAGGACATGAGAATGAGAGCTGCCCTGTCATTGGAGAAGCACGTGGTGATTGCACTGTGGAAGCTGGCTACTCCAGACTGCTACTGATGAGTCGCTAACCAGTTCGGAGTGGGAAAGTTGACCGTTGGACTCTTGTTGACGGAAGTGTGCAGGGCCATTAATCGCATCCTGCTCTGAAAGACCATGACTCTGGGCAACATGCGTGACATTGTAGATGGCTTTGCACAAATGGGCTTCCCTAACTGTGGTGGGGCGATAGATGGCACGCATATTCCAGTTCTGGCACCAGACCACCTAGCCACCGATTACATTAATCTGAAGGGGTATTTCTCTATGGTTCTCCAGGCACTTGTGGATCACCGTGGGCGTTTCACAGACATTAACGCAGGCTGGTCCAGAAAGGTGCACAATGCATGCATCTTTCGGAACCCTGGCCTGTTCAGGAAGCTGCAAGCAGGGACTTTCTTCCCGGACCAGACGATCACCGTAGGGGAAGTCGAAATGCCCATTGTGATCCTGAGATTCCCCGCCTACCCCTTAATGCCGTGGCTTATGAAGCCATACACGGGGTAACTTGGCAGCAGCAAGGAGCAGTTCAACAACAGGCTGAGCAAGTGCAGAATGAATGTTGAGTGTGCTTTTGGCTGTTTAAAGGCCCGCTGGTGCTGCCTCTATGGGAAGCTGGACCTGGCCAATGACAATATTCCTATGCTTATAGCTACATGCTGTACGCTCCATAATATTATGAAGGGACGGGTGAAAGCTTCACTCAGGGCTGGACCGCAGAGGCTCAGTGCCTGGAGGCTGAGTTTGAGCAGCCAGAGACCAGGGCTATTAGAGGGGTGCAGCACGGGGCCATAAGGATCAGGGATGCCTTGAGGCAGCAATTTGAAGCTGAAAGCCATTAATATTTGTTGCTATGCTCGGGAGTGCAGTGCTTGTAATGCTAGGAGATGATTGGTCCAGACAATTCAATATGTGGGTTTAACATAATTGTATGTTGCTTTGCAGGGCTCTTTTTGCTTTCAATTAATAGAATAAAGATTGCTTCAAACCAACACAGTTGTTTTAATTAAAAAACAACAACTGGAGGAGAGAGTCAAACAAAAAAAAATCAGCAGTGAGAGGGATGGGGGAAGGGAAGGTCCCAGGAGGAGGTGGGGTCCTGGGACGGTTAAAGATTTGTGTATGTCCAGGGATCATATCCAACCTTCTCCTTTGGAGTACAATGCAGTGGGTACTGTACTTCAGCAGGGCCAAACTGAAGAGGGATGGGTGTTGAGTGCAGTGGGTAGTGGGAGACCACAGTGCTGGACTGTGAGGAGGGAGGAATGGGATGCTGCGGGTAGAGACTGGAGTCAGGAGGTTGGTAAGAGTGTGTTGACGGTGTCTGGGGGGAAAATGGGAAAGAGTTTTGTGACAGCGGCTGCAGGGGAGGGCAGGCCCAGAGCTGCTTGGTTTGCAGAGCTAGTATCGCCTGTAGCGTGTCTGCTTGGCACTCCATAACCTTTAAGAGCCGCTCCGTGGCTTCATTCTGGCATGCCGCATTCTCCTTTCGGTCCCTCTTCTCGCTGTCCTGCCACTCCTTCAATACCTGTTTCTCAGCGGTTGAGTGCATCATAACATCACGCAGAAAGTCGTCCTTAGTTCTTCTTGGCCACTTTCTAATTCTGCGCAGCCATTCAGCCTCTGATAACAAAGAGGGAGGCTGGGCTCCCAAGGTCATCTCTGTGAAGTTTAAATGCACCATTGTACAGAAGCAGTATTGTTTGCAACACAGAGAACACTGATTCAGTAATTTAAAACACAGCCACTACTCACACACCTGTCACTAACTGGCTGACCTCAGGCAAGCACACATGAGCCACAAGACCCCCAAAATGGTGAGTAACCTCAGGGGCAGGGTAAATCACTCTTCCTGGACCCTGCTGTACACTGGGCATGTGGCTATTGGGGAGAACCAGCACTTTAGCAGGGGCCTGATAGTCATTCCTGTCCCCACACTTTCCACAGGATGTGATCATTATGGAAGATATCTCGCTGCTGAGGGTGAGCAGGGAATCAAGGGAGGGTCTTCTCCAAGACTGCGGCTTCCGCCTTGGCTCCTGTGTGGCTTGCCTGTGTGAAGCAATGGTCCCCCCTTCCCCACCCACCTGTGACGGCACAGTGGCGCGGGAAAGTTAGCGTTAATGCAAGAAACAAAGCAGCTCTGTCGAAGAACCTGCAGCAGCGGATTGCCCAGTATCTCCATGAGAGTTTCCTGGAGATCTCTGAGGGAGATTCCTGTGAAGTGAGGGAGTCAATCAATAGCCTGTTCCGACGCTCAGACTAGGCATGTGGTGGGAGACAAGCCTGCTTTCTGCAACCCTCCTGCCCCCCACAACTTGCTTCAGCGACAGGGGAGGCTCTAGCTTTTTTGCCGCCCGAAGCACGGCAGGCAGGCAGCCTTCAGCGGCATGCCTGTGGGAGGTCTGCCGGTCCCTTGGCTTCAGTGTACCCGCCGCTGATTTGCCGCCGAAGCCGCGGGACCGGCGGACCTCCCGCAGGTAAGCCGCCGAAGGCTGCCTGACTGCTGCCCCAGGCACGCGCTTGGAGTGCTGGTGCCTGGAGCCGCCGCTATTCAGCGATTCCCAAAATCAGATCCACCAGGGGCCTCCTCTCCTGTTTGCACTTCACCAACATCCGACAGCTGTGACTGGCTTGCCTCCTCTGAGGTAGAAAAGAGCTCCTGGCTGCATACATCTCTGACCTCCAAGTCATCCTCTGCCTCTGGGTCCCCCTCCACATCCTCGTCCACGATTTCCTCTTCCTGGCTTGGTCCAATCTCGACTGGCACGCGAGCCACCAAAGTATCCACAGTGGTCTTCGCAGTGGAGGTGGGGTCGCCGCCAAGTATTGCGTCCAGCTCTTTGTAGAACCGGCAGCTTGTGGGCACACCACCAGAGCGGCGGTTTGCCTCATGCACCTTGTGGTGGGCATTCTGCAGCTCCTTCACTTTGACCCTGCACTGCAATGTGTCCTGGTCAGGGCCACTTTCTCTCATGCATTGTGAAATCTGTCAGTAGGTATCATAATTCCTACGGCTAGAGCGCAGCTGGGACTGGACAGCCTCCTCTCCCCAAATGATGAGGTCCAGCAGCTTGGCATTGCTTCAAGTGGGGGATCGCCTAGTGCCTGGAGCAGGCATCGCCACCTGGAAAGATGCACTGAGACCACTGCACGCATCACCGAGCAAACAGGAAGGGGACTTTCAAAATTCCAAAGTAATTTATGGGGTGGGGATGATGGTTGGTCACCTGAGGGCAGGGCAGTAGAGTTCAAACTGATGACCAGAGAGGTGAAAACAGGCATTGTGGGACACCTCCCGGAGGCCAATCACAGTGCTGTAATCGACCACGGTGTCTATAATGGCACTGCACCGCTGTAGCCCCGGCGCAGAAATCTGTATGCCTCTCGTTGGGGTGGTTTTTTTAAAGTGCTGCGCACTAAGTGGCTTGGCAGTCTGTACACCTTGGGAGTTACAGTGCAGAAAGCTGCTTTACTGCGCAGAAACTTGCCCGTGTAGACAGGGCCTAAGGTTATGTCTACAGTACAAGCCAGGAGTGTGATTCCCCTGCTTGGGTACACTCTCACTGAGCTAGTATGAGTATCAATATCAGTGTAGCTGAGGTACCACAGGTAGTGGCAACAGAGTACGTACCCGCCAGTTTCAGGTGGGTTTCTGCTCAGCAAGCTCAGCCAAGCCTCTGTTACCATGGCTATGCTGTTGTGTATACTCATGCTAGTTTGATGAGAGCTAGCACAAGTAGGTGTACACGAGCAGGGGAATCACACCCCTAGCTCGTAGTGTAGAGGTAGCCTAAACTGTAACCCTCTTTTAAGACAGAAGTCCCTATATCTCCTCCCCAAAGTTGGATTGAAACTTAGGCAGTCCTTCTGTTTCTCCTTAAGTCAGGAGTCTCCAGTTCTCCTCCCTGGAGCTGGGTTGTAATTTAGGCCTGTTATAGAGCCTTAGCCAGTTTCTCCTTCAGCTGGCCCCTTTCCCCCAATTAGTCCTCGCCGGACTTGGAGGCCTCAGTAGGCAGCCTTCTACTGCTGGTGTCTACCCTGCTAAGGGGGTGAAGGTAGCATATATGCCAGTCCCCTTCTCCCAGCTCATCCCCAGTAGGTTGCCTCACCCACTCTGCAAGTTCACTAGTCCTGGACCCTTAAAGAAACAGTAACTGACTTTCTCCCACGTCCTGCTTATTGCCAGGACTTCTTCCTCTCCAGCAGTATTTCCTAGATCCTTGCATACACCAAAACCTCTCAAAACATTAAAGGACCATGCCATATAACTGGGTGGTGGGCTGACCCTTTGGCAGCACTGCCCTTAAAGTGCAGACTAACCTATCACAAGTCCCTTCTAATACTCTCTGGACCTGGTATCCAGAGCTGTTGCTCATTTTAGCAGTTTTGAAGTTCTTATTCACCTATTCCCACCTTTTTCACTTATTCACTTATTCACTTATTCATCTATGCCCACCTTTTTTGGGGTGGTACTGCTTGCCAAACTTCTACAAATGAAAATATGTGGACTACCTCAACGTGACAGAAATTATATTCCCACAACTATAATTCTTAGGCAAGGTCTATACTATAAACTTACATCAGTATAACTATGTCGCTCAGGGATGTGAAAAATCCACACTGAACAACGCAGTTATACTGACCGAAGCCACTATGTAGACAGCAGTATGTCAATGAGAGGGCTTCTCCTGTCCATGTAGCTACAGCCTCTCACAGAGGTGGATTAACTACGCTGATGGGAGAAGCTGCTGCAGCATTTTAAGTGTAGATCTGCTCTTAGATAGTGTTACCTCTGCATATTCACATTCCTCTTTTGCTTTCTTTACTTCTTTAGAGTTTGGGTTAAGAATTCCTGCATTAGTGGAAAGAACTGAAGGGTGGCTGAGACCATTTCCCCTTTTATACTTTTGAAACCCTGTGTGAAGCAGGGTGAATAGAAAGAGCGAGTATCTCCAGTGAACACTACTCTCTATGTGATCCTGGAATGTGCAGCGTAAACACCTAGATACTACACCTAGATACTTATCCCCTGGGAGAATAACATGAGGGGGAAAGGAGTAGAGGAAAGCTGGCTGTATTTTAAAGAAACCTTATTGAGGTTGCAGGAACAAACCATCCCCATGTGTAGGAAGAAAAGTAAATATGGCAGGCGACCAGCTTGGCTTAACAGTGAAATCCTTGCTCGTCTTAAACACAAAAAAACAGCTTACAAGAAGTGGAAGATTGAACAAATAACCAGGGAGGAGTATAAAAGTATTGCTCAGGCATGCAGGTGTGAAATTAGGAAGGCCAAATCACACTTGGAGTTGCAGCTAGCCGGAGATGTTAGGAGTAACAAGAAGGGTTTCTTTAGGTATGTTAGCAACAAGAAGAAAGTCAAGGAAAGTGTGGGCCCCTTGCTGAATGAGGGAGGGAACCTAGTGACAGAGGATGTGGAGAAAGCTAGTGTACTAAATGCTTTTTTTGCCTCTGTCTTCACAGACAAGGTCAGCTCCCAGACAGCTGCACTCTGCAGCACGGTATGGGGAGGAGGTGACCAGCTCTCTGTGGAGAAAGTAGTAGTTCGGGACTATTTAGGAAAGCTGGACGAGCACAAGTCCATGGGGCCGGATGCGCTGCATCCGAGGGTGCTAAAGGAGTTGGCCGATGAGATTGCGGAGCCATTGGCCATTATCTTTGAAAAATCATGGCGATCGGGGGAGGTCCCGGACGACTGGAAAAAAGCTAATGTAGTGCCCATCTTTAAGAAAGGGAAGAAGGAAGATCCAGGGAACTACAGGCCAGTTAGTCTCACCTCAGTCCCTGGAAAAATCATGGAACAGGTCCTCAAGGAATCAATCCTGAACCACTTAAAGGAGGGGAAAGTGATCAGGAACAGTCAGCATGGATTCACCAAGGGCAAGTCATGCCTGACTAACCTAATTGCCTTCTATGATAAGATAACCGGCTCTGTGGATGAGGGGAAAGCAGTGGATGTGCTATTTCTGGACTTTAGCAAAGCTTTTGATACAGTCTCCCACAGTATTCTTGCCAGCAAGTTAAAGAAGTATGGGCTGGATGAATGGACGGTAAGGTGGATAGAAAACTGGCTAGATGGTCGGGCTCAACGGGTAGTGATCAATGGTTCCTTGTCTAGTTGGCAGCCGGTATCAAGTGGAGTGCCCCAAGGGTCGGTGCTGGGGCCGGTTTTATTCAATATCTTCATTAACGATCTGGAAGATGGTGTGGACTGCACCCTTAGCAAGTTTGCAGATGACACTAAACTGGGAGGAGTGGTTGATACGCTGGAGGGTAGGGATAGGATACAGAGGGACCTAGACAAATTAGAGGATTGGGCCAAAAGAAATATGATGAGGTTCAACAAGGACAAGTGCAGAGTCCTGCATTTAGGACGAAAGAATCCCATGCACTGCTATAGACTAGGGACCGAATGGCTGGGCAGCAGTTCTGCAGAAAAGGACCTAGGGGTTACGGTGGACGAAAAGCTGAATATGAGTCAACAGTGTGCCCTTGTTGCCAAGAAGGCTAATGGCATTTTGGGTTGTATAAGTAGGGGCATTTCCAGCAGATCGAGGGATGTGATCATTCCCCTCTACTCAGCACTGGTGAGGCCTCATTTGGAGTACTGTGTCCAGTTTTGGGCCCCACACTACAAGAAGGATGTGGATAAATTGGAGAGAGTCCAGCGGAGGGCAACAAAAATGATTAGGGGGCTGGAGCACATGACTTACGAGGAGAGGCTGAGGGAACTGGGATTGTTTAGTCTGCAGAAGAGAAGAATGAGGGGCGATTTGATAGCTGCTTTCAACTACCTGAAAGGGGGTTCCAAAGAGGATGGATCTAGACTGTTCTCAGTGATAGAAGATGACAGAACAAGGAGTAATGGTCTCAAGTTGCAGAGGGGGAGGTTTAGGTTGGACATTAGGAAAAACTTTTTCACTAGTAGGGTGGTGAAGAACTGGAATGGGTTACCTAGGGAGGTAGTGGAATCTCCTTCCTTAGAGGTTTTTAAGGTCAGGCTTGACAAAGCCCTGGCTGGGCTGATTTAGTTGGGTTTGGTCCTGCTTTGAGCAGGGGGTTGGACTAGATGACCTCCTGAGGTCCCTTCCAACCCTGAGATTCTATGATTCTATGATTCTATGATTCTATGATTCTATGATACATGTGTAAATAGCCACAGGGAGCCAGATTAAAGAACTACAGCTACTGGTATTTTCTCTTTTTCATTTAATATACCTTGCAGGAATGGAAAAGAGTAACAGAGGGTATCAAAAACAGCAGGTTGCATCTCATAGGTGTCCATGAGGCTGAAGCAGCTCTTATGGTCTTTTCTGTACATTTCCGCTTCACTGTCTAGACACAAGTAAGTTGCCAGTGCAAAGAGGATTGTTACATTTACAATGATTGAAAAACTATTCTAGCCAGTATTTCAAGTATGTTTTTCTTTTTTCATTCCCAATGAAAATTACTTTACCAATGTACCTTTATCAAAGGGAGACTGATCTTGTTATTAGGTCAACAGAACTAAAACGCTAGATTGTAAAATAACTGAACTCGTAAGGAAAAAACACTCTTTCAAATATATAATTTTCAAAAAGATCTCACTGGTGCTGGAAAAGACGTAATCTTGCAGGTGTGAATTGACAGTTAGCAAGCCATGTTTGAGAAGTGCAACTTCCTCGTGTTACAAGCTGTTGCTCATTTTTGATTAAATCCTTTCTCAGTTCATGCAAGATCTTAAATTACTTGTGTCTGAAGATGAGATGATGGCCAAACATGCCCTACGAGTTAGCATACAATGCCCATTATAATGCAGCCATTACCATTCACTAGTTCTCTTGGCTGAAGAGCACCACATTGCTGTATGAAGCTCAGACCACAGTAGGTCACTTTCTGCGTGAAAAGATGTGTTAGTGAAGAAAGAGATGACAGCTTAAAAAAGGTTGAAGACTTTTGGACAACTTTCCAGACATCTTTAGCTACTTTAAATGCCTTCAGTTAAGAGGGTACTACTCCCTTTGGATTCTAGAGGCAGAGCTCTTCCTTGACCTCCAACAGACTGAAGTCTGCCCATAGACACTCCTCTTTCAGGCAGAAGTTTAAACATTTTCATCAGTGGTCTGCCCTATCTCAGTGGTAAGATTGCCTGTTGCATTGAGCGCCAGGCAGGAAGTTTGATGTGATAGTCAACAGCCTTCAACTGTTCAGTTTTAGATTTGTACCCTTTCCTCTTCCTCTCCATTTTCAGAGATCCCTCTCATGAGAAGATATTAAGGGAAGAAATTCTCTTCCTTCTCTAAAAAGAGGATATAGAGGTGGTCCTTTAGTAGTAAAAAGGAGAACATGTTCCTCTCCTATTATTTCTTGCTACGTAAAGAAAAGGGGTTAAGAACATAAGAACGGCTGTACTGGGTCAGACCAAAGGTCCATCTAGCCCAGTATCCTGTCTACCGACAGTGGCCAATGCCAGGTGCCCCAGAGGGAGTGAACCTAACAGGTTATGATCAAGTGATCTCTCTCCTGCCATCCATCTCCACCCTCTGACAAACAGAGTCTAGGGACACCATTCCTTACCCATCGTGGCTAATAGCCATTAATGGACTTAACCTCCATGAATTTATCCAGTTCTCTTTTAAACGCTGTTATAGTCCTAGCCTTCACAACCTCCTCAGGCAAGGAGTTCNAGCTATCCCTCCCCGCTTCACAACCTCCTCAGGCAAGGAGTTCCACAAGTTGACTGCGCGCTGTGTGAAGAAGAACTTCCTTTTATTTGTTTTAAACCTGCTGCCTATTAATTTCATTTGGTGACCCCTAGTTCTTGTATTATGGGAATAAGTAAATAAACGTTTCCCTATCTACTTTATCCACATCACTCATAATTTTATATACCTCTATCATATCCCCCCTTAGTCTCCTCTTTTCCAAGCTGAAAAGTCCTAGCCTCTTTAATCTCTCCTCATATGGGACCCCTATGGGTTGTGTTGACAGCATCTCTTATACCTGATCATCCATCCATTTTATGAGAAGTACCTCTGGTTTTGTGTAGGAAAAGGCCACTACCATTATGGTATCCTACCCTTTGGTCTTTCTATATCACTGAATGTTTTCACTGCTGAGTCTTCATTCCTCAGACAACACAAGTATCATTGTTTCCCTGTATTTAGACTGTTGACTGATAAGAGTACCATGAACTCAGGGAGTGTTCTTGTTTCTAGGGAAAGCATACAGATAGTTCCAACCCTTGAGGTTTTGCCTAAGCAATGAAGCACCTGTTTTTATTTTAGCGTAAAAGATGGGATTATTCCGAGCCCTGAGTTTTCCATACCATTTGGGAGATAGTATCCTCTGGGATCCCAGCCTCCGAGAAGTGTACTGTTCTTCCTGCAGATGTTAGGCTTAATAGCTTCATGCACCCATGTGACCCCACTTACTAGGGCTACATCTGAGGCCTCCACAGAAGAAAGAGTCCACTGAAGAAGAAATCCTGGAAGGTGAACTTTTTACCACTTAAACTTTTCTAGACAGGATTCCTGCCCAATGAAGACAAGTGGTCTGTACTTTTTGATACCCTCATTTTGAGCCTCACATATTCAGACCCCAGCCAGCTAGTCATCACTACAGTTATCTCTTCAGGGGTAAGTGTTGCTGCTTCTCCTTTGCTGGACAGCATTTGCTCTGTTCGTTCATTCTCTCTTCTGGTACTTTTGTATCCCCTGTAGATAAAGAATCTTCTTAGGAAAGTGCATGTATTCGGTGTAGGGGTGCTCCTGATAGTTTTAAGACTCCTGTGTTCCTTCAGGCGGTAATTTCAATCTTCCAAAGATTGAACTGGAAAATAAATAAGCAGCACTTACTTGCCTTCCCCTCCCCCTCCCCAGTTCCTTTTCCTCCCTCAGGTGGCTCAGTTCAAGTTCTATGTTTTAACTAGGAGTAATGGCAAGAAATTAAGAAGTATGCAATCTAGGATGAATATCAGGATAAACTTCCTAGCATTGAGCACTATTAGCCTGTGGAATAGTATCTCAAGAGAAATGCTGGAAATTCTATCACTTGGGACTTCTGACGGATAAACTAAACAAAGCTCTGACTAATTATGCACTTTCCCTTGGTAAAGATTTTTTGTAATTATCTGTGTCACAGTTCAGGGCAACTACACCTGTATTTCTCCTCCATGGTTCACCAAGGGCATGCACTCTAGGCTCCTGGCTCTTCAGCTGTCACCTCTCTTGGGCAGAGACCCACATTTCTCTTCCTCCTGACTATTGCATTTTGAGGCTGCACAGTTCCCTGCCCACACTGTGATATTTCCAGCAAGCCAGAGTGCCTACACAGACCAATGTCTGTGCTTTGCTTTCTCTCGGAAGGCTATGAATAACTAATTGCCAGCAATTACAAGTTACCCCACAGCTCTTAATAAGCAATCACATTTATTCTTAAGTGAAAGCATTACAGAGAAAACATATTAAAAATTACAAAAGTACCTACAAACATGCTAATAAGCTTACCAGAGATCATCCCCCTACTTCACCGAGGGCTCTGGTAGGAGTCGCCCGTTTAAACCAAGGTGACAAGTTCATAACAGCCTTAGCTTAGAACTAGCACACCCATGGATACATTAGTTTTTCCTTTATATAGCTTGAGCCCTTGATCTTGAGACTTCAGGAACAGGTAATCAGCAGATAATGGTCCTCTCCCCAGGGCATATCTTCAGAAGGCTAGGTTTTTGCATAAGCAGAGGTGGGGAATTTGCATTCACCTCCCTGTAGAGGTTTCCCCAGGCAAACTTGTTACTGTTTGTCCCAAAAGTCCATTCTTGTCTGGCACATATTCAATGCCTCCTTTGAAGTTCATAACTCTTCCCAGGGTTCACATCGCATCTCCCTGCTGGAGAGATTACATACAATCCTGGCCCACAATAATACATAACCTTTGCATTTGATACAATGGGCTGCAAAGATACTTAAACTTAATTCATTAAGGTTTTTGAAGGATGTTGCAGGAAATTGTCAGATCTGTCACAATCAGCACCAGATGATTAAAACCACACTAGAGATATACCTTAGTTAGATGTTTCAATTAAAATGATCAACTGTGAAATAGTGAGAAATTTTGGTATATAATTTGACATGGAAATTTATAGTTAAAGCAGTTTACACCTTGTTGTTTTCTGCAGACTCAGGAAGAGAGCACAGAATCAATTCACATTTGGAAAGTTTTCTTTTCAGCTATAAGGACTAAAACATATGATCTGATCTTCAAACGTGTTGAGTACTCACAACTCCAACTGAAGTCAGTGAGAGCTGTAGGTGCTCAGCCCTTCTGAAAAAAATAGGCATCTTACAATTAAAAAAAAAAAAAGCTTAAATTCTGCAAAAATTTGTTTGGGCATCAAATAAGCTGCAGCAGGAGGAGACTGAGAGCTGTGAACAGCCAGAGTGCCGCCCTGGCAACTCTTTGTAGATCAACATGCATTTTAGCTGTCTGGCCACCAGGGGCACACTGTTGTAGCTGCATACTGTATTTGCTCAGCCGGACATTTTTGCTTGACTGTGAAGTTGTTCTAGCGAGTTGTTCCTGTGAAGCAAAGCACTATAATAGACCCTGCTCTTTGTCTCTTGTCTGGGCTCTTTTCCACCGCAACCAGGTAGAACAAGAGTTGGCTGCCATCTTCAGGACCTGGTTTCCCCAACTGCTTCTATCCAGCTTTACATTTTCAGATCAACTTCTCCCAGCTCTTCCTCCTGCAAAGCCACAGCCTGGTTCTGTAGCGCGGCCTACTTCTGGGAAGGAGCACATTGTATTAGCATTCCAGTGGCCCCCTTTTTATGTGTCTCCTGACTTAAGATGAGGAGGACTTGGTTAACAAATTTCCCTGTCTGGGAGAATTCTATGCTCCAGAGTTTGAAGGTGAGCCACTGTCTTACACTGAAAGTTTAAAGATGTTGCTAGTACACTCACTTCCTTGGGAGGTAAGCTCCCTAGGCTGGAGTATCAAATGGATATTTTTGTAGGTATATTGAATGGAAAATGTTGGCATTCTCATTCCATAAGGAATTCAAAGACATAATATTTCAGTATGTTCACACACTGATGGATCTGTGGCTCTCACTAGGGTTGCTTCTCTCAGGTATTTTGTCTCTGGAGGAATTAAAAAAAGAAAAAGCAACTGAATGGAACGTTGCTTTTCCTGACTTTGGTATCATCTCTCTACACCAGCTCTCTGGCTGCTAACCAATATTACTGACAAGAGAGGGATCACTGGGAGGTTTCCACCTTCCTCTGCATCATGGGGCACACGTCACTTGCTGGTTTAAACTAGAGTAAATGGCGGATTCTCTGTAACGTGAAGTCTTTAAATCATGATTTGAGGACTTTAGTAATTCAACCAGAGGTTATGGGTGTATTACAGGAGTGAGGGGGTGAGGTTCTGTGGCTTGTGATGTGCAGGAGGCCAGATTAGATGTTCAGAATGGTCCCTTCTGGCCTTGAAGTCTATGAGTCTATAATTTAGCTCTTCTCAAGGCATGAGACATTTCTTGAATGGCATTTAAGATTGCTACTCACCCATTCCTTCTTTTCTGTTCTGTCCAGCCAGATGTTTATTGACCTTGCTTCTGATTAACTAAATCAGGAGCATGAGATTTTTAATGAGTTACGCAATATTAAAAAGTTTGCAGCTTTCTCTGTGCTATCTCTTTGATTGAGTATGCCTAGCAACATGGTCAAATGGTCTGACTACTGTGAGGAGATGCAACATCTGGCTTTTGGCTGGAATTCAGACTTTACAGCTAAATGCAGCTTTGCTTTATAAAGGGGGACAAGATGTTAAATAAGGTGGTAAGAGTGTCAAGATGGGTGAGGTAGTATCTTTTATTGGACGAAATTCTGCTGCTGAGAGAGACAAGCTTTCGAGCTTACACAGAGTTCTTCTTCAGGTCATCTTCAAGACCTGAAGAAGAGCTCTGTGTAAACTTGAAAGCTTGTCTCTCTCACCAGCAGAATTTGGTCCAATAAAAGATACTACCATATCCACCTTGTCTCTCTAATATCCTGGGACCACCACAGCTACAACAACACTGCTTGCGACAGTGTTAAGAGTGTGACAGATATTGCAATCCCATGAAATATCTTTAAGGACCATATTCTATTAAGTTTGTGTATCACTGTGGCTAGGGATTGTATGCAACTCCAGTGGGGAGGATTCCCACAACTTCTCCAGGAACCAAAAACAGTGGGAGGTGATTAAGGCAAATCACTCAGATTGTAACCCCTCCCAAGAGTTACCAACACCTGGGGAGGCTCCCATATACTGGTTTAAACTGGATTGTCCAGAGACCATAAGATAGTGGTGGGCAACCTGCGGCCCATCAGAGTAATCCGCTGGTGGGACATGAGACAGTTTGTTTACATTGACCATCTGCAGGCACAGCCGCCCGCAGCTCCCAGTGGCCGCGGTTTGCTGTTCCCAGCCAATGGGAGCTGCGGGAAGCGGCAGCCAGCACGTCCCTGTGGACCACGCTGCTTCCCGCAGCTCCCATTGCCCAGAAACGGCGAACTGCGGCCACTGGGAGCTGCGGGCAGCTGTGCCTGCAGATGGTCAATGTAAACAAACTGTCTCGCAGCCCGCCAGCGGATTACCCTGACCGTCTGCAGGCTGCCCACCACTGCCATGAGACAAAGAAATGACTTTTGGATAAAAGTCTGGCTTAACCCTGACTCAGGCCTTCTTTCTGATCCAGAAAATGGACAGGGCCTTCTGTCCAAGGGCAACTCCAACCCTTGCAGAAGGGTTCGAAAGACTTTGGCCTAGTAGCATGGGTGACCCCTGGGATGTTTAGTATGTATTTAAATCTGTTTATTGTTTTTATTATGTTTTCTCTCTAATGCTTTTATCTTAAGAATAAATGTGCTTGCTTAGAAAGAGCTGTGTGGTAACTTGTAACTGCTGACAATACGCTGTTCACAGACCTTGGAGACAAAGCAAAGCTGCTGGCCTTTAGGCAAATTGGCTTGCTGGGGATATCACAGTGTAAGTCAGGGAGTTGTTTAGCCTTACAACCCCCTGATCAGAAGGAAGTTGGACAAGGATTCCTGCCCAAAGACAGGTGATGGCTGGAGACCTGAGACCTGACTGGTAACTCTTGGAGTGAACTATGGAGGAGGGAATACAGGTGTAGTTACCCTGAAACTGTGACAAAGATAACTACTTATCTTTTCTCCAATCATTGTGTTTCTCAAATATCTGCCCTTGGAGACTAATGAATCCTGTTGGTCTGTAGGAATATAAAGAATAATGGTGACCAGCCACTGGGCCAGTGTATTAAAAGCCTACTGGACCGTTATACTCTTTTTACTTTGACTATTGAAGCATTGCCATTTAGGTATCCCCCTTCCTCTGCATCCTCACAGAGAGGACCTATGACAAATACATCAATAAGAAAGGAGGCTTATGAGCTAGTAGCAGGTTTTTTCCCAGTCGATTGTAACATAGATTTGTTATATATACCTCATGCCATTTCTGTGGTGAAAGTAAAAAAGTTTTTTTTCCCCTAAACCACAGGATGTATAAAGTCTAGACCAGTGAACAGTAAGCAGCCTGTTGGATCCATATTAATGCCACTTAGAAACAGAATCAAGCATTTCTGTCTTTGAAGAGTTTATCTAATTGCTGTTAAAATCAATTGGATCTCTGGCAGTCTGTCTGAAACCACGGAGATAATGTCAAACAAGAGATTTCTGCAGTGGCTATGTTTCATCCAGCTCTGTTGATGGAACTTCAAGATGTTCTGAATAAGCTTAGTTCAGCCACCTGTGAAATGGGCCTTCACATGTCATGGCTAGTAACAAGTGGGGAGAGCACAGGCCCACTGTGACGGGTTTGGGCCCTTTAGGGTATCACCTGATGTGCTGGGGTTTAACTGAGCCTCCTCTGCTCAATCAGCCTGTTCTACCAGCCTGGGTGCCCTTTTCCTGGCCTTGCTGGGTTAGGCTCACAAGCCTCTTCCAGTCAAGTACACAGACAGGGCCACACCCAGGTGCACAGAGAGACAGAGATCCGCTCTGGAAAGATTCAGCCTTAGGGGCTCTCCCCAACACTCTAGTGCCCACTCCCTTTAAGGGGTACAAACCCAAAGGTTTTATGAAATTTTCCCCCTCCCTCAATGTGGAGGGAGATATGCACCACTTCTTGCCCCCCCAGTTAGAAATTACATAAACTGGGTTATGTTACTATAAATAAGCAATACGTTTATTAACTACAAAAGGTGAATTTTAAGTGAATATAAGAGATAACAGACAGAACAAAGCAGATTACCGAGCAAATAAACCAAAGTACGCAAGCTAAGCTCAATACACTTAAGAAACAGGTTACAAAATGTAATTTCTTACCCTAAATGTTATTTTAGGCAGGTTGCAAAGTTTCTGCGGTTCAGATTTCCAGTTATATTTCTTTTCAGACTGGACCCCTGTCTCAGTCTGGACTCCCCCCCCGCCTTCCCTTCAGGTGGCTTTAGCAGTCTTCCTTCTTGGGCAGACAGGCCATGGAGAGGAGGAGCCTCGTTTGCCTTCCTCCCCACCCTTAAATAGGATTTACATAAGGTGGGAATCCTTTGTTTCCCAAACCTGATCGCCCTCCCTTCCAGCGGAAAGTTACTTGAAGTCCTATGTAATGTTTAGTATCAGGTGACAAGATCACCTGACTCTGTAGTATCACAACATCCATGAGTCAGTGGCAGTATGGAGTGCCCACAGGAAGGCCAAGCCTTTTCCCAGTCCATTGTCCTCACTGATGGGCCATCCGCCCTGACTGGCTTTTCCATTGTTGTACCTGAAGTGTTAGCAGTGGGCGTCACCCAAAGTAGCATAGTTGAAATACAGATACAATATTCCTAAGTTCAGTTACAGAAATGATACAGGCATACAAATTGGATAATCACATTCAGTAAATTATAACCTTTCCAATGATACTGTATAAGACCCATCTTGCATAAAGTATATCTCAGTTATGTCATATTCATATCATAAGCATATTTGCATAAAGAATATGGAGTGAAGCATCACACCCATTATTGATCAGAATTGATTATGTCATTTTTTGTGAAAGAAAGCTGGCTGATGACCTACAGCAGGTAGTGGTTAGATTCTTACGCAAGAAACTATCTGTTTGACAGGAACAATCTTACCACTTTAAAGATGACTTAATTGACACCTATATTCTTTTAGATTCCTGGATTAGTCTGGCTTTAGACCTGGGGAAAAGATTGAAACAACACTTATTGCTTTGTTTGGTGATCTTCTGGCAGTGATCAGAGGTCATAGTACTTACAATTTTATTAAATTGTATAAGTTTTGATAAGGCTATCTTGAGTTACTGTTAACTTATCTGTGGGAGCTGATAGAGGTGAATGGGATTGTTGTACAGAGGATCTGTTTATTCATATAGGGAAGACTCAGAGGATTGTGGCAATTGCATGTCCTCTCCTAGTGAAGGTCCCACAGCATTCCATCCTGTCACCCTCATGTATGTAAGGCTGCTGAAGAAAGACATTTTGAACTGCAGTATTATCATTAAGTTGATGAAAATGAACTCTGTGTCTCCACATCAAAACTGGAATAGTTGGTTGTTCTGCCTTCTCAGTGCTTGGCTTAAATTCAATACAGAAAAAATGAAGCTGGTGTTGCTCGGTAGAGAAAAGTACATTTGACAAGAAAGGGAATTGTACCTACTCCCTTGATTGAAAAGGTACTGTCACAATTTTTCTCAATTGTTTGTGATCTTGGGATTTCATTAAATTGATCATTTGTTTCTTGAGTCCAGACTAGACCAACCTGTTCCTTCTGATGCAGATCTCAACACAGTTATCTATTCTTTTGTCACTATATTGGCATATAGTCTTAAGACTGACTTTGAAGAATATAGACAACATTCAGCTAGTCAGCGTGCAGCTTAATTGAGGGAAGTCAGTCAGCATGCAGCCTGATTGGGGCAAGTCATAATGAGCAGTGGTTCAGAATTCTTTCTGGAGTGCAGTTCAAGCAAGAGATCCCATCTATAAAGCCATGAGTGGCTTGGGAGCTGACTGTTGCAGAGAGAGCCTCTTCCCCCTTGCACTGTTGCAGAAATTGTGTCTTATCAAAATACCTTTGTTTTCTGTCCCTGTGTTTTAATTCCTGGGTATGGGCACAGAGCAGTTTTGGTGGAAGGCCCTTTGTTCTTGATTTCACTCCAGTAGTCAGAGCCCCCTGATTGGTTGGAGGGCGGATACTATGTAAGATATATTTTAAAAAATTGGGCCTGTACCCAGGATATTTATCTCATGAAGGGTGGAATTGGTAGTTGTAGGAATGGGTTTGATTTATGCCAGTTGTTGACAGTTGGTTGTTTTAATTTTTGTATTAGATTTCCAGATACCAGTTGGTAGGGTACAATATAAAAAAGAAAACAGTCATAAAAATCTTCTCTCTGCTGAAGGCCCAAGTCCTTTCAACACCTAAAGTCTTTGAGTCATAGGTGAGGGATTTAGGAGAGCATTTCCGTGCCTTTTTTTTAAAATCCTTGTTCAAGAGGAGTTCCACCTTTCATAATCAGTACAGAACTGGGAAGCAGGAGACCTCCAAAACTCCTTTTCCCTATAGCAGTGCCACTACCCTTGGGAAGTATTCCTTTTGAATGGATGCAGGCCCAAGCATCAGAATAGTGACTGTGTGTAGTCCTTACTACACCTTCTCCTCTCTTTCACGTCGAGCTCTAAATATACAGAAAATGAGTGCCCATGTGGCGTTGAGTGCCCTTGATGCCCGTTGATAGTCATTGGCATTTGAGGGTGCCGAGCACCTCAGTGGATCAGATCTCATGATACTACATGATGCAACATTTCCTTTCCTCTGCTTGCCTGGGACAGTGTGAAATGCATTGTAACATTGCACTATTCAGTGTTTTTAAAACTGTGTTTTTCAGGTTGCTGAATTGCCACTGCTGATCATCAGCCTTCAGTAATTGGCAGTCTAGGCAAGCCTTGAAATTCAGATGTCGTAGGCAGCATCGCTCGTCATTGACGTAAGGATTGCATGGCTTGCCAAGACTACTTCCATCAGTATCAGTACATAAGTAACCTAATAAGCAAGTCAAAATGTTCTGGTATTTTAGTTAATGCAGAAGGCTGCAATTTTGGAACACAGTCAACAATTTAGAATGAAAGAAAATAAATCCAATGTTACTTTTACAGGATTATTTATATTTTGTTTTAAAGAGATGCACAGTATCAGAATGGAAACATGATTGTTAATCTCAAAGTTACAGAAACAAAACTCAATTAAAAAAATCACAGAAGTAAATCTGATGTGTTGAAATCACTTTTTGTTAAGGTTCTGCAAATGTTAAAAGAAAAAGTCACTCAAATGTAATAATTTTCATGTAATTCTAGCTTGATGTGTTAATTATGTTTTTTCTATTTATGTAGTTCTTTCTGTAAACAAGAACAGATTTCTTTTAGTTTGATCCAGCTTTAAATGTGCTTGTTTTCACCCAGAACATAATATCATGTATGAACTCATTAGAGCAAAATAATTTTTTCCTGTGAAATTTTAAATAAGCTTTACTCTGGTAGAGTTTTGGATACGTTTTCTTGTGTGGTTATAAGATGGCATAAAATGGACTCTTAAATATACTTGTAATTGCTATTATATATAATTGGCCTTTAAGTTTACAAGGAAAGCCTGCTCTAGAAGCTTTTATAGTTCAATATTCTAGTTAAGGTGCAGCCTTATAGGAGAGCAGGCAATTCAACCAAATTTTAAATCAAACTGTTATAATAAAAACTGGCTTCCAGAAATGTTGAATTTTGATTTACATTTTTGTGCTTATTCATTAGGAAAGTATTAGAATATGTATTAAGTGTTACATGGGCAGGTAAAGATTTAGGGCTGTCCAAAGTGTATTTAACCTAAGAAACACCAGTAATTTGCACAAATAGACATTATGTCTATGTTAGGACAAGTGGCTTAGGTAAAACTTTGTCCCAGGTTAGAAGGCTAATTTTTGTGTCAGTACAATGCAATCCCAATTGACAACTCAGTTAACTTGAAGTAACTTGAAGTAACTGATTAAATAATATATGTTCCCCAAACTTGCATTGACTTTCTTAAATTCCAAAGAGATCTTATAGAAACTCCTCTGTCTCTCCGTTTCTGGAGAATGTAGCTCAGTAAAATATAAGAGATCCACAGGAGCAGAACTTCATTTAATGCATCCCGAGGGAACATAACTTACCTTGGTTATCCAGGTATTTCAGTTAATCAGAGCTGGGTTACTCCTGATTATTCAAGCCCCTGTTGTTATGAAAATGTCATGCATCCTACTAATGTACTGGAAACAGGCTGTAATAACTATCAGTTGTGTGGTATAATTTGATCATGTCAGTTATAGTATTGTTTTGTATTTCTGGTGTCTGTGCTCTAGCTACAAATTGAAAGGTTTGTTGTGATTATGTTTGCCTGGCTCTTTTTAGAATCATAGAAATGTAGGGTTAGAGCAGGGGTCTCAAACTCAAATGACCTCGAGGGCCACATGAGGACTAGTACATTGGGCCGAGGGCCGCATTTACTGACACCTCCCCCCCCGCCGCCCTCGGCCCCGCCCCCACTCCACCCCTTCCATGAGGCCCCGCCCCTGCCCCGCCTCTTCCCACCCCTTCCCTGCCCCCATTCCAACCCCTTCCCCGAAATCCCCACCCCAACTCTGCCCCCTCCCTGCCCCCAGGGGGCACAGGAGGGGTGTGGGGTGTGGTGGGGGCTCAGAGCAGGGGGTCGGGGTGTGGCGGGGGTTCAGGGCAGGGGGTCGGGTGCAGCAGGGGGCTCAGGGCAGGGGTGTGGCGTGTGTTCAGGGCAGGGGGTGCAGGGTGCAGCAGGGGGNGCAGCTGGAACCTGGGGGAGGAGGGGCGCCAGGGGTGTGTGTGGCTGTTGCTTCTGGCACCACCCCCAGCAGTTCCCATTGGCCGGGAATGGGGAACTGTGGCCAATGGGAGCTGCTGGGGGCGGTGCCTGAAGCAACAGCCACACCCCCCCTGCGCCCCTCTTCCCCCAGGTTCCAGCTGCTTCCTGGTGCGACGCGGCGGCAGGGCAAGCAAGCAGGGAGCCTGCCCTGCCCCCGGTGCTGGTCGGCCAGGTAAACGTTGGGGGGAGGAGGGCAGGGGGGCCGGGGGGAGTTCGCGGGCCGCATGCGATAGCCCTGCGGGCCGCATGCGGCCCGCGGGCCGCGTGTTTGAGACCCCTGGGTTAGAGGGAACCTTGAGAAGTCAAGTCCAGACTTCTGCACTGTTGTAAAACCAAGTAAACCTAGACCATCCTGAAAGGCGCTTGTCCAACCTGTTTTTACAACCCTTCAGTGATTCCGCAATATCCATTGGAAGCCAATTCCAGAGCTTAATTACCCTTATAGTTATAGATTTTCCTAATATCTAACCTAAACTCTCTCTTGCTGGAGATTAAGCCAATGGCTTTTTGTCCAGTCTTCAGGGGACATGGAGAACAATTGATCCAGTCCTCTTTATAACAGCCCTTAATATATTTGAAGACTGTTTTCAGGTCCCCCTCAGTCATCTTTTCTCAAAACTAAACATGGCCAGTGTTTTAACCTTTCCTTATACCCCAGGTTTTCTAAATCTTTTATCATTTTTGTTGAGCACCAGATGAAGTAGGTTGCTTGCGTTTAGGGGCCATGTTATACGAAAAATATGTACTGTATCTTTAAACAGTACAGGTACAGTAGAATCTCACTCAGTGCGGCGAGATGCGCACAGTATGAGAGGCACAGGGGGACTGAGTACTGTAGTGGGAACAGCAGTACTGTAGTGGGAACAGCAGATTCACTTCTCCCATCTCACACTCACTCCGGGGCATACGCACCGTTTAAACTGGTTTTTTTTTGTTTTTTTGCCAACCCTCCAGGGTTATTATAGGGGAGAACCTTATCACAGGCCTAAAGACATGCTGTTGCTGTCTTTAAAAAATATTTTAGTGGGAACAGCAGATTCACATCTCACGCTGGTGGAATTGCCCGCACTTTTTTTTTTCTTCCCGACCGCGTAAAGCTGAAATTGCGCATGTTAAATGCGCGTAAGATGCGACAGACCTGTGTATTAGAACATCTTCCTGAAGAATACAAGTAGAAAGCCAAAGATTGGATAAAAGAGGACCAAAGGATTTCATACCACTGATTGAGAGTATCCTATCATGATTGGATTTGTTCACCCCATACAGATACTTCTAGCTGAGATCTCTGTGACTCTGTCCTAAAGTACAAGCCAGGGGTAGAAGATTTAGTCTTTGAAAGCTTGGAGATCTTTAATAAAAAACAGACAGGGTCCTTGAAAAATTAAGACAAAAGGTCAAGATTTTAAAAAGTGACAAGTGGTTTTTTTGATCACCAACTTGAGACAGCTTAAAGGTATGTAATTAGCACAAATAGTAATAATTTTGTCCTAGTAATAAGTAGCATAATGTGTATTTTTTCTTGCAGTTTGGCTCAAAATTTTATCATTTAACTTATCTGTGTTATTGCTTTTTGAAGTATCTGTTGAAATCCACAGAGCACTTTATTTAAACATGATTATCATAATTCTTGCAGGTTTCTGTAGCTGGATCAAGTGCTGGAAGAGGATCTCCAGCTGTAACTCTAGTACAGTTGCCTTCTGGTCAAACTGTACACGTCCAGGGAGTGATTCAAGCCACACAGCCATCAGTGATTCAGTCACCACCAATGCAGGCTGTTCAGGTTAGCTGTCTTTTATATTTTTTGCTGTAGTTATTGATTATTTTAAGCTTGTGGTTTCTCCTCCCTCCCCCATTTTGAAACCTCCACCTTGGATCTTCAACTTTCCATCTTCTTTCTCACCAGTGGATAGAAGACCCACTTCTGCCATGATGCTCATGGGTAATGGCCAACTGATAATAGCTAGGCAGGTGGTGTGTAGAGATTCATTAATATTTCTTGTTTATCTTTTAAAGAAATGATTCCTTGGAACCCTCAATTTGTGCAATAGCAAACTTGTATAATCACATGGCCCTATTTTAATGACTCTTCCACTTCGTTTTCTCATTTGGTTGTTCTGCTCCTTCCACATCTTGTCTCAAATGGGATTATTAACTCTTCAGTGCATGGATTATCTCTTCAATGTATTAGCAGAAAGTCTAGAATAATGGGGCCCCTATACCAATGAGAGTATCTGGGAGCAATACAAATAAAAGTATTATAAATACGGCTTCTCTTCTTATTGTTTATTCTTAGCAGCATCCATTATTGCATCTGGGTTTGCTTTACATGATAAAGATAAAAATTAAAAATGGCTACAAAAGAAGTACCTGTTAGAGAAGTACCCCATCCTCTAACAAACCTGATCTTGCTTAAGTTAGAGGATGGGGACCAGCGTACTAAGCACCAGGAGTTTTCAGTTTCTCATAAGTGAAAAGACTGGACAAAAATATCTTACAACTACTCTGAAAGCGACCAGGTTTAGGAGTATTTGCTGTGAGTGGCAATATCTTGCCTAATCCTATCCTCAGCTCCCTCAAATTTTACTCTTGACACAGACAGCAGAAGTGTTCCTTCCAAAGAGAGGTGGTCTCTTAGATAACTGGAATATACTTCTCACTTGCTATCATCACCATTCTTCAACTCAGTTTAGTTCGGAACAAACATACAAAAATAAAATATTTGCCCCATGGCTTGAAGTCACCCAGCAAGAGAAGCATTTCCCCTGGGTTTCTCACCAACCATCTCTTTTATTAGGGGAATAGGAACCAACTGCTCTCCCGTAGTGGGTATTGGGCCAACTACAGCTGCCCTGTCTTCTCCCACAATCAGGGCGTAAGGAAGGAAGCACTTGTGCCCAGTTAACCCTGGCTGGTTGCTTCCTTTTTTCCCTTACCTTTGGGAATATGGTTATTAAAGGGAGATAGGGTGTTTATGTCCTTACAGGGTTCCAAAAGCCCTAAAGGGCCGGTATACCCCATTACATGAGCAATTATAGATTTCATCAGATGCTTAAAGTATTCTCCCCATCCAATCAGCAGCACCTACTTATTAAGCTGGTTTTCACCCAGGACCTTATTTCTACTAGACACTGGGACACCGAGGAAATGGTATAATCTGGGTTTCACGAAAAGAAGCTTAATGTCATCTGCATATTGATGACATGGTGCCTGTACTTGCACACAGTCTCCTGCCCCCTTCTGCCCCATGGCTTCACAAGAGTTTGAACAAGAAGGGTGACAAAGACTGAGTATTTTGGGACATCACAGCCTTTTGAGTGAAAAAGCTGTTGCCCAAAATTAGGGATCGTAACTGCTCTGCATTGTGGCAAATGTTTTGCATTTCAGCTCATTCTTTGAAGTTCCTTTCTTTTTTCCACCCAGTCCCCTCTGCATTTTGCCAGGTGTCTACAGCAGATTCATAGGAGGGAGGAAGAAAGAGGGGCTGAAGGGCCTTTACCCACCCTGCCCTTGAACTTTAACTTGGCCTTGTAGTTAAACTCCAATCTAGAGCTGTGAGCTGGAGTAGAGCTGGGAAGGAATGGAGATGGTGAAAGCTTGTAGAACCAGCAGCTCTGGCTGCTCTCTAATGAAGTCTTTCTCTCTGGTAATCCCTCACCAAACAGCAAGTGTTAAGTATTTTTATCATATCATTACAAAAAATCCATAGGTACAGAACTCATTACAGCAGACAAATTGTATATCCCTTTCATTGGTTTAACCCCCAATTATATGTACAGATAGCCAAGAAATTACATGTATTGATTTTGGCCACTTTCTCCACATATGCTACATGCTTAAGGCTAGATCTGCTGCTGCAGGGGTTCTCAACCTTTTTCTTTCTGATCCCCCCCCCCCCACACACACACGATATAAAAACTCCAAGGCACACCTGTGCCACAGCAACTGATTTTCTGCATATAAAAGCCTGGGCCGGCATTAGGGGATAGCAAGCGGGGCAATTGCCTGGGGCCCATGTCAAAGAGGCCCCTGCAAAGCTAAGTTGCTCAGGCTTCGGCTTCAGCCCCGGTTGGGCAGGGCTCAGGGACCTGGGCTTCAGCCCCATTCGGCGGGGCTTCAGTTTGCTGCCCAGAGCCCCAATGAGTCTAACTCTGGCCCTGCTTGGCGGACCAGCTGAAACCTGCTTGCGGCCTCCCGGGGAGCCCCGGACCCCTGGTTGAGAACCACTGTCCTAATGTATCTCAACAGTGCACATCAGATAAGGGGCCTCAAGGAGACCACTCTGCCTGACATTTAGGGTGACCAGACAGCAAGTGTGAAAAAACGGGATGGGATGTGGGGTAATAGGAGCCTAGATAAGAAAAAGATGCAAAAATCGGGACTGTCCCTATAAAATCGGGACATCTGGTCACCCTCCCGACATTATTACTGGATAGCATCATGTTCCTGCCCTGCCCCTTGGACCTCTGACATGACTCCAGCCTGCCTTGGAGTGACCTTGGGCCTAGGCTAGGGGAATCCTTAAGGCAACTTTAAGTCCCCTTTGCCAACCTTCATGATTTCTGTAAGAGAAATGAGCAGAACCTCCACAAATTGATTCTGCTCATCCCAGCTGGGTTTTGCAGTCTAGTTTAAAATTAGGTTTGTTCACAGTTGCAGAAATACCTCTCATTATGTTTTTGAAATATTTGGATGCTTCATTTTACTGTGTATGTCCCACACTATCCTAGCAAGCACCATACTGTGCAAAATGGTTTTGAGCAGAAATGGAATTGCAGTTAAATCAGTAAAGGAAAAGAGATGTTAGGTTTCTTTGTTTACAGTAACCTGTAGGTCTTTGAAGTCATGGCCTCTGACTGTTTATACTCTTGGGATGAGGTGCCCTAATGCCACAAGTTTTCAGATTCTTACAGGAATTCATGCCCTTTCAGATCCACGCAAGTTCTGCTTTGTGCCCCGAGTGTTTAGGGCCCTAGGTTATGTGAGACAGGTACAGCAATCATCTGAGTTCTATCTTTTCTGATGTTAGCTCCAGATGTAGGAACCTTTACTGTGTCCAAGTCTGACTCTGTCAGACTTCTAGCTCACTTTTGTTGAATCAAGTTAATATTTAGGTAGTTTAAAAATAGTCTAATCTACAAAAACTGTAGTTTTTGGTTTTCTCTATGTGAATATGCTATTTTCCATATAACTAATATAACTGCACAGTTCCACTTTTGCACATATCCTACACAACTGTGGACTGAGCAGTTAACTGAATCATGTAAATAGTGTTTTGCCTTACTCGGTTAATCGCAGTTTCAGTTTTGCACAAAATAATATCTGCTGGTATAGACTGTGGTTTAGCTGTGCAGGTTTTTGCTTTTAAAATCCCCAATCCTGAAATTAATATGTAAAAAATGATGCTAATGCAATGCTAAGAAAATGTGAAAATGTAAACTCAAGAAAGTTCTAAAGTTAAAGTTTGCACACTAATACTAACCTAGCCCCAGTGCACATGTGGTATGTAGTATTTTGGATGATAATTTATGTTGTTAAATGTATTCCTTAATTTCTGGATGCTAACTTAATTTCTGTGGCTGTGGTGAGGTTACCACAGCAACTTTAACTTTTGCATTTAATGTATATTGTGCATTAGCATTGAAGTTAAAATTAAAGTTGTGTTAGTATAACATTTTGTATTTAGTAGTTAGTTTGACTTTGGTATTAAGTTGAAATTGTTTAATGTTGTAATTGCACTTTAAGAAATGGTTATATTTTACTAGTTGATAGCAATCTACATTTTTGAATGGATGTGATTAACAACATGGATGTATACAGTACACTTATTCACCTCTGACAGGTTTTTTTGGCCTAAAATTAGAAATATAGAATTTGGATTACCTTTATTTCTCCAAACTGGAGATCACCGGACAGAAAAAAATAAATGTAGGTTTCAAATTGGTATCCACATGATGATCTATGATGGAAATGTCAGAATTCAAATTTGGGTATAGTCCTATAGTTTATAATGAATGAGTGTACAAAATTTCAATGTTCCACCACACTGAACATGGAAATTATTTACATGTAGGGCTCCATGTCTGTCACGGAGGTCGCGGAAGTCACAGATTCCGTGATTTTCCGTGACCTCCATGACTTCTGCAGGGGCCAGTGTGGCTGACCCCAAGGCCACCCAAGCAGCTGGCCCCTGGGACAGCCACACCAGCCACTGCTCCAGCGGCCCCTGGCAGTGGTACCCAGCCGACCGGCTGGAGCAGCTCCTGCTTTGGTAGCCCTGGGCAGAGTAAGGCTACATCTACACTAAAAGCTAGCAATGTGATTCCTCTTTCCATGTACACACTCTCGTGCTAGCTCTCACCAACCTAGAGCGAGTATAAATGGCAGTGTGGCTGTGGTAGCATGTGTGGTGGCAACTGAGGCACAGCCTAGATGTGCCGAATATGTATCCACAGCTAAACTGTGCCTCCATTGCTGCTATGTGTGTTACTGTGGCTATGCTGTTGTTTATGCTCGTACTTGCTCAATCAGAGCTAGTGCAAGTATGTGTGCATGAGCAGGGAATCACAGCCTAACTCATAGTGTAGACGTAGCCTATAAGTCAGTCACCCTTGTGATGGGTTGCCCCCGGCCCTGGGGTGCCACCTGATACACTGGGGTACCACTGAGTCCACCTGTTCCACCAGTCTGGGCTCCCTTACACTGTCCTGCTGAACCAGGTCCTCAAGCCTTCTCCAGCACACACATAAGTAGGGACACACCCAGCTTCAGAAAGACACAGACACTGAAATCAGCACGGCATGGGAAGGCTTCAGCTAAGGAATTGCCCAGCATTCAAGTGCACACCTCCTCTGGAGTGTAAACCCAAAATTTTATTGTCTTGCACTGCACAGAGGACTGGGCAGCATAAGCTCATGAAATTTGCTCCCTCCCTCAATCTGGAGGAAGATATGCATAGTTTCCCCCCCACACACACACAGTTAAAACTAGTTTTAGAGAAAACAAAACAAGGTTATTAACTACAGAAGATAGAAGCCCAGTGCTTCTCCCCCTCTCTGTCTTTGTTTCTTAGATGTTTCCAGCAGTCATCCTGGGCAGTGATTCAGTGAAGAACAACTGCTCATTATGTTACTTTCCTGACTTAAATAGGTTTTACATATGCCAGGAATCCTTTGTTTTCCAGTGTGGTTCCTCCCTCCCTCCCCCTAGTGGAAAAATACTGGTATTCTATCATGGAGTCCAGTACCAGGTGACATAATCACATGACCCTGCAGTGTCAAAGCAGCCATGAGTCAAAGGTCTTGTTTGTAGCATCCCAGGAATGTGGGAGAGTAGCATCTTCAAAGACCTATTGTTCTCCCTAATGGTTCATTGACTTGTCCCCAGCTAACCAGCCAGACTGATTGCATTTTGTCTGGTGGGCATTCCCCAGGTGCAAACACTTTTGTAGTACAGATGTATAGTCAATATTCCTAACTTTAGATACAAAAATGATACATGCATACAAATATGATAATCATTTTCAGTAAATCGTAATCTTTCCAATGATAGCTCACAAGACCCATCTTGCATAAAATATATCTTAGATATGCTACAATCATATTATAACAATATATCTATGAAGAATATGGGGTGTAGTGTCACAACCCTGTTACCAGCATCTGTATTATATAAGATGATGAATTTCAGCAATTTTGGAATTATAGGTAACATCAGTTGCAAATGCAGAGGACTCTGCAGACTCGGAGGGTGTAATTGATTCTCAAAAACGTAGAGAGATTCTTTCAAGAAGGCCTTCATACCGGTAAGTTTATGCTTTTTAAAAACTAGCATAACTGCCACATACTACTTATATTACTACTAATACTATCTGAAGAAGAGCTCTGTGTACACTCGAAAGCTTGTCTCTATCACCATCAGAAGTTGGTCCAATAAAATATATTACCTCACCCACCTTGTCTTGCTAATATCCTGGAACCAACATGCTACTCATAGTATAAATATCAGTAAAAGACAGTCCTCAAAATGTTTCTCTTACGGGCATTGATTTTAAATCTGTACTTTAAATTAAATTGTTTAAATTATGTTTTAGAAAAATTCTGAATGAACTATCTTCTGATGCTACTGGTGTCCCTAAGATTGAAGAGGAAAAGTCAGAGGAAGAAGGAACACCTTCTGGCATCCCTGCAATGGCAGTACCAACCAGTCTATATCAGACTAGCACAGGGCAATACAGTATGTATGCTAAGATACAGTATAGCATTTTAATTTAAAAAAAAACTGTTACTATCTTTTGCTGAATTTAAAAATAGCAGAGTGAAAAATGGAGAGAGCTATTTGGACCAGGAAAAAGAGAATGAGATTTATCTTCATATTTGTTCAAGAGGATTGCAGATTGCATCTTCTTCCACATCACATTAGCAAAAATAAAACCTTTTCTCATCTGTTTCCCTCCCACCTCAAAGCCTGTGTTAATTTCCCAAACTTGGGGTCATTTTGAAATCAAGTACATCATTGTACTGTGCTTTAAAGAATGGAAGAACCAGGCATTGGCTGAAAGAGGCAAAATGTAGGTGTCTCTCTTGTCTTTTCCATACACAGGTATTTGTACTTGTATATTATAAGAATTTTTTGTTTTTCATTATTGTATTGTTTTAATGTTGTATTAAATGCGCATGTTGATTGGAAAATGTTGATTAAAACATTAATACAGTGCAATACAAAGTTGTATGTGACTATGGCTCACTTTTTATCTTAAAAATTTAATACCATTTTGCTAATCTAATGCAAAATATCAGTACTATAAAATTAAGTGGTGTGAAATAGAGTATTCATTGTATTTAAAACTCTAATTGTGTCAGTAATCAAGTCATCTGAAGAATGTGTGTACTGTATGGTTACTTATTACATGTCACATTCATCCTATTATTTATGGTTAAGGCTAAGATTTTGTCATGGTTATTTTTAGTAAAAGTCATGGACATGTCATGGGTAATAAATAAAAATTCACAGAAGCCATGACCTGTCTGTGACTTTTGCTGCTGCGGCTCCATGGTTTCCCCCGCCTCCATGGTGGCTGGGAGCTGTGGGGTTCCCCCTCTGCCCGCGGCAGCTGGGAGCTGCAGGGTGACCGTACTTCCCAAAGAGAAAACGGGACACCCCCAGTCACTCACTCAAGGTGTCCCCCTGCCCCTGCGCGAGGCTGTCGCCCATTGACGGAACCCTGAGGAGGGCCCCCTCAGGAGTCTGTCACCTGTCGCTGGAACCTTGCAGGGGGCCCCCCATGTCGCCTGTCGCTGCTGTCACTGGAATCCTGCCAGGGCCCTGCTGGCTGCCAGCTCCAAAGTCCCACAGCCCCTGGGACTGAAGCAGAGAATGACCATGACCTCCATGATATAAACATAACCTTGTTTATGGTATGAATTGACATATAATTTGTAATGAGATAGAGACCATAATTTAGGGATAAGCACAGGAAGGAAAGGTATAGTGGAACTTTCTATCTTATCTCTCAGTTTTCTGACTTTTGATTGATTGATTTTCAAATCTTCCTGTTGCATTAACAATAATTTTCTGTAATAATAATTAACCATAAGCTACAATTTCCAACTGCTCTTTCTCTAAACAGTAGTAGAAAAAATAGCTTCATAGCAGTATTCCTCAAAGATTTTTTTTTGCTTTATTTACATGTTAAACATTTCACACCTCACTATGAATGTTAGATTTTGCAGTCATTTCTCTTCTGTGGGTTGAATTTCCATTAATCTTTTTCCTCTTTATGTAGAGTTTTTTATAGCATTAAAAACAAAGAATTTACTGTTACAATGAGTCATTTATGTCTCAGGTCTTCTCATGTGTAGAAATAATGAAGATTTTTATTAAAAACAGCAGTGTATTTTCTCCTACACAATGGCAGGAAAATGGCAAGGAGGTCTGCTTCTTCTGAAGTATGTGTATGAGAACAGAGGACTCCTATTAAAATGTTAACAATGGAATTTAGAAAAGGATAGAATAGCTCTTTCTAAATAAATTAATTCTTTAACTGTTCTTAGAATTCCTCTAGCTATCCTTTATAATTTGTAAAGGTAAAATGATTTTATCAACACTGAGAAAACAAAATTTACATTTAACACTGAACTACTAATTACTATTCTTTATATTCATTATTACTCTGGTTGTAGAGATGTTAATGGTGATGAACAAATTAAGGTTCTGTAGAACAGTGGTTCTCAACCAGGGGTCCGGGGCCCCGTGGGGGGCTGCAAACAGGTTTCAGGTGGTCCGCCAAACAGTGCCAGTGTTAGACTTGCTGGGGCTCAGGGCAGAAAGCTGAAGCCCCACCACATGGGGCTGAAGCCCGGGTCCCTGAGCCCTGCCACCCGGGGCTGAAGCTGAAGCCTGAGCAACTTAGCTTTGTGGGGGTCTCTGTGGCATGGGGCCCCAGGCAGTTGCCCCGCTTGCTATCCCCTAATGCTGGCCCAGGCTTTTATATGCAGAAAACCAGTTGTTGTGGCACAGGTGGGCCGTGGAGTTTTTATAGCAGGGGGGGAGGGCTCAGAAAGAAAAAGGTTGAGAACCCCTGCTGTAGAATATAAAAGGCCTTAAATCCGTTGGGTCTAAAAAGTAAGGGCATTGATACTCACTCCTACTAGATGCTGAGTCCTTAATACCCAGTGACTGCAACAGTAGTGCTCAGAACCTCTTGGGAGCTGCTCACAACTTGTACCACTCAACTGGAGAGTGTATTTATTAGTTGTGTTCAGCTTTTCATTTTGGGTTGTCATGACCAAACTACAGTTTTGTCAAGAGACTCAGCTTTGAAGTTATATTAAAAAATGTGAAGAATTCATTCCAAAATGTAGCCTTTTCAGGAAAACCTGGATAGGCTTGAAGGAATGGAAGTAGCAAAACACAAAGCAATAGAGTTGTTGAATGTGTTCAAGACTGAAAAGAAAATAAGTGCCAGAAGAAACTATCTGCATTTGGAAATTAAACACAAATTCAATTATTACTTATGCTACGCAGCAACTTTCAGTACATATAAAAGAAGCTCTACATGATTTATAGTTCAATTTTGCTTTGTTGCAGTCAGTATGAATTTGGATGCTGATCTGAATGGAAACAGAATTGGGCCTTATGTGTGAAGGGTTAAATATTTCCATTAGCCTCAAGAATTAGTATAAAATACTATTACTGAGTGCTGCAAAGAATAAATCTTCTTTCAGTGTAAAAATTCCTTTGGTCATGTTTTCCAACTTTTACTTTTCTTAACTATGTTCCCATGTCAGAAATCATGTAGCCACCATTAATGCCAAAATTATTTTTTCTTCTTAAATATCACTGGTCTATTAGTTTTGGGTTAGGTTGGTTCTAGTTGCAATGAGACATTTATCAACTTTGTCATACAAGGGGAACTCCGTAGGGTCTGTGGAGGGGTATTGTTACAGACATACAATGAATATTCATCCCTACAGGTTTGTGATGAACTGGGAGTTAAAACATCTTAACTCAGCAGCCAGGCAATCTGGGGACCTGTGTTTTCACTAGTCACATCATTGTCTTCTTCCTGGTGACTAAGGTCTGAGGTGTCGTTCAGTAAAGCCTGAAGAACTCCCATGCTTTCATTAATCAGGACCTCTACCTCCTGGGCTTCAGGAAGTCAGCAGCACTCCTGGGCATTCTTGCATCAGTCTACTCCATGTTTTTCCACTTTCATTTTGGGATTTTTTGGAGAAAATACTCTCCAGGTGGCCATCCTCCCTCTTTGGGCTCAGGGGTCACTCTTGTGTCTAATCTGAAAGAACTCTTTAAAACTTTATTCTGATTATTTTTGTGACTGTTTAGTGAGTTTCTTTAAGAAATTTAATGTTTTAATATGAAATTAAGTGCAAATTCTAGTAACAAGAATTTTTTAAATTGTAATTGCACATCATTTTCCTTTGTTAATATTTGCCAAAACTGTACTGACTAGTAGTGCAGGCATTTTTCTCTATTTTAATTGGAACATTTGTTCAGTAAGACATCTACTTTGCAATAAGCAAAATAAATGTATCACCAATGTCTGCTTGAATTAGCAGAGTCCATAAGAAATTTAACTAAATGTTATGTTATCTAATTTTTAAAAGGCTTTGGCATGAGCCTGATCTAGAAGCGTCCTGATGCATGCTGTTCTTCCCTCAAATAAGAAATCATGCTGATAGCTTAGAACAACATGTCCACGCAGTGTGCAGAGGCGGTCAAAAAAGCAAACAGGATGTTAGGAATCATTAAAAAGGGGATAGAGAATAAGACAGAGAATATATTATTGCCCTTATATAAATCCATGGTACGCCCACATCTCGAATACTGTGTACAGATGTGGTCTCCTCACCTCAAAAAGGATATTCTAGCACTAGAAAAGGTTCAGAAAAGGGCAACTAAAATGATTAGGGGTTTAGAGAGGGTCCCATACGAGGAGAGATTAGAGAGGCTGGGACTCTTCGGCTTGGAAAAGAGAAGACTAAGGGGGGACATGATAGAGGTATATAAAATCATGAGTGATGTTGAGAAAGTGGATAAGGAAAAGTTATTTACTTATTCCCATAATACAAGAACTAGGGGTCACCAAATGAAATTAATAGGCAGCAGGTTTAAAACAAATAAAAGGAAGTTCTTCTTCACGCAGCGCACAGTCAACTTGTGGAACTCCTTACCTGAGGAGGTTGTGAAGGCTAGGACTATAACAATGTTTAAAAGGGGACTGGATAAATTCATGGTGGCTAAGTCCATAAATGGCTATTAGCCAGGATGGGTAAGAATGGTGTTCCTAGCCTCTATTCGTCAGAGGATGGAGATGGATGGGTTCACTCCCTCTGGGGCACCTGGCATTGGCCACTGTCGGTAGACAGATACTGGGCTAGATGGACCTTTGGTCTGCCCCGGTACGGCCTTTCTTATGTTCTTATGTACCTCTGGTCCTTCATGTCACTGGTCATATGGATGCGCTCAAATGTTTTGTTTCTGGGATGGAACATCTTGTGCATCCCAGGCTTGTGGGGAGCAGACATGCCAAACCCGTGAAAAAAATGCAGAAATTGGACTTGTTTTTGGCTTAATTGGCTTGTGAGTTGCTTGTTGGCTAGTTTTTGGCTTGTAGCTTGTTGGGCTTGTAGCTTGTTGCTTCTTTTTTTGATCAGTTCCTGGCAAGCAGGGGCAAGCGGGGGAGAGAGTCAGGGGTGCACAGCGGGCCCACCACGGTCCCAGACTGCACGCCGGGGGCATCTAGTCACATAGAGTGTTGGGGTTCTTAGGGATTGGCTTGATTTTTGGCTTATTGTGAAAGTTGGGGTACTTATTTACCATGTGAAAGTTGGCAACTGTGGCGGGGAGCAGGACTGCTATTCCACCTCCTTTCTTTTTTCTGGTGCTTTCTGGAGTCTGTCTTGGCTTGTGACATATAGAATATCCTGTGGGGATTTGCTATGCTAGAGTCAGGTTGGATGTGGGATTGAGCCATGTGGGGGGAGGGATAGCTCAGTGGTTTGCGCATTGGCTTGCTAAACCTAGGGTTGTGAGTTTAATGCTTGAGGGGGCCATTTAGGGATTTGGGGCAAAACTTTGTCTGGGGATTGGTCCTGTTTTGAGCAGGGGGTTGGACTAGATGACCTCCTGAGGTCCCTTCCAACCCTGATATTCTATAATTCAGTGATTCATGCAAGGCCAGCTGCTTCACCCAACCTTCTATACAGGGGGAATTTTCCAATACTCTATAAGCTAGCTATAGGGCACCTGCACTCTCATATCTGGCCCTTTGTGCAAACAAACAGGAACACAAACACCTCTACCTTTCAGAAGTACCAGTATGTGTACCTTGTGTTTAGATCAACTGTCAGTAATTGAAGGCCCTCTGATATGGGCTAGGCTTAATGCACTGTGTTGCATTTTAAAGAAAAACATCCTGTATTGCTGACCTCAGGCATTCAAAAATCACAAGTCAGGACCCCCCAAATCATCTAATACGTTTAAAAATCATAAGATTAAAAATAATAAATATCTTTTTATTTATCTTATAATTTTTGAAACTTTAGGTTTCACATTTTACAGCTTTTCTCCAAACCATGAGGGGCAAAAAATTACTTTTTAAAAATAACGAAAGCTGAGATTCTCCTGAACTCATATGACTCCAGAAGCTGAGAGTTTAAGAAACACACCAAGTAACATGAGCCTCACAGTAAAATCATAAGTTGGCAACACTGCTATGCTTATAATAGATTTTTATGTACTATCACACAGCAACATTTAAATACTTTGGTGATGTGTGCAGTTTAAATACCTGCATAGAAAGAGCACTTACTTCTTCCTGGGGAATGGGTACTCCTTAAATGGTGTTTCTAAGTGGGTATTATAGAAGTTAGTGGATATGTTCCTGTTTTTAAATGAGTATTTGTGAACTTCTGCTGAAATTAGCATGTACCCCTTCAATGAATTTGATTTTTACAAAACACTTCTTATGCTGAGTATTCTGTGAGTCACATGGAAGAGTTTAATCAAGCTGATATGGGAAAAATGTATACATACATTTTCTTTCATATTTTTGACTGCATGATAATAGATTCTTATTTTCACATTTTGGTATCTCAAAACAAAATTTCCCAGTCTTTTCTCATATAGAGAACCTTAAAGTGCAATGGGCATAAACCTCGACATCCTAACTTGAGAAAAGGAGGAAGATTTTGAGTTCCAGGGAAAGGTACCCTTTTCCCTTCCTCCTGATCCCCAGTATTTTGCATTTTATGGAAGGGTCAGGATAAATTTGAATGTCTTTTTATTTTTCCTGTTGCATCTGTTATAATTACCCTCAACTTCTTACTCCATTTCCCCAAGGGCTTGATGCTTTGTCTTTATCAGTCTTATATGGAAATTATTATGGAAACATTAGAGTTGCTGGGATTATAAACTGAAAAAAAATGGATGAAGTAGTGCATTCTCCATGTGATTGACCCAAAAAGTGAATAATACAAAATAGGAGTATGACACATAAGAGGCTGGTACAGTTTTTTAAAAATATATTAATTCAGCATGCCATGCCATAGTATTAGTTCTGCAAATTTCTTTAAGCACAGAGATGATTGGAAGTCCCTATCTGATGAAAAAAAACTTTCTTCCAAAACTGGTAAATATAGTATAATATGTTGTATATATTTGTTTCTATTGCATAATCTGTTTTTTTCTTTTTGCGTTTAGTTGCCATAGCCCAAGGTGGAGCAATCCAGATTTCTAATTCAGCATCTGATGGCGTCCAGGGACTGCAGACATTAACAATGACAAATTCAGGAGCTCCTCAGCCAGGTGCTACCATTGTGCAATATGCAGCACAAACACCTGATGGCACACAGCAGTTTTTTGTACCTGGAAGCCAAGTTGTTGTCCAAGGTATATTTTGTGATCTACTAAATTTTAGATTTATACAAATGATTTTTTCACAAAGTGCTTTTTGTTGCTGCGCACATTATGGTGATGTTAAATCAGTGGAAGAATTACTAATAAAAGGAACTGAGAAAATTAGTGTTAGGAGAAGAGTGGGTTGGTTTGCTCACTAAGGGCAGCTACTCTCATTTGAAAATACATGTTTATGTACTTTAGAGGAAATATAGTAATGAGGGAAGAACATGATGACATTGCTGGCTCATATGTACACTTTTGTCCAGGCCTTGTGAGATAGTGTTTCATAGTAGGTCAAGAGTGGAGTGCTGCAGTTTGAGTTTGATTGGAAGTTGCTGTGTAATTGGAGTAAATAAAATGAAATTAAGAATTCTTCTTCGAGTGCTTGTTCATGTTGATTCCATTCTAGGTGTATGTGTGCCCACATGCACAGTTGTTGGAGATTTTTGCCTTAGCGGTATCTGTAGGGCCGGCTGTGGCGCCCTCTGGAGTGCCACGCTCATGCATCGGAATATTAGGCGCCACCGGTCCTACACCCTCTCAGTTCCTTCTTACCGCCCGTGACGGTTGGTCGGAGTGCCTTGTCTTGCCTCGCAAGAGTGTTAGCGGTTTTTCTAACAGCTCATTGACTGTCTTCTTTGTATATAGTTCTCAGATAGTTAGTTAGCTATTAAGTGTTAAGTGTTAGTTTAGTAGTTAGAGTCCCAGCAGGGACTTCGCTCCAGAGCGGGGCATGCCCCATTCCTTGGGCTTCAAACCGTGTTCATCATGCAACAGTCCTATGCCTGTTAGTGACCCCCACAGCAGCTGTTTGAAGTGCTTGGGAGAGTCCCATATAAAGGAGAAGTGCAGGATTTGTAAGAACTTTTGTTCCAGAACCCAGAAAGAGCAGGTCATCCGCCTGAAAGCCCTCCCCATAGAGGCTGCAGTTCGCCTGGTGTTGGAGCCTTCCTGATTGGACTCTGTGCCCAGCACCTCAGCGTCAGTGCAGAGCACTCCGCCGGCACCAGGTTCCTCCCGGCACCATTCCCCCTCGCCAGTGCCCAAAAAGCGGCAAAAGAAAAGGAACTCCCCAGCGCCATCCAAGGAGGGGAAGAGGTCTCTGGGCATAGGTCCCAGTTCAGGCCACGCGCCCACCGTGGAGCTGCAACGGGGTGCCGCTGTGATCAGACCCTCTATCCCAACCAGGGATCTTCCTCCGACTCCTGGGAGCGGTAGGGAACCCCAGCTCCTACTGGGGTCTGCAACACCCGAGGTTTCCCAGGTGGCTAAAGACCTGATGGTCCTACTGGTACCGAATACACCACACCTGGTACTGGATGTGCCTAAGACCCTGCAACCCATCAAGGGTTGATCTCGGGGTCAGGTGCAGAGGAACCTCGATCTGGTATGTTCCACCTGTCGTGATCTGGGTGTTTTGATAAATAAAGAAAAATCAACTCTGATACCAGTGCAACGGATAGAGTTCATTGGGGTGGTCCTCGACTCCACTCGGGCCAGAGCCTTTCTCCATGAGACCCGGTTCTGAGCCATGACAGACCTGATCTTGTACGTGTGGGCCAAACCTCTCACCACCGCTCACATGTGCCTGAGATTGTTGGGCCACCTGGCAGCCTGTACTTACATGGTCTGGCACACGCGGCTCCATCTCAGGGCCCTACAGGTGTGGCTGGTGTCGGTCTACCTCCCCAACAGACACAACATAGACTGCGTAGTCAGGGTACCGGACCACATACTGTCGTCATTCGCATGGTGGTCAAATCCCGTATCAGTGCTGGAGGGAGTCCCCTTTGCGGCCCGATCCCCGTCAGTAACCCTGGTCTCCGATGCCTTGGATCTGGGATGGGGAGCCCACCTGGATGATCTCAGCTCCGCCCGCCCACTTCCCGGTGACCCAATAGGTACACACAAAAAAAAAAAAAAAAAAATGATCTCAGCACACAAGGACATTGGTCGAGTCACAATCATCCCTTCCACATTAACATCAGAGAGCTCAGAGTGGTTCACTTGGCCTGCCAAGCTTTCCTGCCTCATCTGAGGGGCAGGGTGGTTTAGATCCTGACAGACAACATCGCTGCAATGTTCTATATCAACAAACAAGGCGGAGCCCACTTGTCAGCCCTTTGCCAGGAAGCTCTTCAGCTGGGGAACTTCTGTTTTCATCGTGCCATTCATCTCGCAGCCGTGCACCTCCCTGGGGCCAGGAACACATTGGCAGTTCCCCTCAGCAGGACCTTCTCGTCTCACCATGAATGGTCACTCAGCATCAGCTTCCAAACACGGGGGACTCCCCAGGTGGACTTGTTTGCATCCAGGCAGAGCAGGAAGTGCCAATTTTCTGCTTGATTTGGGGGATCGACAGAGGCTCTCTGTCAGATGCCTTTCTGCTCCCGTGGTCGTGGGCACTCATGTATGCCTTCCCTCCAGTGCCATTAATCCACAGAGTCCTCATGAAAATCAAATAGGACAGGGCAAAGGTGATCCTCAGAGTGCTGGCTTGGCCGCACCAGCACTGGTTCAGCCCACTGCTGGACCTCTTGGTGGATGCCCTGCTACAGTTGTTGCTTCAGCCGGACCTGATGTCACAGAGCCATGGCAGTCTTCTGCACCTCAACCTGGCAGCGCTGCACCTGATGGGTTGGCTGCTGCATGGTTAAATATGGAGGAGCAGGAATGCTCGGCCCATGTCCAACAAGTCCTGTTGGGCAGCAGAAAACTCTCCACCAGGGTGACCTACCTGGCCAAACGGAAGCGGTTCACGTGCTGGGTATTGGACCAAGGTATTCGGCCCGAACAGGCCTCGCTGCAGTCAATCCTGGACTACCTCCTGCATCTCAAGCTCCAAAGTCTGTCTCTTTCATCTACCAAGGTCTAGTTGGCCATTATTTCCCCCTTCCATCCCCCATCCCAGGGCAGGTCAATCTTTGCTCATGACATGACAGTCCAATTTCTAAAAGTTCTGAAGCGACTCTACCCTCACGTCTGGGACCCAGTCCCTCCATGGGACTTCAATCTCATGCTGTCTAGGCTCACTGGCTCCCCCGTCAAACCTCCTTCTCTTGTGGAAGGTCTTAGCAATAACATCTGCCTGTAGGGTCTCTGAGATTAGGGCACTTACCTCGGAGCCGCCCTACACTGTGTTCTACAAAGACAAGGTCCAGAAAGAAGCCTCATTCTCAAAGGTATAACATTTGTACTTATGGAGTACTGGAGGCTCAGGGCATTGCTAAGGAGCTACAGAGCCTTTCACCTGTAGGTCATGATTTTGAGTCCTTCCCCGTTCAGCAAGGATTGTTCCTATCTAATGGATGTTTGGTAGTCCCGTATGATATAAGCTTGGTGAGTCCCAGTTTGAGTTTCCATGTCACAAACTTCATTGTAGGCTCTTTGGGGCAGAGACTGTGTCTTACCATGTTTTTGTACAATGGGGGCCCTGGTCTCAATTGGGTCTTCTAGGAAAAGCTCCAGCCAGGGGAACAAAATCTCCTTACTCACTATAAATTTGTAGAAGTTGGCAATTCTATAATTGTCACACACGTTGGGGGTGGGCAGAAAGAGTTGAAAAATTAGAAGGCAGACCAAAAATTATGATTTACACTTCTTTAAAAAAATCTCTTGATTTTTGGTCTAATTTAACTATTTTTAGGGATCTGACTCATGATTTTTGGAATTGGCAATACTAAGATTATGAAATAATTTCCATTAGTCTTTGCTGTCAATGTGTCTTTGAGTCTGATTTACAAGTAGATCTGTGATGAGTGTGGTTTGTAAATTAGGAACATATGTAAATTAGAATAAACCAAAACTAGGCTACAGAAATATGAAAGGATGCTTTATCGTCAAAAACAGTTTTTTGGGGCTGCAGGTTTAGTGAGCTGTTCCAGGACAAAGCATGTTAATGACAGAGGTAGGCCAGTGAGGTCATTGTGATGTCAGTGTTCCTGCTTGTAATCCTGCACATGCTTGCTAGTTTGGAACATTTCATGTTGGGCTGTGATAGAGCAACAAGAGAATCCCATATGCAAAAGCTGATCATGGCTGTAACAGGAGATGAAACAGGTAGGAATCTCTTGTCAGGGTCTTTAAAATAGCAGGTTCTATACTTTATTTGGAAATCCAGAAAAGACTTCATAGTTAGCAGTCTGTGGAACTTGTTTTTAGAACTTGTTGAAGTACCTCTTTAATTTTACAGTGCAAAGTTGCACAAATTGGTGCCAATTATTTTTATTCCCCATTAGCTAATACAGCATTTTAGTGTAAATTTACCATTTTTAATAGCACTCTTTAGTGTATCTTTGTTGTTGCATTGCAGTAGTCTCTTTTCTTTATAAATATGTGCAGCTGATCTGTTGCTTTTTGGTTTAGCAATAAATAAACTATCACGTCAGATTATTTTAGCCTGTCAAAACTAAAGTGGAGCTGTAAGTGAAAGATGTGCACTGTTCCAGTTATATAAATAAGCCTTTACTATTCATTGCTAAAGAAAATAGGGAGCACAAATGCATCTGAAAGAGCTGTAGTGTTGTGAGTGTTGTAATGCCTGCTTGTTTTTTCCTCCTCTGTTTAAAATGGTCTGTTCCTCAGCTAATTGAGTTCAAAAGGCTGACGTCATTAGATTTCCTGGAATCGTGTTGCAGTGGGGAACTGGAAAAGTTAAACTCCAAACAAGATACACATTGACGTCAGCTCCCAGTCATGCTGTGATTTAGTCAGTTCCTTTCTGCTTCATCAAACGCTGCAGAGTTGTAATGTTAACTAGTTTGCAGCTTGTGTCTATGTTCTGCTCTTAGCTGAGTAAAGCTATTTCATATACTTTGTTTTATTACTCCAAAAGTGTAAGTATCTTCTCTATGTCCACACTTTAGGTTTTTGTGTTCACACAAACAACTATTCAGGAGCAAACTAGAAAGCTTATGGGGGAAAAGTTAAAAACGCTTCTAATAAGGTAGTTATTGGTATGCTTCACAAAGTGGGAGGGATATATAGCCTGTCACATTCTTTTTCCTGGATAGCCTTTATAAGAACTTGACTCTGCCTACTCTCTAGTGCTCATCAAAAGAATATTTTTTCAACAGCCTGTTTTTAAAGGGATTTTACTAGTATGTTGGTCTTATTAAATTCTCCAGATAAGGTTGATTTACAAGGTAAGCTAAAATGTTGCTTTGGTGGGATTTTTTAGTAATTTAGTCATTTTGTAAATTATGTGCCTGAACTCAGATACAGCCCAAGGCTTTCAGTGAATACTTTTTACCCAGTTTGCTTAACTAATTTTGCTTAATCTTAAGGAGAAAGTGACTTGCTTGGGGAAATGCAGTGAGAGCATGGGTCAGCCATTAGGACTATCCTGGTTCCCAGTCTTTGGCTGTTACCAATACATACCACTGACCTTAGTGTTTGATTTGAGTTTGGTCTGTCTTGTGAAAAGAATTTACAATCTACATTAAGTTTCTTTATAAAGTCATAATGAATATTACTGTATTTCCTTAAGATAAGTGAATTGAGCAAATACTTTTATTGTGAATCACATTTTTCTGGGACTTTGTTCAGGAAGAAAAAGATCACTGTGGCTGTAATTCTTCCCTCTCTAATAAAATCCTGCAGTCTGATTCATATGGTAGACTAAACTCTTATACTTGCATAGAGTACCATTAAAGACAATGGGGTTTCACATGTTTGCAGGGGTCCATCTGCATTGATCAGTTTATATTATTTCTTTTGTCTTTTAGGTTGTTGAAATAGTCTCACTGACTCCTATTCAATATGATGCTTTGACTTTCTCTGTGATGGTGATATCATACCTGCCATGGAAGTCACCAATAGAATATATGGTGGAGCATCATATAGAGCAGGAGCTGGTGAATCTCTACCTCAGGGGGACCAGAAAGACAAAAACAGATTAGTTTAAAGTAAATAATAAACTGAATGACTTTCTTTATTTTGAGGCTTTCCACTTCCACTCTTCCAATGTTTAATGGATCATTATTATTTTATTAGTTATTGCAGGTATCTGTAAGGCATCCATCACTATGGAATCTGGGCACATTTCACATAGGTTAGAATGGTACCAAACATCAGCATTTCTAAAACATCTCTATCTTCCCATCAAAACTTTTCATCACTCCATCCCCACCTAAATCTTAAACTTTGCCTTGTGTCCCCTCTTAACCATTTCACTCTGACAGTGATTCCAGTCTCAATACACAATTTCCTTTCTCCCTTCATGGCTCTGTTCATTTTTCTATATCACCTTAGGAGTAGTAGGTAATGGTGCTCATACCAGCTTTCCAAGTGTAATCCTGTCTTCGCTCAAGTTCCTCTTAAACACCCACTTTTTTGTGAGTCTCACAAGAAGCATGTTTTTGATTTATAATTAAACACAACCACCACCCCAAACCAAATAAAGCCACCCCCTCCTCTGGATTTCCCAGTGTGTCCCATTCTCTGGGTCTGCCTTTTAGACTGTGATATCTTTGGGGACAGGAACTATATTTATTATTGTGCATTGCATAGCACCAAAGGCTCTTGATGCTAAACAAATAATAATAATAATAATAATAAAGAATAGAAAAATAGCTGGATATACTTTACATGTACGTCTCTTTATGTCACTTTTGCAGCTTGTCTTTAAGGAAAATGGCAATTTCCTTTCTGGTCAATTCTAATTTTTTGAGACAATATATAAAATGGTTTGCAGATAGAAATAATCACAGCTCAAATGTAATTTAATTCAGTGTGTTGTAAAGTGCTTTGAAGAGATTTACTCTACTGCACAATCACATTATTCTGATATACTGTGATGTGAACTAAAAAATGTTGAGGCTTTGTCTGAGTTTTGGTGTAATGATCCAATTGCTAGCTTTGCTGGATCAAAACAATTGTTTTCCTCTAACATCATGCTTTTAGAACTCACTGGCATCTATTTGTTAGGTAGGGAAAGACATTATGCTGACCTGGTCAAGGCATTATTATCATTATTTATTTGAATTACAGTAGCATCCTCTAGAGGCCCCAACTGAGATAAGGGCTCAGTTGTGCTAGAGCCCTATATATATATATATACACACACACATAGGGGCAGCGTGTTCACTAGAGAAAAAAAGGTGTTTTTATCTTGCATTAGCTGACATGAGTTAAAATCCTGGTGAAATAAAAGGCAGTTTGTAGTTTACACAGGTGTTAACAGGTGATCTTAAAGACTATGAGGAAGTCTAGGGTTACCTGCAAGTTCAAGTAAAAATTACAAATGTTCTTGTCTTCACTAGGATTTTGATTCATGCTAGTTAACTCAAGCTAAGATGACACCTTTTTCCTAATGAAGATGCATCCAGTAAAAGTCAATCCCTGGCCTAAAGACTAAGTAGACATGACAATCTAATTAGACATGAGAAATGTAGTGTCGGACCACAGAAGTATTATTACTCCATTTTAGAAATGGTGAACTGAAACGACATCCATGTGCTTAAGTACCTCGCCAAATCAGGAGCTAAGTGACTTGCTGTTGGTCACACAGGGAGACCAATATTGAGCCCAGGTCTCTTGAATGCCAATCTGTCCAGTGCCTTACTTACAAGGCCATCCTCTCTTGCTTGAATGTGACCTATGTCCAGTAAATTTTTGGTGTGGTCTTCCTAGGAGTCTATTATTTTAAATCTATTTTTCTCCCATTTCACAATTTCTGAGTACTGCTTTAGAAGATCCACTGGTGTGAAAAGATGTGGAAGAAGGCTATAAGAAGGGTAATTATTTATTCATTTAGTTTTTTCTATATTTTCCTCCATATAACTGACTTCTCTTATCTTCCCAACCTGTCTCTCTCTCTCTCCCCCCCTTCAAAAAAAGTGGAGTGTTGGGGGAGTTTTACCTTTTGTTTTTAACCCATTTCTGAATTTCACTGATTGTTCCATTATTTGTGTACTGGAATTACTCTTTTTAAAGAAATGCAGTACAAAAGTTAATGAGATGATGTGATAGCACCTGAAATTTGATCTTCTGTATTCATCTGCTGTGATGAGGGAAAGTTATGCTCTTTGGTCTGCAATGATATAGAAAACATATCAAAATTTACAAGCAAGAACTTGCTCTTATTTTTAAGTATGAGACACTCAACATTTAAATGTATATTAATTTTAAATGTCAGACATGCCACATACATTAAGACTTACTCAGCTTTAACGAAATTTTAAAGGTTGCCTTTGTCATAAAAGTAGCAAGAGAACAGCTTAGAAATGAATGAAAAATTAGAGAAACTAATAAAACAAAGGGAGAGCATCAGAAAGGGACTGCTTCCAAGTTAAAAACATAAAACTACTTTTAAAATGTGTTGTGTAACTAACGTGTTACAAAGTAGACAGAAGTCTTAGTTGTATTTGTTAGCTTTTGTGTCATCACATCACAAGCCTATGAAATGTTTGATGTAATAGAGATCCTGATTAACATATCAACAGACGTCTGCTATTTCAGTTAGTTTTGACAGGTAAGTTTATATAAAGTAAAAATTGTTCTTCTTTAATACAGCTGCCACTGGAGACATGCCAACTTACCAGATCCGAACTCCCACCACAGCCTTGCCTCAAGGAGTGGTAATGGCAGCCTCACCAGGAACTTTGCACAGCCCTCAGCAGCTGGCAGAAGAGGCAACACGCAAAAGGGAACTGAGACTTATGAAAAATAGGTTAGTATGTGTAACAATAATATAATTATTAGTCCCTGCTGCAAAGGGCAAATGTCAGCTACGATTAATCTTCTTCAAAGGAAAGTATTATAATAAATTCTTACTCTTAAGGTCATGTGGCCCTTGATGTGATGGAGGGAGAGCAGAACATTCTTAGCTGTTAAACCACGTCACCAGCAAGTGTGTACCTACACAGCACTGATGTATAATGGCCAATAATTGCCTAAACCATAAGTAGCTTTTCTTCAACTGAGTCATGAGGAACACTCTTTCCTGCAAAACTGTTACTAAATCTAAGCTTTCATTGAAAAAAAGTATTTGTAGCCTTCATGACTGAAAATCAGTTTCAAGGTTAACAGATCAGAAATCAATGCAGTGTTGTCTTCCCGAGTCTACGGAGAGCCTGAAACAAGAATTCTCAAATCAAAGGCATGAGCTGTCTGACTCATCCCCATGGACTTTTAACACTGAAATATAATTATGACAATTTAAATATCAACATTAACTTTTTTATTGCCAGTCATATTTTGTAGAGGTATCCAGCTAGTGTACTTATCACTGTGGCAGAGCTCCGACCTTGTCTCCGTGGGTCCCGCGCTTCCAGGCGGTTTATGCCAGCCTCAGAGGCTCACTGCGACCCTCCACGTAGCCCTTCTCTCTCTAGGGCCAGGATTACAGTCGACTGAGCCCTTTTCATCATAAGCCAGTAAGGAGGTTGGTGAGAGAACTCCCACAGTCTATGTTGTCCCTACGGACTTATTCAAGAAGAGGGGCCTGTCTTCCCCTCCCAGGAGGTGTCTCTGTAGTGGCGGCTTGTGGGGAACCCAGGCCCGCCCTCTACTCTGAGTTCTGGCCCAGGGACCCTAGTGGCAGCAGCTGTTGGCAGCTGACCTTTCACTGCCAGAGCTGCTACACTTCCCTGGGCCACTTCCCCACAGCTCTCCCGCTTCTCTCTCTTAACACCTTCTTCACCTTTACCTTAGGGCTCCCTTCCAGTGGCTTGAGGGTGTCTTTATTACCCAGCCCTTCAGCCGCACATCCTTTCCTCTGGCTCCCTTTTCCTTCCCCTGGCCTGATCGGAGTGAGCTTTTTTACAGTATCAGAGGGGCCTTAATTAGAGTCAGGTGTTCACATTAGCTTAACGGCCTCACCTGACTCTTTGCAGGCTAATTGGAGTCATGTGTCCTCCATAGCCTGGAGCAGCCCCCGCTCTGGTCAGGCAGGGAACAGAAAACTGCTTATCCAGTGGCCAGTATATCTGCCTTCTACTACTCTGCTGTACCCAACTGGCCTGGGTCTATCACATCACATAGTTACGTTACCTACACTTCTCCAGGAGCCAAAAAGCCCCAGCGATCGTCCACCCCTTTGTTGCTGTTAAATATATCTAAATATAAGATTTCAACATTACATTTACAGTTCTATTCTTTAGTATACATGTATAAACACATTTCCCTCTGATCTTCGTTCAGAGATGATTTCGCCGTTTTTTCTTTGAGTGCTTGTTCACGTCCATTCCAATCAGGTGTGCACAGTTGCCAGAAATTTTTCCTCCAGCAGCTCCTGTCGGGTCAGCTGTGGAGCCCCCTGGAGTGGCGCCTTCATGGCACTCAATATATGAACCTGCTGATCCGGCCCCTCCTCAGTTCCTTCTTACCGCCTGTGATGGTTGTCGGAACCGTGAGTGGCTTGATTACAATTTCTACTCGCTTCCCCTATCTTTATAGTGTAGTTTACCTTAGTAGTTTATAGTTGCTCTAGTTTTATTAGTTACTAGTAGTTCTGTTAGGAATGGGGAGTTTCCCCTCCACCCCGACCTTTCCCCTTGGGGACCTCGGGGCATGCCTTGATCCCCAGGGTTCAAGCCCTGCAGGTCCTGCAATAACCCCATGCCAACGGGCGACCCCCCACGATGCTTGTTTAAAGTGTCTGGGGGAGGCTCACCAAGCCGATAGGTGCAGGATTTGCAAGGGTTTTCGACCCAGGACCAAAAAGGAGTTGGATTTCAGGTTGAAACAGCTCCTCTTCTTAAACCGCAGCCTGCCTTGGCACGGCAGGACCCGACACCGAGCTCCTTAGTGCGGAGTGTGCCAGCATCAGTACCAGAATCGGCACCACAGAAGATCTCAGAGCATAGAGACTTGTGGCACCGCGCCAATCCCCCATGCCTAAGACTGTGAGAACTGCCCAGCACCGGTCCCACTCTCCAGCACCGCAGAAGAAGCACACCAAGCAGGGTAGAGATGGATCTCCTGTGAGACCCTCCCCTGTGGTCTCGGCCAATGAGGCGCGTCCCAGAAAGGAACACCCGGCCCCGAGATCCTTGGAGTCGGCTCCGGGAACTTCAGACACACAAGGAGTACCGTTGAGCATGGGACCATTGGACTCCCCAATCCACATGGTGGAGGAGGTGGGCCTGCCATCCACTCCGGACATCTTCGAGGCCGCGCAGGGCTTCATTGACATGACAGGACCGCGGTTTCCGACTCTCTGCAACAAGCCCCTGGCACCACCAAGGGCGCTACCATCTCATGGCAAGCCAACAATGGTGCGCCTGCCTGCATCGCCAAGTCAATGATCCCCAGCACTGGAAAGGGGGCACCACTCAGAGTCCCGGCGCTGGTCCCTGGATCGTCAGAGATCCCACTCCCAGCGCCAATCATCATTGCGTCACTGATCCCCTCGATACAGATCGAGGTTTCGGCACCGCTCCCCTTCCACATGGCACCATTCATCTGGCCAGCTCCGATTGGCACCGCCATGGCCCTCTAAATCTCGGTCCCCGTCCTCAGAATCTGACATGGGGTCTAGCTACTCACACCGGAGCCGGCACCGCTTGACACATCGGCAGCCTGATGTGGGTACAATGCCATGGACACCCCAATTGCAAGGACCGGCACAATGGCCTTTTTGGACCCCCTGGGCATATCACCAGTCCCAGGATACCTTGTCCAAGGGCTCCCAGTTGGTGGCAACTGAGCCCAGGCTGCCGACGGCCTCGGCCAGCCACCCCGCACCCATAGGTGCTGAAGGGATTCCGGTTACAGCACCTTCACCGACACAGACCCCTGCCCCTATGGTGGAACGGGATCATCGACCCAGAACAGCAGGTCGATCAGCAGGTCCCCATGGACCAACAGGCCTGGGATGACCCGGTTCCCCCGCCTGCATCCTCATCCTCTTCCCCGGATGAGACGGTAGCGGGAACTTCGGTCTCAGAACCACCACCCATAGATAGTCGCGCCCATCAGGACGTACTCCGCAGGGTGGTGCGCAACATGGGCTTGCAAGCCGAGGAGGTGGTGGAACAGGAGGACTCTGTGTCGGGTTGGATCACAGAAACCCCCTTGGGAGCTGCCAGCCGATGTGCAAAGGCTACTTCTGTTCCTGTTCTCCCTGCCAGCCCAGTAGACTTCAGCTCCCTGTCTTGGTAAAGCCAGACACACCCGTCTGCTCCAGCACAGACCCTGAGTCCTGTGCTGGAGCAGACGGGTGTGTCTGGCTTTACCAAGACAGGGAGCTGAAGTCTACTGAGCTGGCAGGGAGAACAGGAACAGAAGTAGCCTTTCCACATCGAGCACTGTGACGGGTTGGATCACAGAAAACCCCCTTGGGAGCTTCCAGACTGATGTGCAAAGGCTACCTCTGTTCCTGCTCTCCCTGCCAGCTCGGTGGCTTCAGCTCCCTGTCTTGGTGAAGCCAGACACACCCGTCTGCTCCAGCACAGACTCCGGGTCTGAATCACCTGCCCCAAAGCTGCAGGTTTACCTGAAAACAGCTCACAGAAGTGTGCTTGCCTTTAGCACTCAGACGCCCAACTCCCAGTGGGGTCTAAACCCAGATAAATCCGTTTTACCCTGTATAAAGCTTATACAGGGTAAACTCATAAATTGTTCGCCCTCTATAACACTGATAGAGAGATATGCACAGCTGTTTGCTCCCCCAGGTATTAATACATACTCTGAGTTAATTAATAAGTAGAAAGTGATTTTATTAAATACAGAAAGTAGGATTTAAGTGATTCCAAGTAGTAACAGACAGAACAAAGTAAGTTACCCAGCAAAATAAAATAAAATGCGCAAATCTATGTCTAATCAAACTGAATACAGATAATCTCACCCTCAGAGATGCTTCAGTAAGTTTTTTCTCAGACTGGACACCTTCCAGGCCTGGGCACAATTCTTTCCCCTGGTACAGCTCTTGTTCCAGCTCAGGTGATAGCTAGGGGATTCTTCATGATGGCTTCTCTCCCTCTCTGTTCTCTTCCACCCCTTTATGTATCTTTTGCATAAGGCGGGAATCCTTTGCCCCTCTGGGTTCCCCCACCTCTCACTGGAAAAGCACCAGGTTAAAGATGGATTCCAGTTCAGGTGACAGGATCACATGTCACTGCAGACTTCATTACTCACTTGCCAGCACACACATATACAGGAAGACTCACAGGTAAATACAGCCATCTGCAGACAATGGCTCTGGTTAACGGGAGTCATCAAGATTCCAAACCACCATTAATGGCCCACACTTTGCATAATTACAATAGGCCCTCAGAGTTATATTTTATATTTCTAGTTTTAGATACAAGAGTGGTACATGTATACAAATAGGATGATCACTCTCAGTAGATTATAAGCTTTGTGATGGTACCTTTTGCATGAAGCATATTCCAGTTACATTATATTCACTTATTATCATGTTTTTACAAAATCATATAGACTGCACAACGTCACAGACCCAATGGTGGACATTTTGGCCCCAGAAGGTCCATCCCGAGTAGTGCTTCCACTCATTAGGACCATTCAAAACAACACCAAAACTGTGTGGCAGACGCCAACCTCCATCCCCCCAATGGCCAAAGGAGTAGAATGCAAATACTTAGTTCCCTTCCAGGGTTAAGAGTATCTATACTCCCACCTGCAGCCCTGCTCCTGGGTGATGTCTGTGGTTAATGAACGTGAAAGGCAGGGGCAGCAGGGACCCACGCCTAAGTCCAAGGCCTGTAAAAAAACTTGACCTTTTTGGTAGACCATGTAGACCATGGGCGGTCTACAGCTCAGGATTGCTAATCAGCTTTCAGTCCTGAGCAGATATAATTTTAACTCACGGAACTCCATGCCCAAATTTAAGGAGCTAATACCATTGGAGTCCAGAGAAGAGTTTGGGGCCATTGTGGAGGAGGGCAAGACAGTGGCACAGACCTCTTTACAGGCCTCACTGGACGCTACTGACTCGGCGGCGCGTACCTTGTCCTCTGGCATAGACATGAGGAGGACCTCATGGCTTCAAGTTTCAGGCCTACCCCCCAAGGTCCAACAGACTCTGCAGGACCTGCCCTTTGATGGGACAGGATTATTCACGAAGCAAACAGACTCCAGACCTAAAGGATTCAAGGGTGATGATGAAGTCGCTGGGGATGCATACCCCCGCTACTCAGCGAAAACACTTTAAACCTCAACCCCCTCAACATCCTTACCAACCTCGCCCTAGGCAAGACTTTTCTAGAAGGCAAGGTAGGAATGGCAGGCATAAGCCGCCCCAGCCCTCATCATCACAGGGCCAAGTGTGCACCTTCTCGGCCTCCAAGCAGGCCTTTTGAAAGTGTGCCTGGGGACGACGTGTCAGACCGTATATCGGATCCTCAACCCTGCTTTCGGAATTGTCTACCCACTTCTACCGTGCATGGTCCCAAATAACATTGGACCACTGGGTTCTCCGCACAGTAGAAGTGGGATATTCTCTCCAATTCTGCTCCTCCCCTCCCTCCCACTCCGCTTCCCCGTCCTTCAGGGACCCTTCTCACGAGCAGCTCCTTATCCAGGAGGTGCAATCGCTCCTTGCCATAGGAGCGGTGGAGGAGGTTCCTCAGGAGCTAAGGCGCAAGGGGTTCTACTCGTGCTATTTCCTAGTCCCCAATGCAAAGGGGGGTCTCAGACCATTCTAGACCTGCATGGCCTCAACAGGTTCATGGTGAAGTTGAAGTTACCCACGGTCTCCCTGAGCACTATTATTCCTTCCCTGGATCTGGGAGACTGGTACACTGCCCTCAACATGAAAGACGTGTACTTTCACATAGCTATTCTGCCCGCGCACAGATGATTTCTGCAGTTTGTAGCCAGCCACAAACACTATCAGTTCATGGTCCTCCCCTTCGGTCTGTCGACAGCCCCTCAAGTGTTCACCAAGTAAGTGTATGTCATTTGTAGCAGCCTTCCTCTGCAGGAGGCAGGTGCAGGTATATCCCTACCTTGACGACTGGCTACTCGGGGCACACCAGGGAGCAGGTGAAGTCTCAAGTCCGACTAGTCACAGCAACCTTTGAGAGGCTGGGTGTCCTGTTCAATGTGAACAAATCAACCTTGTCACCGACTCAAAGAATAGAATTCATTGGTGCGGTGTTGGACTCGGTACAGGCAAGGGCGCTCCTGCCAGAGACCTGATTTCAGACCATAACAGACATTATCCAAAGCCTCAGGTGGTACCTGACCACTACCGCGAGGGGATGCCTGAGTCTCCTCAGCCACATAGCAGCCTGCATTTGCGTGGTTTGGCATGCTAGACTGAGGCTCAGACCACTTCAAGCGTGGCTCATGTCTGTATACTGCCCGGGGTGCGACAGCCTGGAATCTGTGGTCACGGTACCAGACCAGGTACTCGAGTCCCTCCAATGTTGGCTCGACCCTCGCACAGTCTGCAAGGGAGTCCCCTTCAACAGCCCACAGCCCTCCTGGGCCCTAGTAACAGATGCGTCAGCTCTGGGTTGGGGGGTGCATCTGGGAGAGCTCCAGACACAAGGATTATGGCTGCAGGACGAGCTCTCCCTGCATATCAATATCAGAGAGCTCAGAGCAGTATGGCTAGCATGCCAAACCTTCCTATCCTGGCTCCAAGGCCAGTGTGTGCGGGTAATGATGGACAACAGCACGGCCATATTTTACATCAACAAGCAAGGTGGAGCCCGCTCTCCCTTCCCTCCCCCCGCATGTTGGGAGGCCCTTCAACGACAGGAGTTCTGCATAGCCCACTTCATTCACCTGGAGGTGTTCTATATCCCAGGTGTGCAGAACGAACTAGCGGACCACCTCAGCAGATCGTTTCACAATCATGAGTCTGCCATCCATCCGGATGTCATATATTCCATCTTCCAAAAGTGGGGGTTTCCCCAGGTTGATCTGTTTGCCACCCGGAGCAACAGGAGGTGCCCAATGTTCTTCTCTTTTCAGAAACACAGCCTGGGTTTGATCTCAAATGCGTTCCTGCTCCCCTGGGGAGATCGTCTCATATATGCCTTTCCACCATTCCCACTCGTGCACAGAGTACTGCTGAAAATCTGCAGACAGGGCTGTAGTAATTCTGCTGGCCCCGCGTGGCCCCGCCAGCATTGGTACACCACACTTCTGGAGCTGTCAGTGGACACTCCCATTGTGTTACCACTCTTCCCTGATCTGATCACGCAGGACCATGGTCGCCTTCACCACCTGGACCTCCAGTCCCTCCATCTCATTGCTTGGAAGCTTCATGGCTAAATCCAATGGAGCTCCTGTGCTCAGAACCAGTAAGAAAGGTCCTGCTCGGCAGCAGAAAACCATCCACCAGGGCTACTTATCTGGCCAAATGGAAAAGGTTCACTTGCTGGTGTGCCCAACATCACACTCCTACACTTCAGGCATCTATACTACTCATCCTGGACTACCTTCTGCACCTCAACCAACAAGGCCCGGCAGCATCATCCATCAAGGTACAGCTTGCTGCTATCTCGGCCTTCCATCTGGGCACGTCTGGACGCTCTATATTCGCTAACCCTATGGTAGGATGTTTTCTTAAGGGCCTGGAATGGCTATATCCTTGGGTTAGACAGCATCTTCCGGCATGGGACCTTAACCCGGTCCTCTCCATATTAATCGGACCCCCATTTGAACCATTGGCGACTTGCTCCCTTCTCTACCTGTCATGGAAGGTAGCCTTCCTGGTCACTATCAAGTCAGCCAGGAGGGTGTCGGAGTTAAAGGCCCTTACCTCCGACCCACCCTACATGGTCTTCCACAAGGACAAGGTACAACACAGACCTCACCCGGACTTTCTCCCTAAGGTAGTGTCACAATTCCATACTAGCCAAGACATTTTTCTACCTGTCTTCTATCCCAAACCACACAACAAAACAATGAACGGGCAGTACCCAACAAAGGCTGCACTCACTGGATGTTTGGCAGGCATTAGCATTCTACATTGAGCGCATAAAGTCACTCAGGAGGTCGAACCAGCTGTTCGTGGCAGTGGCAGACCTCATGAAAGGACTCCCGGTCTCCTCTCAAAGATTATCTTCCTGGATCACGGCCTGTATTCGCACATGTTATGAGCTGGCCAAGGTTCCAGACCCGCCTCTTAAGGCTCATTCCTCAAGGGCACAGGCCTTGTCAGCTGCATTTCTGGCCCAGGTCCTGTTACAGGAAATCTGCAGGGCAGCTACTTGGTCCTCAGTGCATATGTTCATCTCTTACTATGCCATTACACAGCACACTAGAGATGATACAGCTTTCGGCAGAGCGGCGCTCCAATTAGTGATTCCTTGACTCCAACCCCACCTCCGGGGTAGAGCTTGGGAGTCACCTGATTGGAATCGATGTGAACAAGCACTCAAAGAAGAAAAAACGGTTACTCACCTTCTTATAACTGTTGTTCTTCGAGATGTGTTGTTCACGTCCATTCCAATATCCACTACTCTGTCAGAGTAGCCGGCAAGAAGGAACTGAGGAGGGGCCGGGTCGGCAGGGTCATATATTGAGCGCCATGAAGGCGCCACTCCAGGGGGCTCCACAGCTGATCCAATGGGAACTGCTGGGGGGAAAATTTCTGGCAACTGTGCACGGGGCACGTGCACACCTGATTGGAATGTACGTGAACAACACATCTAGAAGAACAACAGTTACAAGAAGGCAAGTAACTGTTGTTTTTTTATATAGTGTAGTCATAATATGTAATGTGTGTCACCTGGACTCTTCAGAGCCTGGGAAGAATGGCTGCATCTCAGTCCTTTCAAACACTTCAGAACCCTGTCAGCAGACAGGCAGTCTGGAAATCTCCACGGCTAGAAGCATTCAGCCCTTGGACTAGATCTCCTAAGTTGCTAGTGAAAAAGAAATCTGTAGCCTGTATCCAGAGTGGTACAGGTATTGGGAACCAGCCCTCTAGCAGATACATCTCTCAGTTCTGTTCTTCCCCAGTGCACTTTCATTGGCTCAGCTCTCAGAGAGTGGTGACCCGTCAGGCCCCACAGATTGCCCACAATGAAAACTTCCTATACAACTTCAGAAAAAGCTAGTGAGCATGTCTAAGTAACTGCCACACCCTATTTCTGGGTCCTTCTAACTAAGTTGCCCTGCACCGCACTCTGTACATATGGGGAGACAGTATTCTAACTAAAATCCATGTCTCCCCTCCACTGTTTCTCTCTCCTTCTTTGGGACAAACAAGGTCAGATGATGCAGTATAAATAGGGTTGCCAATTTAGGTTGGATGTATTCCTGGAGGTTTCCTCACATGACATAATCTTTAGTTAAAGATTAATCTTTAATTCCTAGAGGCTCCAGGACAATCTTGGAGGGTTGGCAACCATAAGTATAAAGCATGTGGGTTACAGTTGCTGTCTGCTTGCTCCTTTGGAAGGAAGCATAAAATTATTGCTGTCTGAAACTCAGATATCTGCATTGTTTTCAAAACTTTTATGCCAAATATACATCAAAAATATAAATTCTGCAGGATGAAAAATATTTGTGTGATTAAAATTAGTTATTTTCTCTGTAATACAAATTACATTATCTCTTTTGTGGTTTGTATTTTTTTAAATATGAACTACATTTAAATTTGGTGGGTGTGTAATGAAGTATCTATCTAGTGTGTACTGTAAAAGAAACTTTTATTGTACTCTGAAATGATTGTTGCAGACTGTTACATGATATGCTGGGAGGAAGATGTTTTTGAAAAATAAATAAAACTGCCATAGGATAACTTTGATTTCGGTAGCTTTATGTGTGACGGTGCACTGGGTCACTTTTGGATATGTTTTTTAATTTCTTGGGATGTACTTTGGTGTGCAGAATAAGATAAACTACCTTGCTTTCTTCATGCATTACTTTGACTTTTATAATAGTGTTGTTTTCTCATCTATGCATGTGCATACCTGCTGCTAACCTCAGTGGAACTTAGTTGCATGCACTTAGCAGGAAGAAATAGATTCCTATGTAGATCTCTAAATTACTGAATCGCTGCATCCTTTCTCATTGCATTCATGATATTGTGTTGCTCTCTTGCCTGTTTTCATTTTAAATCACTCATAAGGATTGTTGTGTTTTCATACTGCTTCCTTTTCTTTTTAATTCTTTTCTCTTCAGTTTCTGAACTAGTTTCACACCCCGTTCTTCAGAGCATACAGGAAAGCATTTTTCTTAATATATGATGACAATTTATAACATCATTCCTGTAAATATTAAGGGGTGGGATTCTCAGAAGTGCTTAAATACCTAACGAAGTTGGGTGGTAACTCACTTAAGTGCTTTTGAAAATCCTTCCCAAACTGCTTAACTTTTATGTAACAGAATTCTGAATAGACTTGTGAAATGGGTGGTTGTCTTTGCATAAAAAAAAGAATCAGGATTGTATGAGTACAAGTGAATGTTTTTAAAGAAAACAATTATACCCATATTGAACTATAACTAACCCTAACCCAGAGTTTTGCAAAAGTAAGGTCAAGGTTACATTTAATTGATACTTAGCGTTTAATCTGGTGCTGCTACATTAAATGTTCTGAAAGGTAATTCTGTAACATTTTTGGAGTTAAACTTTTTGATTGCAGAATATGATGCCCTAAATGCCTTCATAAGCACATCAAAATGGGATGTGATGGGAACAAAAAAATGCTATTTTCAGAAATGAAGGCAGTAATTTAATCATAACAGTGCAGTTGAAGGCAGTTCATTAACATCTGATTATTGTCCCCACTGTGTGTGTCTCGGTTCATGTGAGTAAAAGTTCATTCATCATACTGTAGAAGCTGAGCAAACTATATTAATTAACAAGCTGTTCCTGTTGTCTTAAGTTGCTGTTTAATCGTGCAGTTGTCTACAATTATTGCTTAGCTTTCTTTTTGTCTGACGCATGATTGATTTATTGTGGAATTGTAGGGATTTCAGGTAATTTCACTTATCCAGTCTTTGCCGTGTTGTGGCTGTTCCTGTAGTTATTTGCCTTGTGTTGGTTCTAGGGAAGCTGCTCGAGAATGTCGCAGAAAGAAGAAGGAGTATGTCAAATGTCTTGAAAATCGTGTGGCTGTGCTTGAAAACCAAAACAAGACACTGATTGAGGAACTCAAGGCCCTCAAAGATCTTTATTGCCATAAAGCAGAATAACTGTCTTTGACTTGGACCTTGTTTACTATGAACTTTAATCAAGTCATGAGATGAAGCAATTCTACAGATTGCCATGTGAATTTGAGGAAGGGACACTTGTGACCCTTGTGAACCCAGTTTTGCTTAGTGTTTTCAGACTGATTTGGGAAATTGTTCCAAAATTTGGAATGCTGTCATGGTCTCCATACTATACTGAGCTTTCTTCAATCTGCATTTTCTAATAGCTGCAAATGGCGTTTTTGTTTGCACTCTTTACTTCTGCTTTTTGCAGGGAAGCTGCTAAAGAATGTCGACGTCGGAAGAAAGAATACATAAAATGTCTGGAGAGTCGTGTTGCAGTGCTAGAAGTTCAGAACAAGAAACTTATAGAGGAGCTTGAAACCCTAAAAGACATTTGTTCTTCCAAAACAGATTAGTAGAAATATTTATTATGCTGTGAACTGATTACAACATGTCCAGTTGCTTTTGAAGACAATACCTAGCCAATAAGAATTACGACTTTTTCTTTGTGTCATTTATCTTATACTGCAGCCCCTAACATTCCTGAAATACTTTTTTGCATTTTGTAGATTCTTAGATGTAACTTCATTTTTCCCAAAGGAGACAAATGTTAAAGTGTGTGTAACATGGTTAAAAGTGCAACATTTATAAGAGCTGTTCCATTGCCATATATTTGCATTTACTACTTTTTATGTGTTATTGATAGTGTCCTACACACAAAAATATTGTACAGGTGTTTTAAAGTGAATTATCAAAGATAATGCATTCAGTAATACAACAAAATTAAACTACCCAAAGTATCTCAGGAAAGAGTTTATATAAAGTATGTTATGATTACACAAATGTATTAGAATACTAGACTATAAATTAATTTATGGCCAATTTTTCTTAGTTGCTTTGCCAAGAAAATATTGTATTGCTGTCACTGAGTGCCATGGTTGAAGACAGTTTTTAATAGAACCATGTTGTTTACCCTTTGTAGCATTTGTTGTTCATTTAAACATCTGGCACGTTTAAACTGTTTTTAAACTGATGGTGCGATATGAAAAATACCTTGGAGAAGGTTTTAGTATAAACTTTATATAACTTAAGCAAGCTCCTCAATATTATAATATAAATATTTTAAACACCTGGATGAAGTTACAAATATCTGTTAGATGGCTCCTTGTTACTTCTACTTCAAGCATTATACAAAATATCTGATGTATTAGTGGATTATGTATCACAATTGACTTTGCATCCTGAATGCTAACTGATCAATGTTCTGAACAGACCAAACTGTTCATTATAATGGGGGCTGAGATGTGGAATCCTTTTTGGTTTTTCTATGAGATGGCAAAAGGGACTGAAGATTTTTTATTTTTTTTTGGTCAGGGAGGCTCTCCAGCCAACACTAGCTCTCTGCTGACTTATGGTGTTCCACAATGGCCTTTAAGTGCTGAATGTTTTTAAAAATAAATCCATTCCAAATTGGTTGAAATTTCTGGTAAACTCAACTTTCCATTGTGCCTTGGTAGAAAATAATGCTTAAATTATAACATGTTTATATGACTATTTTATAAAATAGATAATGTTGTGGGAGTGATCTAATTGTTCAGTGTTAGGTCCAAGTTGTGAGTAAAAATCTTTGGACATATCATTGTAACTGGTCACCCACATTGCCTTACTTATAAAAAGTCAGGGAAGAAAAATTTTATTCCTATTTAATTTGTTTTACTGAAAATAGAGGATGAAATCTTGCCCCTCCCCCATTCAAGTAAATGACAAAACTCCCATTGACTTCAGGGGGCTCAGGATTTCATCCAAGGACTGAAAGTAGGGAGAACATAAGAATGGCCATACTGGGTCAGACCAAAGGTCCATCTAGCCCAGTGTCCTGTCTTCTGACAGTAGTCAATGCCAGGTGCTCCAGAGGGAATGAACAGAACAGGTAATCATCAAGTGATCCATCCCCTGGTGCCCATTCCTAGCTTCTGGCAAACAGAGGCCAGGGACATCATCCCTGCTCATCTTGACTAGTAGCCATTGATGGACCTATCCAGTAGCCATTGATGGACCATGAATTTATCTAGTTCTTTTTTGAACCCTGTTATAGTCTTGGCCTTCACAACATCCTCTGGCAAAGAGTTCCTATCCTTCCCTATGTCATTGGTACCTACATGACCACCGACTCCTCCCCAGCACTACATATAAGTCTATCTAGAAGTCTTGAGAGATCCGCAACCTTCGCACCGGGCAGCCAAGTCACCATGCAGTTCTCCCGGTCATCACAAACCCAGCTATCTATGTTTCTAATGTTCGAATCCTGCATAACTATTATCTGTCTCTTCCTAATAACTGGAGTTTTCTCCCCTGGAGAGGTATCCTCAGTGCGAGAGGATACCACGACATCCTCTGGAAGGAGGGTCCCAACTATGGGATTGTTTCCCTCTGCTCCAAAACCTTGGATTAAGTATTTATGAAACCTGATCAGCTAGACTTCAGAAAATGGGATATCCCAGGCAGATACAGCAGAGGCCTTAATTCTCAGGGCCTTGATTTCTTTGGGTTTAGAAGCCAGTGTTGAGTAACTACAAGGTTGTGTTTTTGGGAGAAGAAATTTCCATTCCACTGTATCTTCCCAGTGCACACTACTATAATGGAAAATATAAATCATGAATGGGATCAGCAAAACTGATACTTCAAAGTTCTTGAAATGCAAATAACTAGTTTCTTCTCAGTAGGAGGACTGACATTTTTATATTCCTAAATTCCACCTCCCACCCCCTCTTAAACAACTTCTATGTTCTAGTGCAGCCATGAGCTACAGGTCAATTAGCTCCTGATTCTATGTCCTTTCCAGTGGACCTGGCTCTCAGAAGAGCCATACTCAGCAACATGCTTCAGTCTTAATGTGTTCAGTCCTCCCTGCTGACTTGGGGCAAGCCTTTGACCTGGTAACGGACTATGTAGGGAATGACTAAAGTAGTAGGATTCCTGAAGGATAACTTTAAGTTCACTTTCCTTTTCTATGACAATATATTTTATGATGCTTGCATAACATCTACAGTTAAGACAGTTGCCATAAAATTACAAAGGTTGTTCACAAAGCATAAAGTGATCACCTGCTGGGTCTGGAAGAGCTCCCTCCCTGCACTGTATAGTATTGCAAAATTAAGTGCATTGTGTGGTTATGCCTGTCTTTGAAGCATCTAGTGTTGGCTACTGTTGGAAACTGGAACAAATGGATTCCATGTCTGTTCCAAGTCTGTACAGCTTGTACTATGGGCCCTCCTTTGTTCAAGATTCTAGAAGACACATTTATTATATGTTCTGTAATTAAAAATTCATTCTTCCACAGGGAAATTTTTTGTAAACAATGGAAGCTAAACCTAAAGGATTTTCTGATAGGTGGTTATCCTTCTGAAAAACTCTCATTTAGAAATTATTTATTTACTTATCTGCAGCAATGAAAGGTATCATATTTTTATACCTTCAGAAACATCCACCTGGCAAAAAGACTGGTTCTTCTAACTGAAAGAGATTAGAAAAATGGAGAAACTTCCTGTAACCTATTGTTGTTAAACTTTCAATAATTTGGATTAGTATAACACAGAATTAATGTTAGGCGAGAATTACAAAAATATGAGTCCTGTATTTTTTAAAGACAGAATGAGCCAGTTTCAGATTAACACCTCTTACTGGGATAATTAATATGCAAATATATGGTTGCTAAGAGAGAACAAAGATCCTATGACTGTTGGAGAAGGGAAATGCTTATTTGGAAATAAGATGCAAGGATGGGACTGGAGATAACTATATGTATATGCTCCCACAGAAGGAATCTGGGTTGTCAAGGTGATAAATTAAAAACAGGAACCACAAATTGACGATTCAAAAGAGCAAATCCAATCCTGAATGGATTCAGGACACATATAATGAACATTTCATAAGAGACTGTCATATACTTCTCCAAGATTACATTTATATAAATATATTTGTGGAGGAGGTTACAGAGGGACTGATCAAGGTACAACTGTGGCATCCCAGAAGGACAAAGCAAGAAGGAAGGAATGATATGAGACACCTAAGATAAAAAGCAGATTCTCTAACATGCTTCCTGACCAAAGAGTTAGAGTGAAAGGGACAAGATGGACACTCCTGAGGAAAGGAAAAGATTTGCTATTCTCTGTAATGACATGGAATGGACCTATTTGGAATAGTTTTTGCAGAGGGTCAGACTATTAATTCATGTTAAGAATACCATTTTGTTTTAATCTGACTCTCTCTTTCTATTCTTAATACATTTTATATTACTGCAGCCCCTGTAGTTTTAGATTACTCTCTGGGAATTTCATGCAGCCTGTTTTGGTGACATGAAAAAAAAGTCTTCAAGTAGGTGTCAATGTGGATCCCACTGTAGGTGTGCATGTGTCTGGAAATTTTTGAGTAGGCCATGCATGTGCACTGTGCTCCTGTGTGAGTGCATAAAGGGCAGAACGATCATGACCCTCCCTCAGTTCCCTCTTACCGCCCTCTCCCTCAACAGTGAGACAGAACCTGGACAATTTCAGACCTGCTAGTTCTTAGCTTTGACTAAATCTTACACAGACCTTCTGAAGTTCTTGAAAACACCGTTGATTACCTTCATCTTTGATAGCTGTGATCATATTGACCCATCTTGACTGAGTACCAACAGTTAAACCTCCCTATACAGGCTCTCCTGGACTGACACACTCCCTATATAGATCCTCACCCTGCACAGGTCTCCTTAATATGGCAGACTTGAAACCTGCAGGCTTCAAGCCCTGTCCATTTTGCAATCATTCCAGGAATTCCTTGAGCAGATTGCCAAAACGCTGGAGATAGAGATGGCAGATATCAGAAAAATCCCATAAGCTATTCAACATCCTGTCAGCTTTTGGTCCAGCCAGGATCACTCTCCTTATAAGGGGATTATTGGACCCAGCCAAGGCTCTGTGGCTGACATCTGCCATGGAAACACTTACTGCGAAATGGGTTGAGAACAGATACCAATTAGCTCTATTGGGTTTTGAGTACTTCTGTACCCACCCCACCCCAGGCTCCTTAGTCATATTGGTGATACAGGAAATCAAATTTGAGCAAATGTATCCCCAAAGACAAAGACCTGAAAGTACTTGACCTTTCTGGGAGAAAGTCATACTCACGTGCCTCCCAACAGCTGCATGTGGCCAACTGGCAGGCCTTATTATCCAAGGGTGAAACCCCTCCTTGCAAAGCTCCCACAAGATAACAGAAAGGAGCTAAGAGACACAATAAAGGAAGGTCAACTAGTAGTCAAGATGGCACTGCAAGCTGTAATGGATACCTCTGACACAATGGTAAGGTCTGTGGTTACCACAGTGATGATGTGCAAAGCACCGTGGCTCCAAACATCAGGTATCCCAAGGGAGATGTGATGGGTTTCCCCCCAGGGTGACACCTGGAACTGGGGTACCACTGAGCCCCCCTGACCCACCAGCTTGGGCTCCCTTTACACTGTACTGCTGTGACAAGCTGTCCAGCCCACTCCAGGCTCCAGCCTGCACTTTCACCAGCACACATACAGCTAGGGACACACCCAGCTGCAGTTACATGCAGACACTATGACCAGCCTTGCCTGGGAAGGCTCCAGCTAGGGAACTTCCCAGCTACTCAGGCATGCACCCCCTCTGGAGTGTAAACCCAAATTATACCATCTTGCACTGCACAGGGAACTCATGTAAGCTCATGAAATTCACCTCCTCCCTCAACGTGGAGAGGAATATGTGAAAACTTTCTGACCCTAGTTATGATTCCCACACACTGGTTTTAAACAAAGTAAAAACAAATGTACTGACTATAAAAGATAAATTTTAAGTGATTATAAGGGATAGCAAACAGATCAAAGCAGATTACCTAGCAAATAAAAAAACTGCAAACTGAGTTTAATATACTACATAGATTGGATATGAATAGCAAATTCTCACCCAAAGTGATGATACAAGCAGGCTGCAGATTCTTAAGGGGCAAGCTGCATTTGCTTACAGCTTGGAATCCCCACCAGGAAGATTTACTTCTCGAAGTGGAAAAGATCTTTCATATGAGCAGCCCCAAATGGTTTGGATCCAGTTAGGGAACTGATTCCAAAAATCCTGGTGTACACTGCTCCTGAAACAGGTGAGACTGGCATTCAGTTATCTCAAAGTCCACTTGTCATTAATAATTGTTTGGCTCATTCAAATTATGCTCCTAACTCCCATCATCCTGAGGAGAAGCTGCTTGCCAGACATCCACACGGACAGATGCTCAAAGAAAGAATTTACAGTAACTGTTTTTTTAGATGCAGTAGTCAGAGTGGATCCCACAACACTCCCTCCATCCTTGTTTTTTGGAGTCCTCAGCTATCAGAGGCTTCAAACTGCAAAGGAACAGAGGAAGGCTCCCAGCAACCCCCATGCTTTATGCCCTCGCAAAGGAGCGTGAGGAGGCAAAGAGCATGTGCACAGCCCCAATGGACACCACTATGCAAAAATGTCCAGTCTCACACTGATGAGACTCGTGTGCATCTTCAGTGGTATTCACACTGAGTACAACATCTCCAAGAACCACAGTTGCTGTAAGGTAAGTAACGTTCTTTCAACCTCTAAGAAAAAGGAGGGAATGAAGTATGTCTGAAGAATTCCCTGCTTGGGATTCTCAGGCAAAAGGGCATGGCTGAAGGGGTCCTTTCCCATGAGGAGTGTTGCAGTCAGGGCTAGCAGCCTCCAGAGGCATGGGAAATGCCAGGTGACCACACACATAGATAAGAAGTAAATATAAAGGTGTAAGGGGACACTTTTAACTTAAGTCTCCAAAGTGAGACATTGAACTTGATTTTTTGCTTGGGGCTATGCAGTAGCCTGAAAAGAATTCTCACTGTCTGTGAGACATACTGTTCAAACATTTTTCTTGTTCAGGTCTTGATCTTGCACAGGACAAGTATTGAGTGTAGCACAATGTATAAAATGAGGAGGAGGACAAGGAATAGAGGGGATTGCAAGAATACACTAAAGAGCATTATTGTGCAGCTACAAAGTTATTCCTCTCTTGTAACAGGAATACAGCCAAAGAGGATTCAGTTAAGCCCATTCTTCACCTACTCTGTTTCATTTTTTTACTCTGCCTTTGTGAGTGTAACGGAGAGAGCATACAAGGGGCTTGAAGCTTACTTCTGTTCATTGCACAAGCTTAATGCTTAACCTCATTTCTGCTGATGCATAGCTTCTGCTCACTCTTGCTGTGGGAATGCAGCAGCATTGCACTTCTTGATGTGCACAGTGCAAAGATCTGTAGAATGAAGACCTGCTTCTTGGGCTATAGAAGCATCTTCTGTAATAAGTAAGGCTTGGATTTTCAGAAGTGCATTAGGGAGTTATGAGTGCAAGGTCCATTGACTTGAAAAAACCCACCTTAGCTTTCCTTCTGCTCTGAAAATTAAGTATCCAATGCCTTTGGAATTGGGCTCACTGATGATGATGGGTTGTGAGATCCAATCCAACTGTCTGTTTGTTCATATCCTCTCAATGAAAGGACTGTAAATATCATTTCCCTTCCCCAGTTTCCCAAAATGGCCTCTTTTCTGCATATTCCCCTACAAATTACAAGCACAGTTGCCAACTTTCATGGGGTAAATAAGCACCCTGACTTTCACAATAAGCCAAAAATCAAGCTAATTCAAAACAAGGCCAAAACAAGCCAATCCCTAAGAACCCCAACACTTTATGTGACTCGATCCCCCCGGCGTGCAGTTTGGGACTGTTGTGGGCCCACTGTGCACCCCTGACATTCTCCCCGCCTTGCCCCTGCTTGCCCCCCCTTGCCCTTGCTTGCCAGGAGCAGGTCAAAAAAAGAAGCAACAAGCTACAAGCCAAACAAGCAACAAGCCAAAAACTAGCCAACAAGCAACTCACAAGCCAATTAAGCCAAAAACAAGCCCAATTTCTGTGCTTTTTCATGGGTTTGGCATATCTGATTTGCCCTGTGCTCATCAGAGAAGAGGAACAATTCATCCCACTCTGAGCACCTTGAAAGAGAGAAAGCAGGTCTTCTGTTTGCCATCTCTTGGTTGAATTAATCCATTCCTTTCTCAAGATAGCTGAATCAGCAATCCAGTTCCCTAGGGCTCATTCAGAATGCGGCAAAGGAAAAGTAGATCATATTGAGAGCATTGATGACTCTAAGTAGCCCAACCCTGACAAAAAGAGAGTGATCAATGATGTCTCTACTACCAAGTCCAGGGGAATAAAGCCACCAAGTTCTCTCCTGTCCCAAAGATTGACTTGGCCTTCCTTCATCTTAGGATCAGGTTCACACAGAAAAGGTTTTGATCGTAGTCAATGAGGTGGACTTTCACCAAAGGACTTCTTGACCAAAAGATCAAACACCTTAAAACCAACCTCCATTGTTTTGCCACCACTTCCTCTTCTCAGAAAACGAGATCTCTGGGGACCTAAAGAGGGGACTAGAAAGAAACTGTACCGGAAACCTACTGACCGCTATACTTACCTACATGCCTCCAGCTTCCATCCAGGACACACCACACGATCCATTGTCTACAGCCAAGCTCTAAGATACAACCGCATTTGCTCCAATCCCTCAGACAGAGACAAACACCTAAAAGAGCTCTATCAAGCATTCTTAAAACTACAATACCCACCTGCTGAAGTGAAAAAACAGATCGACAGAGCCAGAAGAGTACCCAGAAGTCACCTACTACAGGACAGGCCCAACAAAGAAAATAACAGAACGCCACTAGCCGTCACCTTTAGCCCCCAACTAAAACCTCTCCAGCGCATCATCAAAGATCTACAACCTATCCTGAAAGATGATCCCTCACTCTCACAGATCTTGGGAGACAGACCTGTCCTCGCTTACAGACAGCCCCCCAACCTGAAGCAAATACTCACCAGCAACCACACACCATACAACAAAAACACTAACCCAGGAACCTACCCTTGCAACAAACCCCGCTGCCAACTCTGTCCACATATCTATTCAAGTGACACCATCACAGGACCTAATCACATCAGCCATGCCATCAGGGGCTCGTTCACCTGCACATCTACCAATGTGATATATGCCATCATGTGCCAGCAATGCCCCTCTGCCATGTACATTGGCCAAACCGGACAGTCTCTTCGCAAAAGAATAAACGGACACAAATCTGACATCAGGAATCATAACATTCAAAAACCAGTGGGAGAACACTTCAACCTCTCTAATCACTCAGTGACAGACGTTAAGGTGGCAATTTTGCAACAGAAAAGCTTCAAAGACAGACTCCAACGAGAGGCTGCTGAACTTGAATTAATATGCAAATTAGATACCATTAACTTAGGTTTGAACAGAGACTGGGAATGGCTCGGTCATTACACTAATTGAATCTATTTCCCCATGTTGAAGTAGCCTCACACTTTCGTGTCAACTGTCCGAAATGGGCCATTTGGATTATCACTTCAAAAGTTTTTCTCCCCTGCTGTTAATAGCTTCTCTTAATTAATTAGCCACTTACAGTTGGTATGGCTACCTCCACCTTCTCATGTTCTCTGTATGTATAAATATCTTCTTACTGTAGGATCCATTCTATGCATCCGAAGAAGTGGACTGTAGTCCACGAAAGCTTATGCTCAAATAAATTTGTTAGTGTCTAAGGTGCCACAAGTACTCCTGTTCTTTTTGCTGATACAGACTAACACGGCTGCTACTCTGAAACCTGTATTCAACCTGACATGAGTTCTTCTGTGTGATGCCTTCTGTTACCTCACCAGATTTTCCATCAGATCGCTTCCTTGAAACATCAATGAAAATTGTGGCTCCAGGCTCTAGATACAGACCCCACTTTGAGAGCAATCTAGTTCAAGTGCCATTTGATGGGATGGAGCTCTTTGGTTAGCCTTGGGAAAAAGGCCTTTTGGATTCATCAAATCATCCATTATTGAGAGATGCGCAAAGAAGCTTTGTGTCAGTTGCAACTTTAGTTCTACCCAGACTGCCAATCCTGTTATCCTTTATGATTCACAAGAACCAGGAAATTATTCCCCAACACCAGGCATAGAGGCTGCAACAAAGGGGGATGCTCCACAAGAAAATGAAGCTCTACTGGCCCAAGTTTGCCTTCCCCTATGTGGTGCAGTGATCACTCCAACATATATCTCCAAGACAAACTGTTGGCAGATCCTCCAGCAATCCATATGAGGGCTGAGGCCAATCTGGTGGGAAGAGCTCCTCAGATAGGATTTCATATATTTCAGGGAAAGTGGTGTCCCCATGAATGCCAGGTCAGCATCAGCCTCCTAGAGTTGTGGGCAGTAGCGAATGCAATAGTCAGCCTCCTCCCAAGGGTGTTGCTGGGAATTGTAGCCAAGAAGATAAATTCTGTCCCCAGCATTCGCACTCACAGGCCGGGAGACCAGATGCTCTATCAGTCCCCTGGTTGGGTTTCCGGGGTTACTTTGTCTACCTTTTCCCATCATATGCTGGGCAGCCAGAAAGATCGACCAAGTTCAAGCTTAATTAATCCTGATCATCCCTTACAAGTTTATTCTGTTCTATATAGGTTCTTCTAATGTGCTCATCACTTGTAGTAACTTAATGAAGACACTCTTGGCTTGTAAATTGCTGTATGTGTTTGTCTGCCACGAATAATGCCAGTCTCTTGGGACTTCCTTCACTTGGCCCCCTAGACCTAACCGTCTGAGGCTCACAAGATGAAACCTTAGTAGCCATAGCTCCTAGATCATAGTTACTCTCAAAAGCTGGATGATTTCCTAATGAAATTCATTAAAACTTTCACTAATTGATCTTACTAAGGTATCTAGAGGACTTGGTATTCTTGGTGCTAGAAGGAGAAAGACAGTCCCCTGCAATTATCCACAAAAGATAATCTGGGCTTCCTATAGATGGTTTTTATAAGGATCTGAACTCAATTTTTAGGAAAATACAAGTTGCAGACCTGGATCCATATCCCAGAGCATACATCCTGCCCCTCTCAGTTCCTCTCTCAACCTATATTGATGAAGGACTGTCCAGCAGTTAGGGCACTAGCCTAGGGACTGGATTCAGATCACTGCTCTGCCACCGACTTCCTGTGTGACCTCGGGGAAGTTCCTTTTCCTGTCTGTGCCTCAGTTCCCCATATGTAAAATGGGGATAATAGCACCTCCCTTATTCACAGGGGTGTTGGGAAGATAAATACATTAGAGATTGTGATCTATGGTGTTGGGGGCCATATAAGATAGAGAGCTCCTGTTTTATTGAAAGCAGCAGTATTTCAGAGGAGCCCAGCATCCCACTCTCATTCTAACTGGGAGTAGCCTCATTCTGCTTACTTCAAAATTTCCCTTGTGCTTTGTCCGATTATGGAATTGTGGTAATGGTACCACAGTTAAATCAGTGTGAAGGATTTTTTTTCCTTAAAACAGTCAAACATTACATTGTTGTGTGCTGTTGCTGAGCTGTTAAACAATTGATGCAGAAATGGCTGCACTTCAGTGTTGAATAAAGTGATTACTGTGCAATATATGGTTTGTAAAGTCAGTTTATAAAGTACTTTGGGATTCTTCTGGATCAAAGGTACTGCATAAACATAAGAACACTTTCATTATTTCAGCAACAGCATTAGTATTCATTGGGTAATGGGAGAGCATTAACTTACAACAAGTTTCTTAAGTTTCAAGATTTCAAGTATTAAGTTTTAGGGCAATGCAATAATTACCCCAAATCAATCTGGTAGGTGGATGAATAAGATGATCAAATAGATCTTTTCCATCTCTAATGTCTATTATACAGACTGTCCTTCTCCTGTGTAGTGTTCACAGATTTCTAACGGGCCTCAGTTATGAACCTCATTGGTGTCCAGCAGGTAATGAGGAGAGTAGTTTATTAATAATTGTCAGTAAAATGTAGTAACTGTAACTTGCATGGTGGATGTAGTGATGCAGCACCTCAAAGAAGAGGCGGGTTGTTACCATCACAACTTCATGAATTACAGAGGTTGCAGGGTTCCCATAACCTGGAAATAACATCTCAAGCCTCTGACACCTCAAACAATCAAAGCAGTTGCTGATATTGTGAGAGCTTAGTATTGGGTGTAGATTAAAGGGGAAAGCTCTTACTCATATCAAGTGCAGTTTGAAATCTATTAAATTAAATGGAAAAAAAGAAACAAAGGAAGTGCCTTTGTTTTGTTACCTCCTGAGATTTTTCCTGCCCTTTAATGGCCATATTAGTGAAGGCTGATGTGGTTAATATATCCTGTAAAAATGTCACTACTCAGAAGTCTTGTGATGCAGCTAAGCTACTGTTTTGTTATGTGGTTCCTGGTTGGTTCAAGACACAGGGATGTTACAAGCTTCTAATGTGAGCCACTTCCTGGCCATTGCAACCACATTTGATGGCTTTCTTCCATTATGCTTCAAATGTGGTTGAGCTCACACCAAATAAAAACTTCACCAGATATAGATCTATAACACTTGTTCCCTCCCTGCCTCTCCCCCCCGAGAAAAACATACGTGGCAGGAAGGATGACTCCTCTACCTGAAAAGGTTAGCACACAGCGTAACTCAGTATATGGCTACATAAATCACATATTGAGCACCAGCAGTGTCTAATGAAATAATCAGAAAGTAAAGAATGGTTCTTTTTAATTAAGACTTAAGGCAAGCGATGCTCATTCTACTGAAGGAGTTCTCCAATTCAAGCAAAGCATTTAATCACATGCTTAGCTCCTATTGAAGTCAATGGCACATTGTTGAAGTTAGGCACATGCTCAAGGACTTTGCTGAATAGGGATGGAGTTAGTGCCTAATGGCTTATGGCTTTGGGTAAAGCACAAAATTACTATTAGAGGATTGCACACTTGTTGCTTTGGTAGGCCAAGCCATATACCCAGTTCAGCCCCCACTACAGCCAGCCCCCCCACAGCAGGGCCCCTCGCCCCCACTCCAGCAGGGTCCCTTGCTCCCACCCCAGCCAGCCCTCTTCCCTCACTCCCAAGCTGGGCCCCTCACCCATCAGCTCTGGCCAGCCCCCAGCTAGTCTTCCTTTTGTACGTATTTAAAAACATGCTATGATGAAATTTGCACATTACTAAAAGATGAGCTCTTCCCAAAATTGCTTTGTATTCTTAAATTTAGTGTAAATTATTAGTTACCACCATCTCCCTGAAGCAAATGCACTCTGAGTCACATGAATAGAAAACCTGTGTCTTATGGCCTGTGTTCTTTCCAATTGAGGTACAGTATTTTGCTTTGCTGATTTTTTAAAAATGTGCCTAAATTTTCTTTGCATACATCACATTGAATTTAAAAGGGAAAAGTAAGTATGTGTGTGTGTGTCATGGTTAGAGTAACTTTCTTGAGAGATAATACCTTTTAATATAAGAATTTTAAATACCTGTTATGCCTACATCATCAAGCTGACCTCTGCTCCTTTGCTAAGCCAATGTCAATTGTGGAAAAGGCAGTGGAATGTACCCTGAATAAGTAACGCATGGATGGTAACATAAAACTAAGCATTATTTATTGACATTTTTGTAAAACCAAGGTTGATAAATAATTTTTCAATAGGTTGGTTTCTAAATATACTTGCTAATTGAAGAAATCTCTTTTGCGCTGTTTTTTGTATTAGGTAAGAGGAGGGGATCAGAGCAGAGAGGACATAGGGATTCTCCATTTGAGGATGCAACTCCCCCTTAGTTGTAAAATTTCAGGTTAGAATTTGAAACAAAGTAAATGATTCCTATGATTGTTTTATAGTGACACCTGGTGGAATGAAGTGTTAACTGTATTTATTATTTTCCAAGCAACAATTAAAGAATCAAACAGTACCAATGAAAGGAATAAAACATTTCTTTTATATAAGGTTTTATTTTTTAGTATTGAATTCTACAATAAAAGCTGTTTTGCAATTATTGAAAAAGCTAAAACTAATATTATTTGTTGGTCAGCACTAAAGATTTATCTAGTAATAAAATGATTGTATAATTTTATCATTACTGGCCCCTTTTCCCAATATCCAAAGCCATCATACTTATAAAAAATTTAATTTACAGATTCCTTTCTGACTGATATTGGCATCTGATAAAGGAGCCAAAATAGGTGATCCTGAATCCTGAGCATACACTGATGAATAAATATAAACTCTGTTACACAAATGTCAAGAATTTACACTGCAAACTCTATTCAGAGTGATAAATCTAATGGTTCCTGGAGGTCAGTAGTTAGTTAGCTTTGGACTACAAAATGTGGAATAAAAATTTAAAAATATATAAAAAAATAAGTCCTTTTGAAACACAGGATATGGAGGTGGAAAGAAATACTTTACCTTTCAACATCCCAATTAAAATTCATTTTGGTGTTTGAGAAAGGCAGAGAAGAAAGCAGGAGAAAAATAATTAGAAGGCAGGAAACAAAGGCAAAACAGTGGAGAAGAAGTGGTGAAAATCTATGTTTTGAGTGGAAAGTTCTCTTTTTTTTAGACAAAGCTCATTCATTTCTGCCTTACAATAGTTAATAAACTAGACCCTGATCCTGCAGTCATATCTGAGCAGGAGGTCCCTTGCACCCATAGATTTCATTAAGGTTCCGTGTAGCCTTAACTGAATGACTGCATCATTTGGCACCTCGCAGAATTAATGCCTGATCCTGAATGGAGCCTTTGGTGACTGCCTAAATATAACTGAATAATAGCAAACATGTCTTAAATTCACCAGTCTTTTTTCAAAAATGTGAATAATATGGATTAAAGACAAAAATGGTATTTGTGGAATCTGCCATAAATAGATCTATAATTGGGAACTGAAGAAAGTAAAAATATTAAAACTTTTTTAAAAAGTGAATTATCCCAGAAAGTCAGTGCTTCAGATGTAATCTGAGGTTCTTGTACAGTAAATGAATTTTCATGTGTTGTAGCACGATGTTTAATAATGGGAATACTCCCTAATCAGTGGTTTTCAAACTGGGGTATGAGTATCCCTACGGGCACGCAAGCTCTCGTCAGGGAGTACGCGAGAAAAATCTCATAATGGTGGACAATGACATCGTGTTATCCCTTACAGACCCTTTTATTTTTTTCCTTTCTGTTTTCATAGGTATATTATGATCCTATCTCAGATGGAGGTATGTGGTAGACTACATTATTTGGAAAGGGGTATGCAGCCTAAAAAGTTTGAAAACCACTTCCCTAAGTGATGCATGGATACACAATATTTGAATTTGTTTATTCAACTTTGCATAATACTTCCAAATTTTCATCATATTAATATTTATGTAAATCAGTCTTGTTTACATTCACAAGTTGAGATTAATGGAAGTAATTTTAAATTGGTAGCAGCCTAAATTTTTCCTTAAAAGCTTGCACTATATCCTCTTCACATTGTCACAGCTCAGGCAATTAGAGAGCGGGTATGTGTACGCTTGTCTTGTGTGTTATATTTGCAGACCTTCTAAATTAAATTCATTTGGGATTTTTATTTCAATTAACTCCCTCTACTATGCTGCCACTCTGTGTTCTCTCTTCTTACTGTACCCCACCCCATTTCTTCTGATGCTGGTACTTACTGGGCCAAGAACAGTGTTTAAAGAAGTGTTTAATTATTCTTCCAGCAGTTTCTGACATGGTGAGTCTGGCTAGTATTAGAACTGACTACATATCCACCCTTCAGACTAGACTATGCCTGAGGCTGGAAAATGTTTTCGCTGAAACAATAGTTAAACTCTGTTCCAAACTAATTTCCTAGCCAAGCCAGCTCCTCAATTTGAAGAGTTCCTGACTAGTTCTGCTAGTGGGGTAGGTCTCCCTACCATTTAGGCAAAGCTGTCCAATTTGAACAACCCCTTCCCTCCACAAAAGGAGAAGGCATAAGTGCTCTGTGAATTTTAACCCCCTCACCTCTTTAGCCATTGGTTTATTTCTACAATCCTACTTATCCAACCTTAGGACTGGCAGAACACTTGAGGAAATCACTGGTGCTGTCCTCTTTCACTTCTTGAGCTAGGTCTCTGAAATCATCCACGATACTTTTCAAAGAGCTCCTGCGTCTGCTGTTTCCTTTGCACTCTGTAACACATTTCAGCTTTGTGCTCCTGCTAGCAACAGGCAGCACAGGATTCTGCTTGCAGAATGTTCTTTAGTTATTTAACATTTGTATTGTGATAGCATCTAGAAGCCTCAATCAGGTCAGGGCCCCATTGTGCCGCATACTGTACAATGCTGTTCTGTCCTTACACCTTAGTAATGAGTCCCCCACCAGCAGAACTTGTTGCTTCTTCTTCTTAGTCATCTTGCCCAGAACCTGGTATCTCTTGAGGTAGGAGAAATCCTTGCGGAAACAGTTCTAGTTTCTGATGTGATCTTCTTCCATCTGACCCCCTCCTGCTTCCATTTTTCAGTCTGATCTTCCAGTGATGCATCTTGCAGCAGTCCTTCTGGGAGTTCTTTTAATGACCTTGTCTGTTTCAGAGCAGTCAGTTAATGCTCAAGTCCACATTTTTTCTCTAGAAGGGTTGTCAGCTTGGACTTGATGCAGGGAAATTCTTCATGGTGGAACAAGCATTTTACAGATAAGGAATTGGTCACAGAGAGGTTAAATAACACGTCCAAGGCCACAGTGTCAGAGCGAAGAGTAAAATTTAGGGGTATTGCCTTTGTTTTGCACATTTCAGTACGGTGATAATCTCTTGCAGAGAGCCTGCTTCTTGTTGCTGTTGATATATTCTTCCCAGTACAGTAACTCAGATTGCTCCACTATTCAGGAGGTTAGTGTTACTGAGACCTGCCAGTGATGTTTATATAGGACTGAATTATGTTGTCATGCTTCCTCATTTGTTCCTTCCAGATAATTATTTCCCTGTGTTCCTCTTTTAAATCTTGCTTATTTTGTATTCTACATACAATAGCTACAGTTTTATGTTATCTTCTCCTTGTTCACAGTTCCTAGTCTTACTCTGTTTGCTTCTGTCTTTTATTAATCTGCTCAACCTTATTTGCTTGCCTTCTGAGATCACATTCTAATGACTTCCTGTTAATAGTATAGTCCCTCATTAAGTCACAAAGAAGCGATCTTAATCAGTGATACCTAAAATTAAGAAGGTTTATATCGTGTGTGTGTGTGTATTGATTTGTGTATATACATCATAAGTGACAGACAGTAGTATATGGAAAATTAGTATATGTTAAAATTACAAGCTATCACTTTAATTTGTAAAGTGTTTCCTGGTCCTTCTTGGAGGCTATGGAGCTCTGTAGCTCTGAGTGCAATCTGAGTCAGTCTGCAGAGAGCCAGCCTAGAGTAATGTGGGTTGAGTTGTGCCTCTGCTATAGGGAGCAGCCTGCTTTGTCTCTCTGTTTTTGGATTCTTTGTGTGTAAGTTCTGGATTCTAAGAAATAAAGTAGTGTTATGTTGCAACCTTCCTACAAGAGTACTGTATGTTTTTATATAACTTCTCTGTATATGCAATGAAGATAACATAGACACGTGCATATTACACACAAATTATTAAAGCTGAAAAAAATCAAGCACTCAACAGTTAGGAAGTGTCAGAATTAAGGGTGTTTATGTAACCTTAATTTGTGCTTATGCTTTATGATACAGTCTCTAATGACATAATCACATACCATTTTTTTCCCCAGTATCCCTGTGTGACGGGGCTCGACTCATTGCTGTGGCGCCTTCTGCTGGCTGTCCTGGGAATTAGCTTAGTCCGCCTGTGCACCCTTGTCTGGTGACATCTCACCACTGTCACTTCTGCTCCAAGATGCGAGTTGTACCAGTGAACACAGTGTCCTCTTTAGCCCTCTGGCTGTGTCACACTCTGTTCTCCCCCTTCCGAGGGAACCGTAGTCCACTGTCCAGCCACTTCCTCGGTGGCAAATGGGTGGGGGGGGGGGAGTGGACGACACCCAGGCCCACCCACTACTCCGGGACCCAGCCCAGGGACCCTGTATATGTCAGCCACATGCTGCATCCGCTCCAAACCCACAGTCTATTTCCCTGGGCCACTTCCCCTGTGGTTCTTCTTATATGGGCCTGCCTGGCCCTGATTGGCTGCTCCTCGTAGCCCTCTCCAATTGGCTGTCTGTTGTGCAGCCTCCCTAGGGGTCTATTAACCCTTTATGGGCTAGTGTGAGGCAGATGCCTCATCGCACCCCACAGGATGGATTGTGCTAAGTTAATAAGCAGCTATTCAATATTTCGTTTTATCTGTATTGTTCAATCTGTGGCCCCCTACCTTATTTCCTGCACACCATTAAAACCCTGCTTCTGAAGACAGAATTATGAATTTCCTCAAGGGCTTTTGTTAGCTGCACATCATTATAGTACCTGAGTGCTTCACAGACAGTAATTAATTAATTTTTACAACAGCTTTGTGAGATGAAGAATATTATTCCCATTTTACAGAGGGTTAACTGAGACACAGAGAGATAAAGGTAAAAAATATCCATTAATTTTGGGTGCCCAATTTGAGACACCTTTAGGACCTGATTTTTCAGATTACTTAGCATTATACAGCATGTAATATATTCATGGGCAGCACGTGACTCCTCCATTTGGGAAGGCTGGGTGTGCTCGGACTGTGGCACCGTCCTGAGGCCTGCCTCCGCTCGGCCTCCTCCCCCTGAAGCCCCACCCACACTCCATCCCCAGCCCTGCTTGGCCCCTTCCCCCGAGGCCCCCCGCCCGCCTCTCACACCTCTTCCCCTAAGGCCCCCCTACCCGTCTGGTGTGCCTCTTTGCCCCCTCCCCCATCCCCACTCACCACTTGCACCTCTTCGCCCCCTCCCCCGAGGCCCCTGCCTGTTCGCTCGGCCACTCACTGCTCACACGTGCCTCTTCACCCCCAAGGCCACCCGTCCGTCACGTGCGCCTCTTGACTCCCTCCCCAAAGCCCCCATGTGGGCAGAATGGGGATGGGAAGAGGCAAAGTGAGAACAGGACCTTGGGGGGAAGAGGATGAGTGGGAGCAGGGCCTTCAGGCGGAGCATGGGCAGGGTCACAGCCTGGGTACCCTTTCGGCGGCAGTGTGCACCAAAGGTGGCAGGCTGGCTGTTTGGGGAGGCTGAGTCTCCCCTGGCCTCTTATACCCGCCACCCATAAAGATATTCAAAGCACATCTCCCATGACTTCAGTTGAAGCTGTGGGTGCTCAGCATTTCTGTAATCAGATCCCAGGTATTCAAGTTGGGCATCAGAAAATGAGAAGCATACAATGAGGAACTTTGAAAAGTTTTGTTTAAGTGATTTGCCCAGCACCGCACAGGAACTCTGTGGCAGAGGCAGGAATAGAATCTCATTTTCCAGGGCAGCATTCTGCTGCCTTAACCAGGAGACTATGCTTTCTCTTCCTGCAGTCCCCTGCCTCATTCACTACAGACCTTCCAATCTGTGGGTCTACAGAGGGTGCGTCAGGTTGCAGCCCCTCTTCCAGCTACTCCAGAACTTCTTACTGAGGTTCTTGCTGCACTTCTCCCTGCACCTTCTCATTTACGTACACCCCATCCATTGCCCACAAAGTTGTAAGGCTTCCTTGTCAACCTCCTCCTGGCACGAGGTGCCCCCTCTGGATCCCTGATTTTTTTACCTTTAACCTCACTCCCACACCTGTTTTATCATTTGTTGTCCCAGAAACCAATAGTGACCTGGGCTTAGTGGTTCCTCCCCCTTAATTCAGCAGAGGAGGGCATTAGTTCTGTGCAGACCTGCCTGACACAGGACTACAAATAGTGCACATTTTCCAATCTGTGGTGAGGAGAGCCTCACACAAATCTATGTAGAGTGCATCAGGTTCCAGCCCCTCTTCCAGCTCCCCCAGAACCTCTTACTGAGGTTCTGGCTCACTTTTCCCCACAGCTCCCCATTTATGCACAGCCTACAGAGTTGCAAGACCTCGTCAACTCCTCCTGGTGCTGGCCAAGATGGCCATCCATCACACCAGCAGGAGGAAGCAGGGTGTTCTGTGACTATGGGGCCTATCTCTGGTCCCTGGTTAAGTTCCACTGGTGAGCAGAGTTCCTCTGGGAAAAGTTCACTGACTCTCTAGATGCCTTTGAGGAGTGGTGGGCACTGTTGGGGGTTCTCTACTTGGCGCCCCCCTCTGAATCCCTGATTTTTAACCTTTGACTTTCCTCCTGTCCATGTTTTGTCATTTGTTGTCTCCAGTATTCAGGTGTGGCCTGGGTCCAGTGGCTTCTCCCTCTTCATTGAGGGGGTGGGCCTCTAGTTTTGGGTAGGCCTAGACGCCCCCCATCCCAGTACCTGCAAAGAGTACACACCTTCCAACTTCTGCAACAAATGAAGCAGGGATCCTACACACAACAGCCTCCTTTATTACACAACCCTGATTCATCCCCGCTGCAGGCACATCCTGTGCATTGAATGAGGCAGTGGTCCTGTGGAAAAAATAGTATAGGCTCACATAATTAGCAACTGTATCATACTGCATGCACCCCAGGGAACCAAATTAAGGTTGTACAGGAAACCTAAATTCTGGCATTTCTTAACTTTTGAGTACTTGACTTGAATTAATAATATTATTTTAGTGTAGGGGCTTTTCTGCAATTTCCTAGGTTTTTAAAAACAAACAAACTGAAAAAACAGATATTCCATTCTGTGGCATCGTATTGACACATATATGGATCACCACCAGGGTTGGAACATTTAGATCAGTGGTCCCCAACCTTTTTCGTCTGGCGGGCGCCAAAAAAGAAAAAAAAAACCTGAGCGCTGCCGGCGGGCGCCAAAAAAACCACAAAAAAACCCCGAGCGCTGCCGGCAGAGCAAAAAACAAAAAAACAAAACAAAAAACCCCGAGCGCTGCCGGCGGGTGCCAAGCGCTGCCGGCGGAGCAAAAAAAACAACAAAAAACACCCCGAGCGCTGCCGGCGGAGCAAAAAAAAAAAAAAAAAGCCCGAGGGCTACGCAGGCGCACTTACACCCCCTGGCGGGCGCAATGGCACCCGCGGGCACCGCGTTGGGGACCCCTGATTTAGATCTACTGCAAAGACCTCTGCCACGTGTGCTAATGGAATAACTGATAACAATAGTAGGTTGTTATCCTCTATGTGGACCAGCACTAGAGGGGGATGAGACATGTAGTTTGCCAGTAGGTTTCACAGTTATTTGCTGACAGCAAAGGAATGGTGAGACACAGGAATCTTGGGTTCCATTCCAGGCTCTGGAGGGGTTCTCTAGTGGGCACACTCTTCTGCCCGGTCCCTGTCCCAGACCTGTCTCTTTCTCAGCCTGGGGTCCTTGTCCTAGTCCCATTCTCCTTATCTACCCAATCCCCAGGTCAGTCTCCACTGCTCAAGCTCCTCATCCCAGTCCCAGTCTCCTTGCCCAGCCAGTCCCTGTTCCCCCCTCCTGCCCCATCTTCTTGTTCCCAGTCTTGTTCCCAGTCTTGTTCCCAGCAGTCCCTAGTTCTCCCCTCCTCAATCCTCATCTGACCTGCCTCTTCTCTCCCCACAACACCACTGACTCCCTGATCCAGACTTCCTCCCCGGGTTCCTCATACAGTCTCAGTTTTCTGTTCCACTTCTTCCATGGCTTCTTGCCCCAGTCTTTGTCCATCCAAACCGAGTTCTCTTCTCCCACCCAGTACTTTGTCAGATCTGGCTCCCCTCCCTCCCACTGGTTCCTAGTCTCAGGTTCCTTGTCCAGCCAGTCCCACGCTCTCCTTTCTCCTCCCCCTGCCCCCAGCTCCTTGTCTGATCTCAGTGTGCCTCACAGCCAACTGGCCCCCGGCCCTCACCAGTTCCCAGTCCCTATCTTCTTGCCCAGCCTGTTCCATTGGCACCTCCCTCTTAGTTCCAGCCTCCCCTTCCCTCTAGATCCCAGTCCCAGTCTCCTTGTCCAGCGAATCCCAGTCACAAGTTACCTTGCCCCCCACTCCTCCAGTCCCAGTTGCACCAGACGACTTGTCCCAATGTACTCCTTTCCTCCCCTCCCCACCCCCCCCTCGCCCTGTGGGGATGAACATGCTCTGTCTGGTGTGCACTAGGAACTATGAGAGGCTCGAGCATGTGTAGTGAGGATAGAATCTTCAGACATGTTAGCTGCTAAAATCAAAGAAGTCTCTACTGAGCATGTGAAAACTGTGAATTTTCTAAGGCTTATAATTTTGGGTAGATTTTCACAGGGATAGCAAAAGGCACATTACTGACTCAAAGGCCATCCCGCTGCCAAATTTCAAGTCTCTACTCAAAAGCATAGAGGCACTACAGCTGTTGAAAGAAAAAGGTCTCCAGGATTTTTTAACATGGGCAAACCATTGTGTTTTTCCATAGCCTTGTTTTCAGAAAGCACCATTTTTGGCTGATATTTTCCAGAAACATTCAGCCTGAGGCAAACATCTGGCATGGCAAATTTCATCCCAAATAGTTAAAATTTTGGAAAGTTGTAAGCAACTGAAAATAGGGTCTTACAATGAAAGTGTCAGGCAATCTTAATAATAGCACTACCAACCTTGCCTATAGTACATATATATACATAATAATTCTACGTGCATGTATACTTAGATACAGAGTGGACACAGTTAATTTTTTTTCCTTATAATGGGTTTGAATTGGTATTCCCTGTCTTTAAAATGGAGAATACTGCTAGAACCAGTATTATCTTACCTACTGATAAAAAGGTAAAGAAAAATTTAAACTGCATTCACTATACCTGGAGAAGTGTAAAGTATATAATTACTGTGTATGCATACATGTACATGTAATATTCTTAAATTTAAACTAGGGTGGACTATTTTTAAAAATGTAAAGCATATTTTAGTCAAAACTTCATTTCTGCTTAGAATGTTAGCTCAATTGTCTTTGTATGTAAATCACTCTTGAGAGGTCGCCACATAGAAAATAAAATTGTTTGACTGATTTATAATAATTAATGCTATTGCACGGGGGAATTCTGTGTATAGATCAAAGAGAAAATATGAGTCAATTAATGTCCCTCACAGAATGGCACAATGGATAAGTTTGTGGGCTACCTTGAAGAGATTACAGTTATCTAAGATCTTGGATAGATGCCCAGTCAAGTGAAACCCACTTAATGGAATAGCTGATATAAAAATAATCCTATTAAAATAATACATTAACTTTGCACTAATTCAGAGAAATATTGTAAGAAGATCAATTGGGTTTAAAAGCAATCACTTGGTGAGGGAATAACTCTGTCTAATAAGTAAAATCCCTACATAGCACAATGGTAAAACGTGTGTTAGATCTCATTAAGGGCTAGATTCCTGACAAATTCATCTGCTTTGTACCATTAACAACAATTCCGCATAAAAAAAAGCCACTCAAAGATATGGTGACTATATCTGATGGAAATGACATTTATACTAGAACAAACAACAGGTTTTATGTCAGCTCACAACATCAGCCGATAATTGCAGCAGGAAACCTGGTTAGACCCTAAGCAGCAACATTTACCAAGTGAACCAACAGAAGCTATGCTAAGCACTCCTCTGTTTGGATGATACTCATCTGTACAACACAGACAGTAGTGCTCACAGGAATAATAATAAACAAGCTCACTGGAATAAAAGTAATGACAATTGGCTGGTGGATAGAGATCGGAATATATTGTAAGGTTCTGCTGTAGCAGTATAGGTTGCCCTTTGTACCCAGTGCTAAGCTGTATGATCCAAAGTCTGTTGAGGTTAATGGAAGTCTTCATGTGAGAGCAAAGAAAAACAGGCAGACCGATGGGCGTGGGAACTACTTTACATTTGAAACTTGAGCTGCAAGAATATTTCAGGTTTCAGAGTAGCAGCCGTGTTAGTCTGTATCCGCAAAAAGAACAGGAGCACTTGTGGCACCTTAGAGACTAACAAATTTATTTGAGCATAAGCTTTCGTGGGCTACAGCCTACTTCATCGGATGCATAGAATGGAACACACAGAAAGAAGATATTTATACATACAGAGAACATAAAAAGGCTTTGCTGTTATCAGTCACCAGAGGGAGCCAAATTGATACTGAAACCTGAAAGGATGTTCTACATTCAGGATACATGAGAGGACCCATAATAGCCTCTGTTTGGGAAGCAATAGACCTAGTCAACCTACTGTGGGAGGCAGTATTGCCTATCAGCTACAGCAGAAGACTGGGAGTCAGGAGACCTGGCTCCTATTTCCAACGCTGTCCTGACTTGCTTGTGTAACCTTAGTCAAATAATTTATTGTCTCCATGTCTCAGTTTCCCCATCTGAAAAATGGCGATAGTAATACTTACCCACCTGTGTCAAGCACACTGGGATCCTCAGCTAGAGGGTGCTATATATGTGTTACTTATTATTATTTATTTTATTATTCTTTTCTTTATATACTTTTCCTTACACAATTGACATTTTCTACCTTAACTCATGGAAACCACACTTTAGTAACATTTCTCAAGTTTTTCTGAATAGTCTTTACTCTTTTAGAACATTTTGTAGAACAAAACATTTAATTAAGATTTTTAGAGACAAAGGCTCTCTTTGCATACTTGCACAAAAATACAAACAAGGATTTAAACAAACTGCTTCCATAAGTCTTTGGGAAAGACATCAGCAAAATATTGTTGACTTAGGCACCTCCAAAATCCACAATGCCAGGAGAGTCTAAAATGCATTGCAGTGTTTGGGTTCAAATGGATTGGGGATTGACAGTAACCTGGACTGAGAGTGGGGAAGAAGGAATTCATTGCTGCCTAAGGAAAGGTCTTTAATCATCAACTTTTATTCTGAACAAGACTTTTTTTTTTGGGTAGAGTGAAACATCAGAACCATGGCTGCAAAATTATGTAATTTTCATTCTAACCACAAATCCAAGTCTATCCAGAATAATCATTGTTTAGTCTACCTGCATTCCAGCTGAATAATTTTGTGAAGTACTCAGATAAAGCTAATAAATTAATAATCTATGCAGTTCTGAAAACGTTTGAAGCTATTTTCGTCATTTGTTTATACTGTTGCTTTGCCACTGCTGCTAGCAGCTTCATCAGAAGAGTATGATTAGTTCACTATACAAGTGGAAATCCTAGTTATAGAGATCTTTTTGGTAGCATGCATTTATTTAAGTGTATGGTTTTTACTGTTGACTATTTTGTTGTGTTTTAGTAAAATACAGCAAACTTGGCTTATAGCAGCAGTGTCTTTTCTCTTGATATTAAGTTTTTGTGCTTAACGGGGGTCTCTTTATACAGCAGCATCTGGTCAGGGCAGTGTCTATAATATTTATATTATTAATTTTAAAGTCAAAATCAGAAGTGAAGAAATGCACTTGCTCTCCAATGCAGTGATAAATGATGTTTTTTGTCTGCAGTGACGTATGCCTAATGCTATCACAGACTAGCTGTTTCGGGTTAATTCACATCCCATTACATTACAATGCTATATTTCCACTTTAAGACAGCCCCTGTTAACTTTAAGATAGAATTGATAATTGGCTATGGGCACTGCATTAGTTTGCATTGCTGAGCATTACAATGATATACAGAATCAAGCTGTTGTCTTTTGCTGGAGCAACCTCTACATGTTAATTCCATAGTGCATTGGTTGATTGTGCCAACTAATTTGGTAGCATTGATTCTCCTTAGTGAAACTTCCTCACATTTATCTTATTTATGGATTTTAACTATACATCAGAGCAAGATGGAATTTAATTAGTTTGAATTAGTAGGTACTACAGCCATCCTGCCAAAATACCTCTTGGTGACTAGGAAACACTGAATAATGATCTTCTGGCTGTGTTTTAAAGATGTATTTAATGCTTCTCTGGTGCTACACAGCGTGTTTGTATAAGATAATATAGAATTACTGCCTGTGTAAATAGACTACCGTGGAGGAAGCACTATGTGCAAATCGGTGCTCTCCTGGTTCATGTAACTAGTTGAATTAAATGCATGATAGGGTTCTGATTGCACATGCACAATGTAAGGCTTAATCCATCTCTCTCATTGAGATCAATGGCAAAACTACCCGTGATATAAAAGGGAGCAGGATATGGCACTAATTATGCATTCATATTCTAGCACTGTCAATCCAGGACACCTCATGAGCAATAAAATCATTTTTAACAATGTCTGAAATGCATCAGGAAGAATCAGGGAGAAGCCCTTGCATTTTGTAGGACTTCCCTGAAGAAACTGGATTCTTTGTTGATTTTGGCTGGGATGATGAGGGGTACTTCTGCCTACTCCCTGAAGAATCTTTTCCATCGTGTCAGTAGATGGAGAAGACAGCCTTTCTCACTTCCCCTGCCCTCCAGGTAGATTTTCAAAACTCAAGGTTGACTAGACACCAGTGTGTACATCTTGAGAAAGGTCAACTTGAGAAAGGGAAAGCAGTAGCTCGCAATTGCCAAATAACTAATTGGTAACAACCTGGAGTGGCTGGCTGGCTGTGCATCTGGTGTTAATAGATTCTTGTGGAGAAGCGGCATAGACAGCTGCAAAGCTTTGCTCAGTGACAGAGCTGATACATTCACCTGGAAACTGTTTCTCTTGTAAAATACGTGGGCTTCTCTGTGACAAAAAGAAGACTGTGACATTGATATTTTTTCCTTTGGCACAGCAAAAAGCCTTGTATGTGTTACTTCAAAATACATGTGTACAATGACCCCTCGCAGATATCCATCAGCTTCTGCTTGTGAAATCAGATTGTTCAGAACATTGATTCCCAGCACGATTGATAAAGATGATAACAAGACTGACAAAAAAACCAGGGTTGTTTTCAGCCTTCATATTCAACCCTTCTGGTTCTGGCATTTGCTTAGCAATGCAATGTGGAAACGTTCAGCTTGCTGAAGTTGAGCAATAGGTGTAATAAATTCAAAGAAGAGAACAACACAGCAGAGGGGTTCTAATAAACTGCTGGAGATTTAATTGGCCTGAGGTGTTCACACAGTTTTTTATAGAATAAAAATATTATTCAGCTTAATTTTGAATGTCATATCTCATCTGGATTAGGAATATACCAAAAGTAATACTTGCCTGAGGAGAAACTAGAAATGGGCAGAAATACATGCTTTTTGATAAGGAAATAAAAAATGGGGTTGGTTATTATAACTTTGAGTTAAAGCTCTATTGGGGGGATTTTCAAAGGCACAAATGGGAGGTAGGCATCCAGCCCTCACTGATTTTTCACTGAGAGTTAGGTGTTTATCTCCAATTTGTGTCAATCTTCCTGACGGACTGAGCCTCTGATCCTGCAACCCAGATCTAAACAGGCAGAACCTTGTGCCTGATATTGTCCTAAGGTATAGACTTAAAAGAGGCTCTGTGCTGGGGTAAGCGTGCTCCTGCATAGATCCAATGAAATGGGGGCCTTGGCCATTTTTACACTCAAACCCTACTGTGAGACCTTGGTGGCATTAACGCAAAAACTTATGATTGGTGCAAAATGGACATGTCTCTATTTTACCTTTCATGGTGTCTTTATCTTCTCTGCCAATAATGTCTTGTAATAGTTCAACTGACATTGAGTGAGGCACAAATCCCTCAGTGATTTGCTACAACATCAATGGAAGTGTATAACATACAATATAAGACTCACCGATACAAGGAAAAAGAGCCTTCAGTAAAAGAACGTGAAAATTTCAAAGTCAAGCACAAAAAAGTTTTAACGAGTGACAAAACTAAGGTGGATCATCCAGCTTTAATTCTTCTCCTTTGCACAGATGCATTATGGATCTGATCAAAGCCCACTGAAGTCATGGGAGTCTCTCCATTCGCTTTGGAGTGAGCTTTGGCTTAGGCCCTATGGTACAGCCATTACATGGTCACAAACTATTTGTTCCACACAATCCCTGCCTCATCCAACACAGGTCAATGTTTGCAGACGTGTGTGCCTAAAGCAGAGGTCCCCAAACTGTGGGCATGCCCCCTAAGGGAGGCATGGAGGAATATTTGTGGGGGGGGGGAGCAGCCCAAGCCAGCCCGCATGGGGGGCAGGCAGGGAGCAACATCCAGCCCCTCCCCGCCCCCAGCTCTGCTCCGGTCCCACCCCCAGCAGCGTCCCCGGCTCCTGGCCTCACACCTGGCCCCGACCACAGCCTCGACACGGCTTGACTCCTGGCCCAGCACCAGCCCCCTTCACAGCCTGTCTTCGGCTCCACTCCCGCCCTGCAGCCCCGCTCCTGGCCCCAGAGTAACCCCCAGCTGCAGTCCCAGCCTCAGCCCTCTTATCCCTGTCTGCATGCATCCATTCCCCCCCTCCCCGGAGCTACGGCCCTGCTCCCAGCCCCGGGGTAGGGGGGCGGGGGGCGGAGAGTGCGGACGGAGGCAGGGGGCACAACCCTCAAAAGTTTGGGAACTGCTGGCCTAAAGTTAGCCATTTAAATAAAACTGAGCTGATCTTCAGAGGTACTGAACACCCACAGCTCCCCCTGACCCCATGAAATACTTAACTCAAAGTATATGTGTTTCTCTTTCTCATAGTGGCTGGCCTGCAATGGGTTTGATTCTGCAAGGCTTAATCCTTGAGTCCATGGGACTATACATGTGACTAAGGATTACAGATGCCCAAATAGGTATAAATGTGAATACTATGGGTGGATGATGAAGATTGTATTTTCCATTAATGTCACTAATAACATTTTCTCTCCTTTCTCTTAGATAGGTTGTGGCCAGAAATCCACTTCCCTACATCAGTGGCAGATTTACCCTGAAATTAAACCTTTTTTCGTAAAACATTTTAGGGGAAATGTTAAAATCACACATATGATGCTCTTTTAACTTCAACTTCCTATACACTGGGTACAGTTCCAGCCATGTATGGGGAATTCTCTGTCCACATCTCATAATGGCTGAGAAACTGGGAATATTTTGCAAGTGGTAAAATGGATCCAGAGAAAACAGCATATCTTGCTTATAGAAAAACTGAAGCACTGCTTAGAAAATGAACGTCAGAACCACTGTGCCATTGGTATCCATTCTACGGACAGAGAGGAGATGAAAGTCCCAGTAGAACCTGGTCACAGAAAACTTTATACATGTTGAATACGTAAGTACAGTCAAAATAGGAACAAGACTGTTTTTCATGGATTTTTAAGGCCAGAAGGGACCATTGTGATTATGTGCTCTGATTTCTTGCATAATGCAGGCAATAGAACATCACTGTGTAATTCCTGCATCAGGTCCCCATGATGCATATGATTCACCTGTTTTTACTCTTAGACATCACTTTAATTCACAGGGTGTATTGCCAACAAAGGGTCTTGTTTTGCTGCATTTTCTTTTTTCCCCTCCTTTATCTTTTTATGGGAAAACCTTATAGTTATGGGTAGGTCATAATAAAATCTGACAGAAAATGATCAAATGTTCATACACTGACATTCAGTCCTATTTTACACAAGACATAATTCTTCTTCGAGTGCTTGCACATGCCCATTCCACTGTAGTTATGTGTGTTGAGCACCGTTGTCAGAGAACTTTTTCCCTCCCATTAGGGCAGCTCGAGTGCCCTCTGTTGCCATACGGCCCTGCATGCTGGTATAACAGGGTGGAGTCACCTCCAGCCACCCTCAGTTCCTTCTTACTGCCAGTGACAGTTGTTGGAGCAATATCAGACTTGTTGTGATAAGTGCTTCCCTCGCTCCTTCATACATATATCCTGTTATTGTTAGAAAATAGTTAATTTAAAGTTAATTAGCTGATTTTAGTGCTAAATTGAGTTTTGGGTCTTGTTTGACCAGTTTTTATCTATAACAAGGTTCAAAAAAAGAGCTAGATAAGATCATGGAGGATAGTTCCATCAATGACTATTAGCCAGGATGGTCAGGGATGCAACCCAGTGCTCTGCTTGTCCCTAGCGCCTGATTTCAGAAGATGGGAATGGATGACAGGGGATGGATCACTCAATGATTGCCTGTTCTGTTCATTCCCTCTGGGGCACCTGGCATTGGCCACTGTCAGAAGACAGGATACTGGGCTAGATGGACCATTGGTCTGACCCAGTATGGCCGTTCTTATGTTCTCCCTTCAACCGTCTTGTTCACTGTCATCAAGGCTGCTCCAGGCATGGATGGCATCATTCTCCAGTACCCAGTGCCAAGATCGGCACCAAGCAGCAGAAGTCACTCAATTGACGAAGCCATTATGGAGCCGGTTAAGGTGCTGTGGCAGACACCATCCTCCTTACCCCCTGCAGCAAAGTGAACTGAAAGGAGGTATTATGTCCCCTCTAATGGGTATGAACATATGCTCTCACATCTAAGAAAATTAGGAGCCCACATATTCCTGTACCTGCATGATTGATTGATCAGAGGTTAGTCTGAGGCTTTAGTGTATCCACCGCCTTGTCCACATTTATTGCACAGAAGCTCCAAGTAAATTGGGACAAATCAATTCTAAAATTGGTACAGAGAATAGAGCAGTGGTTCTCAAACTTTTGTACTGGTGACCCCTTTCAAATAGCAAGCCTCTGAGTGCGACCCCTCCTTATAAATTAAAAACACTTTTTTATATATTTAACACCTTTATAAATGCTGGATGCAAAGCAGGGTTTGGGGTGGAGACTGACAGATTGCGACCCCCCATGTAATAACCTCGCGACCCCCTGAGGGGTACCGACCCCCAGTTTGAGAACTCCTGGAACAGAGTTTACCAGAGATATCTTAGTTTCCACAAAGGCCAAGGCCTTGGTACTGCAATCCAGGTTCAAACATTATGGGGTGTGGGTGGCTGGAAGCATATTGTGGCAGAGCTCCTTCTCCGCCTCGGTGGGTTCTGCGCTTCCTCTTAGTGGCAGGCGGGGGGATTCCTCTCTACCTGGGAATTTCCCCACATCCCTGGGTTTACTGCCCCACATTGTCTGGGCAGGGGTTCCTCCCGGCCTCCCTGATAGGGGAGCGGGAGGGGAGCCTCTTAGGCACTGGTAACTCCTCCGGGTGTAGTGACGGCCCAAAAGGCACCCAGTTCAGTCTCTCCCCTCTGGCGGGGTCTCTTCTCCCCAAACCTCGGGGGCCTGGAAGGGCTGTACGCCCAGTTGGGCAGGGTTTCCCCTGCTCTTCACCTCTGTACCTGTGAGGTCTGTCTCCAGCGTTTGTCAGTGTCTGCGCTGTCTGGCTCTCCAGTAGCACGCATGTTCCCCACAGCTCCTATTGCACGCACCTTATCTGACTGGAGGGGAGGCTTTTAACAGGTTCTGGCAGGCACTTAATTGGCCCCAGGTGTCCTAATTAACCTGGAGTAACCCCTGTTCAATTACCAGGGCAAAAGGGACCTACTTATCCTGGGGCTAATATACCTGCCTTCCATCACTCTCCTATAGCCGTCTGGCCTACCCCGTCACAATATTCTCTCACCATGGCACACAGACTGCCATTCTGGTCTGGATGCATTGGATATTACCCTGGAGACATTTTGACCGCATTTCTGGGGGAAGACCTATCTGCTGGGTGCCCGACCCCGAGTGGTTGCACTGGAACGGAAAGACGCATCTTGACGCTGGCTACAGCCGGACCGGCGCTCCACCACCAAAGTCTCAGAGCGGATAGTGGTTGAACAGTTCCTGCACGTTCTCCCATCCCAAGGCTGAACATGGGTGATGAGGCATCACCCTTCCCACCTTGAGCGCCACCGTGCAGGCGATGGAGGACTTCATGGCAGTTGAGAACCCGGTGGCCCCCATAGCGACTCCGGTGGTTCCAAGTCCTGGCCATGCTGTGCAACCATCGAGCCCCTGGATGACCCCCGGACAGGCGCGAACCCACGAGGATGGCCAGAAACACAAGTCTCCACCAGAATCCATCCCAAGAATTCCGGGGCCACCCCTTGGTTGGTGGTGGTGGTGGTGGGGGGCGACAGGATCTGAGGGAAAAAAAACCTGAGCCCCACCGCTGCAAGGAGGCCCGATCAGGGCCCACCGAATTAGGGCCCTGTTATGCCTGCAGCCAATTCAGGCATTTCCAAAGACAGTGCCCCATGATGGACTGTTCCTATGGCCAGGTATGCACCAGGGAAACCCACGCCCGGCAGCACCTGGCCACGAAGGTAGTGATTCCTGTATGCTTCAGCCAACGGTCGGTGACCGCCCTACTTGATTCTGGGTGCGGCCAGACCTTGGTATGCCAATGACTGGTATCAGCCCTCGACGTGACCCGGGTCCAGGTACAGCTCCGTTCTGTGCACAGAGCCATCGAGACCTACTTCACGGCGTCTGTGACACTAACTGTAGCAGGGATGACCTAAAAGATGTCTGTGTCAGTCGCCGCAGACTTACTCTACCCCGTCATCCTTGGGTAGGACTGGCCAGAGTTCCTCCAGCTTCTTCAGAACCTGGATCTCCGGGACATTCCCACACAGATGGTCCTCGAAGGGGAGAAGCCTGACGACGAGACAGACCCTGGAGACCAGCCAGCCCTGCCAGAGGAGCTGGTTGGTAGGCCCGAACAGCCCCCCTCCCCCCCCCCCCCCCCCCCCCCCGGCCCGCGGCGGCCCCCCCCCCCCCCCCC